>JAWZYV010011853.1:2387500-2809930 GCA_038373885.1 Cheiracanthium punctorium
TGGTAACCGATGGTCCTCAGAATTTGCATCAACAAATCGTTCTATATTGTTAATTTTCGAAGGCTTTGAAAGACGTCATGAACCCTGTTATGAAAAGAAATGGGTACTTTGGCCAGCCTGAAAATGCCCAGATATTAATGCTAACACACAGCAGAAGCCACATAAGGAAATTGGCTCTTCGAAGAATTCTGAAAGCATGCTAAGTCAACGGTCTGCTGCAACCGCAAAAAGTAAAATCCGTATCTTCGGTTTACCAGCTTTTGACCTTTGTGAGACGGATTATGCATATACTTAGGAAAATAAGACAGAGCCACCACTAACCGAACGATTTGGTAATGGCATGATTTTAGAAGCAATAGCAAACCCAACAACCAATCCAGATGCAATACTACCTACTGTCTAGGTGTTTCCCTGTCATATTCCGGCTGCAGAACGATTAGTTAAAATAGACACAGAAGTATCTGCTTGATTCTGAAAGAACCAGCAGATACTTCGGTGACTATTTTAATAGAGACGACTTTATAAGAAATTGCTTGGAATCATGAAACCTCATGCCAGTGTTCAACACCGAAAGTCATTACTTCTCACTGTAATTTTGAAGTTTCCATAAGTTTTTATTAATTAAATACTTAAGAAGCTGTTAATTGCTTCTGAATTGTTTTTCCTGTAATCGTTTAGTATTTGTCTTCTAATAGCAATAAACGTTAATAAGTACTAAAATAATTGTTTAATAAAATTCATTTTGACTTTTTACTATAAACAGGTTCTATTAGTTAAACTTTATCCGTCTAACGGCAGTATCCAAAGTCTATTTTTTTATTTTGCGTATTTTTTCATTAATCTATATATTCTTTTCTGAGCAGGTAGGCTTTGAAATTTTGAATAAAAATAATACTGGTAATCCCCCTTAATATATATTTTACCTAATTTGAATTCCCATTGTTTTGCCAGCCCACCACAAATATCGGTCATGAGCCGCAATTGTTACTTAGAATCAAAGAAAAAAACCTAAAATGCGACGTAAAACATTTATTTATAAAATGATTATGCATCAAAAACCATTGATTATTGCCAATCCACATTTCGTTCAATAAGAAATGGACCTATATTATTCTAGATCCTCTAATTTCCTAGAACTGTATTTTTCTCGTGTTTTATACCGTAAAAATCTCGAGCGAGTATTAATTCTCCCGTTCCCACATTTATTATAATGCATTTATGCACGTCAGAAAAAATACACCACGTCCATCTTATCAAATCATTAGGAAATACTATGTTTTAACAACATTGTGAAGAAAAGGATAGATTTTCATAAACTTATGAATGTGTACTTTTAAATAAATGAGTCTATATATAATCTTTTCCACATAAATTTGTCTTTAAAAGATATTTCTATATCCCTATTTGTCACATTTTAAGTTTAGTTTCCGT
Organism: Cheiracanthium punctorium; assembly: GCA_038373885.1. NCBI lineage: Eukaryota > Metazoa > Arthropoda > Arachnida > Araneae > Cheiracanthiidae > Cheiracanthium > Cheiracanthium punctorium. Next base: position 2,388,932 of record JAWZYV010011853.1, read on the forward strand.
ATAAGCCTTACAAAACTATAAATAGTAAAGGGGATTATACATATGTACGTGTATATGTGCACAAATGTGGGAGAACATATCTTAAATTTAATTAAACTTTTGAATTAGAAATATTTCGAACAGATTTGGGATTAAAAACAAAAAATTCCTCGATTTCAGCGAACAGCAACAGTAAGCTTTGCTCTTTCATTAGATTAAGAAAAATAATTAAATTCTGATGAATCATATTTACTAACTTATGCAAATGAAAAACCGCGGCGAAAAAAAATGTATATACCTGCGAAATCATAAATCATCGATCAACTAGCGAAAAATCTAGTGTTGAACGTACGCTGAAAAATTTCGGAGATTCGACATACTTTCTAGGCAGAGCAAAAATGCCGATCCTCATTATACTCGCTAAGATTTTAATTAAAAATGTCACATTTCGAAGAGGGGGAAAAAATCATTACGACTGAGGGGGAAAAAAAACTCTTACAGCTAAATATACGGATTTTTTTTCTTTCTTTCTGTCTCTCCTTGCATAATCTTTCATCGACCGTAGGCGTATGTAGCAATTAATGTAGCGTGGGACATACGCTAGTTAATGGGGCGGTCCATTTCAATGTCGATTCTGAAAGGGGAGATAGTGTTTCAAAAGACTGATGGTGTGCTTGATTTCCAAAGTTCGAGAGCGGACCATAAGCGGTTAGGATGCTGTGTGGCGTAGACGTACGTGGAGACTGAGTGAGAAGATGATCTAAAAGCTTTTTGATTTCACGTATTTTTTGCCTTCTTTTTTACCCATTAACATTGCATACAATGTCCACTTACGCGATTAAAAAAACAGTCGTGGGTACATATTTCTTTTTTCCCGGCGGGGGGGGGGTGTCTAATTTTTGAAAGGAAAGTTTATTTTACCTAAGCAAGATGTAAAATAAAGTAAAATGTTACTGTAAAGCAATATAAAAAATTGGGATAGGCTAATTTATAAAAAGAAAAACTTATTTCGCCGAAACAAAGTGTACATTGTAGCAAAAAATATTATCCTTTAGCAATGTCTTTTATCTCGGGGGGGGGGTGCTGAAGCCCCCTAGCCCCTGCGTTGGATGCATCTCTGAAATTACCAGACTGACCACTTTATATATCACCGTGTCTTCAAATCCTAACTTATAGTTTACCATCGTTTCAACTAATTTCGTTTAGATAAGAATTAATCTAAACATTTTTTAAAATTAAATACGATATTAATTCAACAAATTTCCTTCTACAATTTATTGAACAGCAGTTAATTTTTTTATACATTAATAGATAATTTTATTTTCACTTATAAGGTAAATATAGTAGAATACATATATGCACTGAAGAATGACTTACTAATAGCATTTTGTATGAATATTCCTTCCAACACGAATACATTTGGATATTCTTGTTGAATATATTTTGTGTATTTTTAAAATTCTCAGGGGGCATATTTAAACTGTGATCGTAGTGAATATTATGCTCTACAAAGAAACCAGAGAGTACTCTTTTCAATGAAATCACAAATTTACAATATATTGTTATAAAATTATACCTTGCTTTAAAATTATCACACGGGAAAAATTGCCTTGCATTTGATGAAAATTTTGTTGATCCTATGAAAAATAGGTTGGTGCTACTTTAATTGATTAATTTTGTTGGAGACAAAAATTTTGTTATTCGACCAAACTATTAGAATAAAATAGGGCCGTGTAAAGTTCAACCAAACTGGTTGGTTGGTTTGTATACTTTATTTAGTGCGCCCTTTCTCTGATTCTTGTTCTTTACGAAAAAAGGACCACAAAGATCTAGTCCAAAATGGTTAATGCATACGTGGAATTAACTCTTTCAGAGCGGCAAATGATCGATAAAAGAGATGACGTCCTCTCAATAGTACTACAGAGAGAAATTTGTGGAAAGTGTTGAGAACACTTTGTGTGTACGTGCTCTATTTTTTTTCCCCGATATGACGTAAGTGGCGCCCTGCTCTAAGTGATAGCTAAAGAATGAGGTAGTAATAATGCTGAAGATTTATAAAAGCGGATTAATAAAAATTAGAAAGAAAAGCCAAGTTTGTATTTGTGTGGGAAATGAAGTAAAAAGGTTATTTTAACTGACCTATCGTGCAGGATTTCAGAAATTTATTTTTGCTTTTTGGATTGGATTTTTAATTATTCAAAATTGTCAAAAACAACTTATCCATTTATCTAAAACAAGTTAACGCAGTATTTCTCAAAATCCGCAGCCACTGACCCTTATCTCATACAATTTAATACCACGCCGACAATTAAGAAAAGTTACACCGCGATCATTTCACTAAAAATCTATTGTCCAAACGAACAAAACTATAGGAAACATATATTCTCCAGTGTACTGAGAAGCGATGGGCTTTCAATAAAGCCCCCCTCTTTCGCCTTTATCGAACCTGAGTCGAGACAATTGCATCCTTTATCTTTCGCGGCGAGAAACAAGGAGTTTTCTTTTCAGACGGAGCGAATGCTAATTCAGTGTCCGAGTATATTAATGAGACGTTGATTTGCGAACTGAGTGGGAGGACAAATTGAATCTTGGGAGAAAAGGATTTTGTTTCTGTCGGAAGGGAGAACTTATGGACATTTGAGAGATTCTTTCTGTAAAATTTCTGATACGGCGGTCGAGATGAGGGGGTGCACTTTTCAGGTAAGTTGATTCTTTGAATTTAATTGGGTAAGCAGATTTAGAGCATGATGTCCTTTCCGATGTGTGTTTAATTTTACAGCAGTCAGTTCTTTAACCCTTTAACGCTCAGTGTTCCCGCTCTGGAAACACCAAACTCTGACGTTTTGACTGTTGCCAGTCACGAAGATTAGATTGGATTTCTATAAAAATAGTTGCGGGTGACATAGCTCCACGCGTATCTTTTACTTTTTAACACGTCATTTCCCGTAAAAAAATGGTCACGATTATTTTGAACAGCACTGACATCTGCTGAAAAATGGAAGAATGCCAGAACAGCTGGATAGATTGCCCAATGCTGGAAAAGAGGCAGCCGTTGCCATCGCTCGACTTAACGACCAGAAAGATGGCGGACGACCGAAACGTTCATCGCTAGCCACAGATCTAGAGACCCTTTTTAGACGCATATGGCTGTGCCGGCACAGCCAGCTGCGTCTAAAAAGGCTTCTAAAAAGCGATGGCAACGGCTGCCCTTTTTTCAGCATTGAAAAAGGGTTACGCCTCAAAGGGTTAATGGGAAAAGCATTTTGATGGGTAGAGTGCACTGTACAGTTTTAAATCCTTAAATTTTAAAAACCTGAATTTTTAATATTACTAATAACATGAAGAGAAAATAAGACGAAGAAATTTTACATTACAGTTTGGGCAATTTTTATTTACACCGATTTTGTTCAGTTTGGATTTTGTAACTGCTTGAAGGAAGTTTATGGAAATTTGAGAGATTATTTCTGTAAAATTTCCGATACATATCTACATTACAATATCGTTTTTTTTTTTAAGGAAAGTTAATTTGTTTACTTTTATGGGAAAAAAATCCAAAATAGTGTGCCATTTGTATTTTGTATCAACATTATGATTGACATTGTGAAGTATGCATTGTTAAGGAATATGCATACTAATATGTAAAATTCCAAATTTTAATGTACATCTTATGGATTTTTACAATAGAATTACTGTAAGAAATAGTGTATCTTTCAGAAGTGTGGTTTTTATCGTTAAATTTTTCCTTTGTGGTGCTTTCTTAGGATGCACAACCGGTACTACAATATTCCTTGAATAGTAAATAAATATTTTTCAATACAAAATGCGCAAAAACATATAACCCTAGTAGCACAATCCGAAGACGTTCTAAGGTGTTCAAAAGACGCCTTTTGAGAGCCGTTTCAACGTCTTTCAATTGTGCTACTAGGGTTATATATATATATATATATATATTTTAAATATCAACAAACAGGTAATTTTTTTAATCGGAAATGGGGTCTATTGTTTTAATCTTTTCATAATAACCGGCATAATTATTTTAAAAGATGTTTTATAATTTTGTACATTCATTCATATTGATATAATATTTCGGAATTATTTAAAACACTTTCTTCTTTCTTTTTTTAATTAGGTGAAGCCTTTATTGAAAGTGTAAAGCGAAATCTGAACGTTGAAGCCAATGCTATTCACTATCAAAAGGGAAGAATCCAAGTATTTCATATAAATACAAATAAATACGTATTTTTTTTCCTTGTCTCTTTAGAAGCCTTTTAAAAGTGATAGTGGAAGCAAAATATCCAAAACCATTTGCTTGCCATTAGTAATGCATAAAATAGTATGATTATTTTTTATTTGACATAATGAATATTACTTTTCGCTATGAATGAAAATATGTGTAATTTCATTGAAATAAAATATTTTAAATTAAAGAGTTTAAAAATTACTGTAGTGCGATGAAATTTCTTTAGCTTGCATGCAAAAACATTACCATCATTTCATCAAAAATAATTAACCCATTTGTGCCTGGATATTTTTGCGACTTTCTTCGATTTTTACTGATAACAGAAATAATAGATAAATTTCTGATGTCAACTTCTTGAACAAGGGATGATTTCTTTTAAAATCATTATGGATAAAAATCGAAATATCAACATCCTACTTGGTCATGTTAAAATATTTTGTAGAGTTGAGGCTCAATACTCATGAATAAAGGCTAGGAAAAATAAATAACGTTTTCGACTAATAGCGAAAATGCCGTCCCAAAAAAGGGACACTAGGCATAAATGGGTTAAAATGCCTGCAGAATATTCTCTTCACAAGAGCATTCTATCGATCTACTATTAATTATTGTGAATCACTTATCATTCTTTCATTAATGCATGCCTTTTTAAATGATTTTAATAAATTTGAAGCTAATTAGGATAACACACAACCGGTACTACAACATTCCTTGAAAGTATTTTTGCCCACATAAACAAAACTCTCGGAAACTGCACTGTCGTACGGAAGAGAAACGATCTCCTACTAATAAACTCTCCTAATTTTGTCTGTTTTCTCTCTTTCATCGAATTCCTGGGTTGAGGAAGCTCTCTCACCCTTTATCCCTGCTGGTAGGAAACAAAGAGTTCTTTTCAGTTGAGAAATGAATGCTCATTTAGTGTCCGAGGATATTAATGAAATGCTGATTTGCAAACTTAAGCGGAGAATAAATTAAATATGGGAGAAAGGTATATATATATATATATATATATATATATATATATCTTTTCTTATTATGGGGAAGGAACGTGTGGATATTTGAGGGATTTTTAAAGTAATATTTTGGTGGGGGCTGAAGTAGAAGAAGGGAGAAACTAAAAACTGGCAGGGGTGCTTCCTCAATTCATTCAATTTTAACAGTGCAAAAGGGGATTTTATTTTCAAAATTGATTTTGAAATACGCAGTTTTTAATGGAGATGGGTGAGAGACGAGACGAGACGAGATTTTATGGAGGATATACAGATTTTATGGAGGTTTATACAGATTTTTGGAGGAGACATTTACAGATTTTATGGAGGCATGCCGAATTTTGTTTCGTGTCTAATCTCTAGATATAACGACAAAATGCTTGTTAAAAATGAAATAAAACAAACTTTAATTTAAGCCTTTATCTTCATTTTTCTGCGTCAGTGGAGTAACAAAAGGGGGGGGGTCACAACCCCCCTCATGAGGGATTTTTTGCTATACAAAATGTATATTCTTCACTCTCGCATAATATTCGATATATCACACACACGTATACATATATGTGAGTTTCAGTAGTCGTAACCCCTCCCCCATGAAAAATTTCTGGCTACGCAACTGTTCTGCGTTAATCTTTTAAGAAATAACACTTCAATTTTAATATCTAAATTTATTAATAACGTGAACTAAAATGCTTTAGTAGGAAATTAAATCTACTTTAAAGTAAATTCCGCATATTTTATTCAAATTGAAAGCAGCATTCATTGTCAAAATGCAATCAATTTTTTTTAAGTATGATGAATCTTGAGAATTTCTACACAAAGGTCGTTATAAGATTTTGGACTAATAATTTCTGGTTTAAAAATTGAATTTCCCCACAGTCACCACGGTGTAAAACATGAAAGAACTTCAGTGACGAATTAGTAGCATAATATTCGATAAAGGAGAGGTCTTGTTGACCTACTCACAAGATTCAAGTTGGATTTTCCAACTAAAACTGAAAGATGTGAAAGACGTGTGGCACGTCCCTGAAAGACGTATAGCATAAATAATAAATTTTAAGCCTAAGCAAAAATAGTACTTTTTCTTAAGATTTCATCTTTCTAATTAGAACTACTGATTTATTAACATAAGAAACTCCTGACTAGTTTCAGCGCCCTGTAACTCAGAGCCTGTAACCATCAAATAAAACTTGCGAAGTTCCACTTTAGGACTATTCATCAGACATCGCGTTCAATTTTCTAAAAATACGCGCTTGTCCTCCAATTTCTTCCCGAAAAATTTTCTTCACAGCCTTCTTCGCCGGGTCATAGCTCATTAAATGCTATTTAATGCATCGGGCTTGTCATATCCACCTCAAGGCAAAAGAGGCTAGATTAAAATAAATGTGTAAAGGTGCCTCTCGTATTTGTCTTGTCCCCACCCACCCTCCATATAATCCGCGTAACTCAACCACACGGCTGTGGGTTGCTTGAAGCCGGGAAGTTAGTTCATTAGCGTCGCATGCCTGGAGAGACACGGAATAAACAAGGATATTATTTACAAGGGAATTATGCGGACCGCCAAGCGCAGAAGGGGGGTGGGGGAGCGGGGTGTCAGTTTCAAAAACCTTCCAAAATCTCCGAAAAGGCGTCTGAGAAAGTTGGAGAAAAGGTGATCGAGTTTAAGCATACCTACATGTGAGGTCCGTTTTTTTTTTATTTTTTATTATAGAAATTTTTGCCGACTTCATCAAGAGTGAAAATTATTGCAACCAGTGCATAATTGTTGAAGAAAGCAAATTTGCGCAGTTTCACGCCTGGAAGGGTTCCGTGGTAACCCATTCGTGCCTGGATATTTTTGCGACTTTCTTCGATTTTTGCTAACACCAGCAGTAATTGATAAATTTCTGATGTCAACTTTTTGATCAAGGGATGATTTCATTTAAAATCATTATGTATAAAAATTGAAATGTCAACATCCCACTTGGCCATATTAAAATGTTTTGCGGAATTGAGGTTCAATACTCGCGAATAAAGGCTCGGAAAAATAAATAACGTTTTCGAATGATAGCGAAAATGCCGTCCCAAAAAAGGGACGCTAGGCATAAATGGGTTAATGTGCATAGAAGTTCAAACGCCATAGTGCCAATCTGTCGATACTTTGAATTGGTCTTTCCCGCATTACTTGCGAACACCACATCAATTGGATTAAAGATATGTCTGAAATTTTAATATCTTTGGCTTACAACAGGGATGCTGTCATTGCCTGTAAAGTTATGTGTTGCCAATATTTTATTTAAACCACATAAAAACATAAAACATAATTGTCATAGTGTCGATCTGCCGATACTTTGAAATGGTCTTTTCCGCATTACTTGCGAACACCACATCAATTCGGATAAAGATATGTCTGAAATTTTAATATCTTACAACAGGGATGCAGTCATTGTCTGTAAAGTTATGTGTTGCCAATATTTTATTTAAACCACATAAAAACATAAAACATAATTGTCTCACAATTTTAAAGAAATTAATCGCGATTTCAAGCAACTAAAAAAAAAAATATCTCCATAAAATATCACTGCTAACTGTTTTTTTTTTTTTTTTTACGTTGTTTTAAAGTCAAAAGACGAGCATGTTATGAAAACATTCGCTGAATACAATACAATAAAAATGAAGTAAAAAAGGGGTGCTTACCTTCCAAGTATCTTGGAGACGCATCCGTGAGAGACCCTGAGCTGCCTGCTGATGTCGCAGGGTCTGACCCCCTGGTGTGCCAGCTCTACGATCCGCTGTCGGACCACGTCTGGCAGGGGGCGGCCATTCACGAACACCCCTCCCAGTTGGTTCACGCCACCATGGCCTGCAAAACAAAAGAAAAAAAGTGAAATTAGTAAATGTATCCATTCCCTGTCTTGACCCCCAGAGGACGGCGTCAAAGAAAATAAAATGGCATTTCTGAGCAAATGATTCCGACAGTCAGAATCCTTTTAAAGATCGGGTCAGACAGACCCTAATAGGCGAAGTCCGTTGAGTCTCGGCATGAATATGAGGGAATCAGTACGATGAATGCCTGTAAAGTTATCAACAACCAATTTGTAAGAGACTTCTCAAGAGATATGTACTTATTAGTCCTCTTACAACGATAAACATGCAATGGCAACTATCATTGGTCTCTTATTTGGTGTCCTATATCTAAGTAATCTGTTTACCATTGACATACTCTTTCAGTGGAGCAGCCGATTTCAAGTCTGCTAAGTTCTGTGCTTTCGTTTTATCTGAACATCACCTAGACAAAAAGTAGTGGGCCTAAAAATGGCGTGCTTTATTCCACTAGTGCCATCTAAAAGCACCATAGCATTCGATCGACTACCGCGTAAAAGTTCTGTGTTTGTTAAGGACGTCGATTGGTCAGTGCCTATAGATGCTGTAAAGTTCAAAATACTCTTAAGACAATTCTTTTGTGATACCATCAAAAATGCATAAAAAAGGGCGTTGCTATCCAGATTTTTAGAAATTTGGAAAGAAGACCAGTCCCCAATAAGAGAAAATGTAGCACTGATAAATATTAATTCGAAAAAGAACACACAAGTGAAAATCATAAAGGAAATGGCAGGAAAAATATAACTGTTCACACCCAGGTCCTTCCCTGTTTTTAGCAGCCTCGGTAACATAAAGCATATCTTGAGCTGATAAAGTTCTATGAAAGTTTTAGAGCCATTTTCCAATGTACATTTTGTCTGAATTACTTGCACTGATGAAGATTGCTTACTTCATGGTATAGCCTTAAAGCAATCTAGCTTTTCTAAGGATTTACTGCGAAATTTTAAATCTCTCGGTGAATATCAGTTCTAAGAATGTACGTGGGACCATGCGAGACGAGAAATGTGTGGCATTTTCATATGAAGGTCCTGTTCTGTGGTCTCGCGTCCATTCCTAATCAATAACATTTCTCTCGCGTTTACTGTATTTGTAAATTGCACTTTTTCATGCATCAAAAAATGAAAAAGAAATAAACGTATTTAGTACTTGAATTTCTACTTACTATATCGTTTTCGTCACATTATCATTTCATTTGCTTTTGAAGATCATAAAACGCAAAGAAATATCAGCCATTTTCCTGACATATTATGGCAAATATATTGATGGTAAGAAGCGTGAAACACTCAAAAAGCATTTATAATGTACACTAAAATCAACCCGTAATTTGTTTGTTTTAACTATCTTGCTATAATTATCTCGTCTTAACCTTTGCTCTTACTAAGTTACACTTTACTTCGCATTAATATAAACTCTGAATAATTAAACACTTGAATGCTATAGCATTGAGCAATAAAAGCAATTCAAATTTTGAAACAACATTTGAATTTAATTTAAAAATGAATTTGTAGAAATACTTAAATTTGCAATAGCATATTGGGTGAACTCTATAGAAACCCCCTAAAAAAGTTTTATGAATTTATAATTTAAAAACAGTTGATCGTATGTATATACTATTTATTTATTCTAATGCTGATGAAAAATTTTTGTCCATGGAAAATAATTAAAATTCTTTGTCGCAGGAAATACAGAGGTGTTATCGCGAACGCATTAAGGTATGTTATATAAACCCAACTGCAAATTTTAGAAAATTTGAAAAATTCACGATTTATTTATTGATATTGAAACCCTTTTAAATGAATTTTAATTTCTTTTTTAAAACTATCTCTCATAATTGCATTTCATTTTCTTTAAAAAAATATAAAAAAAAACGTACAGAAATCTTTATTACCTACAAAGACTTTATTCATAAACGAGGGAAAAAAATACTTTTCTTTTCTTCGACATACCCGCGTACATTTAGGTTGTATAACAGAAATATTTCTCAATTTTATGATGTATTTAAAAAAATTAGCATAAATATGCTTTTGTATAAAGAGAAGCATTGAAACTTTTCCATACATATAACTGAAGATAAAACAGAGGAATTTTCAATAAATACAAAAAGATCTCTTTCTACGCAACTTTGGACTCTTAAAATGCATGCAGATTATGATTTATAAATAACTTTTCTTTTATTAGCATATTTTTCCACAATTTTACATCGTTATTAAATGTAGTTCAAGATTTCACGCTACAATGGAATTAAATTAGCTGCAACATTACTGTAAAGAAACGTTGAACCATAATCTGGTTCCATTGATCAGTTTAGAACCAAACCATGGTTAAAAGCTTGTCTATAGAAAGGATGCAGCTAATTAAGCTCCATTTATGGTGAAATGTCAACTGCTTTTATTAACAGCGTATTTAAAAATACTAAAGGTTTATTTCTGTTACAGATTGAAATCAGCCAATTTTATGTTTTAATCTATAAAACTAATAAACTAAATAAAGCATCATATACAATTCTTATGCATTCTGCAACCTGAGAATGATTAAAGACAAATCATTATACAATATGTCCATATAGATGTCTCCTAAACTCCACAATCCAAAATTCTCTTTTTTCCTCCCTTTAAACATCTTCCCATCTGGAAAGAAAAAGCCATGTCAACTGTCGAAGAATACACTATCAAACAATACACCTGAACTTCCAAAGTAATAGGTTGAAGCCATTCCTGCCCCTTAAAAAAGAGTTTTGCTTGATTTTGAGGCTTACTGAGACCTTTAAACTGTTTGCACTAAAGCATACAATTTATAGCCCAGCCTTTCCGCAAAAATCGATTGATCCTAAAATTTTCGAATAAGAGTTTAAGACAAAAAGACGGCGCATTACAAGGTGCTCAAAACGTAAGTGAAGTATGATTACGTTTGAAAGCCATGCAAATTCTGAATTATAATCTAATTTTTAAAGAATTAAATCAGTATAAATAAAGTTTGTTATTAATTTAACAAGGTTTTTTGATGGAACTTTACGTTATTATATCTTTCTTTTTCTTCTAGTTTATTAAACTGACTAATAACGAGGATATAGTAAATGGATTTTAAATTAGTAATTTAAAGAAATATATTGAAAGAATGATTAAAGAAAAAAACTAAAGGATATTTCACGAATATAATAGGATATTTATTAAACCAAATTATACCGTTTAAACTCGGTGTTCTTAGAACTTGATAGTATATCTGAAGTTTATTTTATAATAGTATTTAATAGCAATTCTCTTTAAATTTAATATCGATGAATCATTTAATTAATTACTCTGTTTCAATGGTTTATTTCATTAAATGTCTCGCAATAATGTCATCTCAATGGTTTATTTCATTAAATGTCTTTAAATATCATCACGAGCATTTTGCTTTGCCGGCTAAATGTTTTTTTTTTTGTTTTTTTTTTTTCATTTTTTTTTACTTTTACATAAGACATTCATGACGTGTACATACATAATATTTTCTCTGATTCTCTTCGCCTTTCTCCTCAAACGCTACATGGTTTTTGAGTAACTGGAACATAAAAATATTTATTCAAGTTTTTAGAGTTATTTTTCAGTTTAATTTTAAAAATATGTATTTGATTCAGAATTTTCAGATTTAAAAAAAATAATTTTAAAAAAATGTTTTAAAACTAAATAAGCTGTTAAAAATCAAAAGCTTTCTGAAGGAAATGAAATTGTTCCAAGGAAAGGAATATCCCCAGCCAATAAGAAGCATGATTTAAACTCACCATCTTTTTCTGTGACAGTAGAGAATGAAACAGACGATATTGAAGGAAAGAAAAAGATTATAAATCACGAAGTGCTCTTTTATTTGTGTGTGCAGAAGAAAGAAAAATTCTATACGTTTACATTTTTTTTTTCCGCGCCACCTTTTTTACAGTATAAATTTCAGTACAATAACAACGTATTTTCGTTAATAACTTCAATAATTCGATCTGCTTACGAAAACCATATAAAAATCCGTATAATTCCCTCTAAAGAGAAGCACCCAACAATGTACGACAAACAACAACACTTGCTCCCTCACGAGATCGCAAAGCTAAAACTTCCCAAGTTACCCCGAGATTAAGAATAGAAGGTCAGCCTTCTTTTGCCCCTTTTAAAACGTATTTTCCTCGGATGTTTTGAGGTTTATTGGGATCACCGCAATGTTTCTGACAAACCGTGCGATTTACGTCCATCCATTTCGACCGGATCGATCGATCGGGTGTCCGACGTTCCATTAAAGTCGACGGCGGCGGCTGTTGCAACAGCAAGCCCGTGTTCGTCCGAATTTATACACACCGAGGTAAAGGGGAAAACTGCCGCTTTCTCGAGTTATGGGTTTTGGCTTCAAGAGTGGTTTTTGATATCTCGAATGAACGCCGTTAAGTGTCTCTAATGAAATATGGGAAGAGGGGTTTTGACTCTTTGAGGGAAATCTACTTAAAGGGTGTCAGTGGCGGATCCAGAAGAGTTTCCAAGGCGATGAGTAAAGACGAAGCATGTTCTCGCAGATGGGTCACTCTTATCTTTTTTGTTTTATAAACAGTTTAGAGGTGAGACCTCTTTCCTCACCTCTAAACTGCTTATTAAACAGATTATGCAGTCGACGCACCAAGACGAACTTTTATCTGAAGTAGAAACCAAATATGGAAGAAATGATTGTCTTTTAGATATACCTGACAAACCAAGACGGGAGGCAGTGGTACTTTTCGTTAATTTACTGGGCATGATTGTCTTGCTGCCTGTCTATATCGCATTAGCATTCTTGCCGATGCTTCTTGTCCCCTGTGCGACAAGAGAAACGAGCCTATGGACAGAGCCTTATTATCGCATGGCCAAATCGGGACTTTCCCAGGGCCCCCGGCTCGAAAAGGCCCCCAACATCAAATGTTGTTCTGAAATATTCTTTTATATATCAAAAATTTTATTAAAAGTGAAACAAATTTCATAGATGGGGTCCCCCAAATTCATCAATGTCCGGGGCCCCAGTTGGTCGTAATCAGGCTCTGCCTATGGACAAGTACCACCTACGTACCTGAGAAATTCTTGATGGAGATACGGAATCATCGACATATTGGGAAGCGAGAGCACTTATGGGGCTATAACCTTCGGATACCATGAATTTTTCGGTGATATTGTTATTGTTGTTGTTGTTTAATTTTCTTTTTACTATTCTTTTTCATGGGCCCAGACATTAGAAATAATAATAATTATAATAAATCCTTATGTTTTTTAACCTGCGAATTTTTAATTTTGGACCTGTGTTAAACTTGTTCCTTATCTTCGTTAGGAAGACGCAACAAGGAAGAGACTCGCCTTCTTTGATCGATGTTACGTATCCGGAATAGTAGTTTGAACATTGCGATTTCCGTCAGTGTCTTGTGTTATGGCAAGCATACACAAGAGGCATCTGAATACGGGGGTGGGGGGTAGGCTATACTAAAGAGTATTCACCTTACATCTGGAGAAAACCGTCTAAAATTCCAAACCATTACATCGACAATTGCACGTAGGTCTGAACGCGGGACCTTCACACTTCGGTCATCTACCAGGACTCCGGTGAAGTGTTCAAAGAACCATTCTGTGAAGAAGCTTCTGTCAAAGAGGAGTCTCCTTTTTGCGTCTTTTTAATAATGACATCGAACAGGTCAAATATGTGTGTAATAGTGTGTTCAAGTGCGCACAAGGGGGGGGGGGGCGCACACCCGAAACACCCCCCACCTCCTGAGAAGTATGTCTTATCCACGATTTTGCGAAAATATGCGTAAATGTTATGTTACATGCTGAAATTATCTTGAGTTTTGGTTGTTAGACAAAAATGATATAAGATTTGACACATAAATTTAACTATGCTTAGCCTTAAACATTGTGTAATAAGGATGAGAGCCAATTAAAAAAAATTATCGATTTTTTATCGATTATTTAAAGTGCTTGTTAAATTAATAACAGTCATCGGCTCAGTTTTTAGAAATGCAGCAAAATATCAATAATTTAAAATAAAAAAACGTGTTTTTCCCCTACCATAAACAGATTTTGAAGAGTATAATATAAAATTAATTTCTGAAAAGATACATTACTTAAAATACAAGCATCATTTAAAGAAAATAAATATAGAATTTCAGAAAAGCATCTCTTTACCTTGAATTTTATTTTAAAAATCCCTTTATTTTTATTCAGTTAATCATATCTGTTCCCAGTTTAGAGATCTAAGTTTAATAAAGTATTCGTAAGTTCGAAAAGCTGGTAATACAGAACAATAACTTGGTTGTTATTATGGACACAATCGTAGGTGATAAATTTTCATTTTCTAAAACTTTTTTACCTCCTGTAACTGTTAAATTAAGTTTTTTAATATGTTAGACTAACTATATGTTATCTATTTTGAAAGAAGAGGGGCGATATCCGTAAGTTAATTTTTACAAGATTTTTATAGAAGTTAAAAAAAACAGAAACATTTGTTATATTCCTCATTTTGGAATTGCCTTTGGACACTTCTAATGTATGGTAGGATATATTTTAACTATTCAAAAAGCAATATCCAAAGATTTCTTGTTTTTAAAGCTATTAAAACCATTTTATTTCTTTAAATTATTAAGATTTTGGATTTTAATATGCTGCATAAATATATATGGCAATGCGAAAACTATGCCGTTTTACCCTTATTGATTGTCATTTTTGAAATGTAACTTAAATTCATTATTAAATAAAACACTTTTTTCTTTTCTTTGCATAAATAATGATATTTGTTATGATAGCTTAAAGAAAATCATATAACTAAAAGGAAAAAAGTCGTTTATAAAACGAATTTATATAATTAAGCTGTAATGGCCGTTTTGAACTCTATTTTATCAGAGCATTTTTTTTTAATCACAAGAATAGAACCAAGACTTCAACTAATAAATAAGTAATGACTTGCATTAAGCTTAAACGCAATTCGGAGCTCTTAATGATCAGATTAACGTATTCAAATCACAAATTTTAGAGCTGATTTATTCACCTCCTATCTTACTTTTTTATATGGTCACTAGAATTGCTTATTTTAATTTCTATTATTTTTATATCCGTTTTATCAGTTCTGAAACACTTTGAAAGCATGGGAGGGGGGGGGGAGAGAATCACTCAGTTTTAGAAAATAATGAATAAAAAAAACTGCTCACATAAAAAAAGCGTTTACACTAAAAACAGAATTACAGAAATAAAATTGGAGTCAGTTGCAAAAGTAGGCAATTACATTGAGCGTTTAATTTTTAATCAATTCATTAACTCCTGATTTTTTTCCACTGCCTATTGAAATGGCTTTCTCCCTGCTACAGACTGAGGTAATCGCTTTTTGTTTATTTCTGTGCATAAAAAAAAGTTATTTAATGTGCTTGTTGATTTGCCTGTATCATTTTTTTCTTCGGAAAGCGATGGTGAAAATTTGCATGCAATAAATGAATATCTATTATTCTGATCTTTTAAAATGATTTAAAAAAAATAAAATAAACGATACTTCATCCATAAAAAAAATTAATCGCTTTCCTCATTTTGGATTTACTATCTTGTGTAAAATTTGTATTTTTTAATTGATAGAAATAATTATTTTTTATATTAAAAATAAAGACTTGAATCAATCTGCACGTTACAGAATTACATGTAAAAAAAGTTATTACCGTTTATTTTTTTACGGACTAATTAAACTCTTGAACATAATTCTGAAGCATAAATTATACCTTTTTAAAAAGTTTTGGTTAAAAAATATTAATACGCATCTTGCAAAAGATGTTACATTTTCACTCGCTAAACAATTATAATTATCTGCTACACTAATAATCGTCAAAATAAAAAAATTTAAAATTTTACGAAATGTATTCAGCAAATCATTCTATTTAACAGCTTAAAAGTAGTTGTTAAAATAATGAATTTTTTACTAAATCATTTTATTTTATTTATTATTATTATTATTTTGCAAAAACTACGTAGAAATTGCAAGAGTTTATATGCAACTCAAGAAATGCTCCCATCGAAGCTTTCATAGTGCATTTAATAATGCATCTTGCCGAATTCCTGCTGTTATGTAGATATTGGTTGATATGCCACGTTTCACATATGGAAAATGGATTTGAATTCCGGTTAACATATGAGTGTGATACCTTCATTTAAGGTACGGGACTACACAAAAATTCCTTATTTTTTTGAAATTTTTAAAAAAGTTCTTTATTTGCTTATTTATAAGTCGGACGATTGGGATTCCAAAACTGTTTTACTTTTGTTTCTACAGTAAATAGAAGCTAATGACCATTTTATTCTTCAAACAAAAAATGGTTTTTTTCTTTTTTTTTTTTTCTTTAAATACACAGTTTTCATTAAAAATTCAAACATTTCCATAACTGTTAGAACTTTCGCATATGTTTTGTTTCATAGCACAGATAAATATGTTAATTATATGCTGTTTTAACTCTTCAAGCTGTTGTGACTTAATCCCGTCCTCCTTAGTCACTGCAATGCATCTACAATTTAAAATTTTTGTAACAATGTGATATTATAAAATATGTTTTGATATTAAAGCTTGTATGTATAATTTCGAAGCCTATATTTTAATAATTGCAAATCTTCCTATTAACATTTAAAATTTTTTATATAATTTAAAAGCTGCATAAAATTTTACTATGAAAACAACTTTACATTATTTGCCCATTTCCTAAACGCTCAAAGAGTTTAAATATTACTAAAAATATTTTTTTTAGATTTCTTTATAGGAAGTGTGGCGTAAATGCAATGTTTTTTTACCAAAATTTGCCAATATTTCGGTTTACAGAGAATTTCATTAGAACTGTATTTAAATTTTTAGTTTTGTACCCCCATTTTAATTAAAAACATGGATTTTTTTATTAAAATTTTATTATTTTAAAAAACGTACCCCGAATGTATGCTCATATACCATCAGCAACATTTCCTTATGTTAGGCTTAGTCAGCGATACATATGCCGTTTCAGTATAAAATGTCCCTAAGTTGTCGCAGGCAACCATCTTAAAACCATCGTTCCGATGAAATAAAACAATACATAATCATATATATAATTTTTATTAAATTATTTTAATTTGTTTACTCAAACCAAATGGCACTGTTCAAGTTTATAAGTTTTAATCTTGATTTTATTTTAAAGAATTAGTTTTGAGAAGTCAAATAAATGCTTTTTGTATAAATTTTGTTTTGCTAAAAATTGACGTAACAAAATAGAAAAAAAAAACTCCATCAAAAATAAAACAAGATTGAGCGGTTTTGAGTTTATGAGCATATTTATTTACTTCGTTGAAATATAGACTGAATTTCTTACTCAAGCCTTATTATTACTGAACTGAATCAGTAAAAGTTTATTCAATTAGTACATGCTTATTTAATTCGATGGAAAATAGTTTTTTTTTATTTTGTGCGTTTAAAAATGCAGTTTTATTACTTTTAAATGTATTAAATATTACATCAATCACTTTAACCGAAGTTGTTAAATATGAGTCTCAGAAAAAGTGTTAAACGCAGTAGAGATATATATGCCCATGCTTATAGTTATAGAGTCATGTCTTATAATTAATTATACTCTGTCGATTTAGTTATTATTTTAACACATTTGAACACGAAGATCTCTGATAATATATGTTCAATTTCTCAGTTGAGCTTTAGAAAGAGGTGCATGGTTCTATTATGATTATGATTATTATTATTATTATTATTATTATTATTATTATTATTATTATTATTCACGTGTAGTGCAATAAGACTGGTGATAAGAAGAAGGTCAAAAATTCATGACACAGGAGGCCACACTTGATTACCGGCATAAAATGAGGGAAATCATATGCTAGCCCACGGATGGCGAAGAAATAAAAACGCAAATCAACTCTCTTTTTTGGCTGACATCAGGAACAACAAATTATAACCATAATACTAACATTTATTTATTTATTTATTTATTGTAAAAATGTTGACCAGAAAGACAAAAGAATTAGAGTAACTGAAAAACTGCAATTTTATTTTCCACACCATTCCTAAACCAAGCGTAGATATTGGCTTGTTCTTAGACAACTAGAGAAATCCCGATATCTCTTAAAACAATCACTGAAAAGGGACACTATTTCATGAGGCCTTTAACAAAGTTCATCAGATTTTTAATTTTGACTAATATCAGATTTTCGAGAGTCAATTAAACACTATTAATTATGTAATAGGTTTACTCCGAGGGGTGAAGGAGACCAGTGAAACGAAGCCCTTTACTACACTTTCCTTGGATCTATATCTTAGAATTCTCCTACGCTTTTAGTATTTAAGAAACGTAGGCACGGGCAACTGTATTCCGTTAAGCAATTAGTCGCATCTGATTGCGCGGTAACTAACCGAGGACTTCGATAACGATTATTAAATTAATCATCGGCATATCTATCCGACTGAAAGGGGGCGGGGGGGCGACGCCATTTCTCATTCAACCGTGATGTAAGGCTGGCAATAACTTCTTGGGAACGTGCCGTAAAGATTCCGGCTGCTAAAGTAGCCGTTACCATCAACACTCTATTTTACACCAAAAACATGCAAAGGGAATTCCTGTATAACTGAAATGCTCTTTAAAACGCAATAAGATTAGTCTACAGAAGCAAGCCCCCCCCCCCCCGCCCTCACCGAGCACACTTCTCGGCACAGCACCTCCCTTACACACACACACACACACACACACACACGTGTAACGCGAAAAGAGCGAGGAACAAGCTCAAACAGCCGTAACGTCATTTGTAATAGAAAGAAGAGAGGGATGGTTTGAGGAAAAAAAAAAAAAAAATAACGCAAGAGAGAGGAGAGAGAGAGAGAGAGAGGAATTTTTGAAACGCTTGCTGCCGGTTCGACTTCCAAAGCGATAGAAAGGAAGAAGGGGAAAAGAATCCCCGCGCGGCACCGGAGACGCAGCGAAAAGTGATGCGGCGAGACGCGCGGGATGATGCCGCGAGAGAGCTGGAGGGAGACGCCGTCGGAAGGGGAGAAAACCGTTGGGCGTTGGTTGGTTTTTCGATAAATTCTCGCTAAGAAACGCTTGTTTGCGCGCGCCCGTCGGTTAAGACTTGGAACGCAAATAGCCGAACGGCAAGGTCTTTATCCGAAAGTAGTGTGGAAGACTGAACGGAAATGAACTGCGTTGGGAAATGTATAAATGATTTAAAGAATAAAATTTGCTGATGACAGTAAACTTTGAGATAGTGGATCAGATTTGTTTAGCGTATATCCATAAAAAATGCATGACGGATAAATTCGCATTATTTAAAGCTTATATGATGTCATTTAATTCATACGTTTGCTTTCAACATTATTCGGCTCAAAATAAGTAAAATAAACAGCAACTATGCCTTATTTGAGATGCATCGAGTCATTTGATTATTCCCTAATATTTTGCTAACAAAAATACAATATTATCAATACAATATTTAAAATATAATATTTAAAATAAAAGAGGTATTTTTGCACTTCGATACAGGGTGAATCTAAACTCTTGGGCAAAACATTAAGGGGTGATAGGGCACACAATAAGGAATCGTAATCACATAGAAATCTGGGGTCAAAAACGCAGTTTTAACTTACCCGGTAATATCACTTTGGGAAAAGTATTGAAGTGTCCGTCTAATTTCTCAACCAAGTTTCATTAACAATAGGCTCGTCTCCTAAAATTTCATCCATGAAATTAAATAGAATTTTTAAACTAGCCATTTGAGTCTTCTGTTTTCGGGGGGAAATACATTAATTTCTGACGAAGAATGGTCGGAAAGTGCACTGTTGTTTCGGCACTTTTATCCAATGTGATTATTAGCAGCTACACGAAGACGACGTTGCCGACCCCACATTGCTACGTGATTCTGATTCCTTATTATGTGCCCTATCACCTCTTAAAGTTTTGACCAAGAGTTTAGATTCACCCTGTATACTATGTATATTGGAAGCAACAGCAACTATTGTTTATTTGAGATGCATCGAGTCATTTGATTATTCTCTAATATTTTGCTAACAAGAATGACGAACACAATATTTAAAATAAAAGAGGTATTTTTGCACTTCGAAAACGGCTAAAGAGAAACAAAATTTGCACTATTAATAAAAGTAGTTAGCATTTCGCCATAAAAAGTTGCTATATTAGCTGCACCCTTTCTATGGAGAAACGTTGAACCATGATTTGGTACTCAAACTGATCAATCGAACCAAATCATGGTGAAACGTTTCTCCATAGAAAGGGTGCAGCTAATTTAGCACCATTGTAGCGTAAAAGGTTGAACTAGTTCTATTGACGGTGTGTTAACGAATTCATGTGTTCTGTTCTGTTTCTGTTAAATATTAATTAAAGCAGAAGGAGGAGTGTTTCTCCTGAAGGTAAGAAACAGAAACATTCCTGGAATTATTGCAGCGACGGTTAAGGAGTGAAAAGATTTATCCTGCCATGACACCAGGTATGCAAGCAAAAAAAAGTAAATAAGTCAGAAGAAAGGTCGAAAAGCATTACAAGTTGTACACCCATTCGATTTTTTATTTAGTGTCTCAGATTTGTCAACGCACGTATCTAATTTCACGTAACACATTTTTCGTTTTTCTTTTAGTTGTTGTATGTAATGTATTCTGTTTAACCCCTGTTCAAATAGCACGCACAAGAGTAACATGATCTTCCCCCCACTTTTTATATATTCAGCCGGGCGTGCCTTTGTACCTGTCAGAAAAAAAAGATAATAAAATAAAAAGACAGAAAGAAAAAAATTGTAGCCAGTAACCCTAGGCTATATATTGTATACAGAAGCGTTGGGTGTGTCAAAGTTGAAAAGTATATATAAGTCATGCATGGTAGAGATGAGTATGAGGGGTTTTACTTATTCACACGTTTTATCATCGATCTGATGTTGTTTATTGCTTCTGATATTAGTCAACTTTTTATTTTTATTTTTATAAGTTGATATTAATATTTGGCTGTTTAAAAAAGAAAAGATGGGAAAGACAAAGACATCTTAGCTGGAGACAGAAAAATTCTTAAATTGATTGTAGTATTGTGTATTAAGCTAAAACAACTCGAGGGATATCTGAATAGGGAAGGGTACCTTGAGCCTAGGACTTTTTAAGGGGTTCTAACGCATATTCATGTAGCATCTGGAGAAAAACTCGCCTAAAACTTCAAACCGTTAGATCGATGGCCGCGCGTCCTTGAACTGAAAGTTTAATGAATCCATTTGAAATAAAATTCCTTGTTGAATTTGTTAAACAAACATTTGATAACATTTCTTTATACAAATACTATGTAGGGGAAAGTGGTACAAAATCATCCCCTTAAGGGGAAAACTCATAGAAAATAACATTGATGTTAAATAAAAAACTTTGGTCCTTTGCCACAATATTTTAAACTATATTTTGCATCATAA
Organism: Cheiracanthium punctorium; assembly: GCA_038373885.1. Classification (NCBI taxonomy): domain Eukaryota; kingdom Metazoa; phylum Arthropoda; class Arachnida; order Araneae; family Cheiracanthiidae; genus Cheiracanthium; species Cheiracanthium punctorium. The sequence continues at coordinate 2,410,417 of JAWZYV010011853.1, forward strand.
ACATATTTTAATAATATTCTAAACCCAAATTGAGTAACAGAAAAATAGAATTTTGAAAAAGAGTCCAAAGGATCATTTTACCCTCACCCGAGGACAAAATGATCCATCATTTGAAAAGAATTGAAACTTGTTTTTATTAGCAAAATAAAAGTAATTACGACTAAGCATAGTGAAATAAAATAAATTTTACAATCATATAGTATGCATAATTTATTTTATGAAATTTTTAAAATATAAAGTGTCACAAACAATAAAATCATTTCAAAATACATTTCAAAATTATAATTAAAAAATTATGGCCTAAAATAAACGCGGAAATAAATTAAATAATGTAATGGGAGACATGCAGTTTGAGAACGGTTGAAGGGCTGTTATGATGACTAGAACCCAGTACTGGAGTTTCTTCCGTCGATGGATCATTTTACACTGCAGTACGGCTGTCCACTTTAGGTCATATTACTGGAATACGCCAAGAAACATAACAAACTAATCAAGTGTAATTCACATCGAAAAAATGCTCTATTCAGTAAATCAAGTCATACTTCTGTACATTACAGAGTGTATTTCTAAATAAATAGGCAAGTTAGTGCTTACAAGAGATATGATAAAACCCAATTTTTTGAAGACTTCTACTCAGACACGTAATATACCGATCGCTTCAATATCACCGTTGCTTCTTCTTGACTTGGCACAACTAGTTTATGTGTTACCTACATGATAGCACTGCCTACCTGAAAGAAAACATGCGGATATTTTGTCCACTAGGATCATTTTGGGCCACCATTCCCTATATGTATCTGCTACTTCTATACACACTTCTGTATGTAATACTTCTTTATACAAATTTATATTTACCATTCAAATCTACATCAAAAAGTCTAGAACACCATTACTATTATAGTCAAATATCAGAGTCAATTAAAATAATCTACCACTGAAGGCGCGAGATATTTCTTTCTTAATTATAAATAGGACCTCAAAAAAAATCAAACTCCCGAAAATAATTTCTAATTTCCGAAACTAATCAGTATTCAATTATCCAATCTCTCTCTCGCCATATTCAAATAGGCATCGTCATAGCCTTGTCAAAAGGAAATGAACACAACATCCGTAATCAGCGCTCCCTGTAGGCTGCGAAACGAACTAAACCGTCACGCGAAATCCACGTCGCAGTGATTCTTTTTCTGATTGTTATCATGGTGTTTTTTTATGTCCGACAGGGATGACCCAAAGTGACCGCCGTCACGCAAACACGCGACGGATTATTGAATAGCTGATGTTAGTGACTCCGTAACACAGTAACAGCTGAATGTGTGTGTGAAGTTATTTTTACCGGAATTTTGGAAGCGATCGAGGGAAAAGTGTTTATAGCAGCGCGAGTTTTTTTTACGAAAGAGGGATGAATATGCTGGGTTTACACGACCGCTTTAATTCAGTAACTATATTTTTATTATGTAACAAGGCTGTGATGGCTGTAGCTGAATTATTCTCTTCAAAGCAGACTTTAGTTCTTCTTCTTTTTTTTTTTTTTCAGAATCGGAATTGGAGTCACATATAGTATAATTCGAGTAGCAGACGAAATTGGAGCTTGGTTTCGATAACTTAAATATTTACCCCAATACAAATGAGTATTTGCTAATTATTTTTATTAAATTAATTTACGGTACACCTCATCAATCAAAAATATAACCATTCAAGTTCTTCAACATTTTTTTTTTCCTCTCCAGATAAAAGTTATTGCAAAACTATGTGAAGTAAATACGTATATAATGTGAAGTAAATATTTCTAATATAATGTGAAGTAAATATGTATATATTACAATGGAGATTCAAAGTATCTTATTTCAGTTACTCACTTTAAGCATATTTTGGCTTAATCAATTGGTGAATTTTGAGAATTGTCAAAGATTATTTCGCTTCTAGTTTAGCTTTCTGCTATCATTTAAAGAACGTTTTATGATTAATATATATATATATATATATATATATATATATGGATATCCAGGGTGTCGCGGAACTTCGCGTACAAACTTAGAGGGAAGGTAGAGAACATCATTATGAACCATAATTACATAGAAAAGCATGGGTGGAAATCGATAGGTGGCGCTGTACGCTAGACAGCGTCACTTGTGGCTTCCTGATTGCCTTATCTGCGCCACCATGGCCAAGTGGATAAGCAAGGAACAGGGTAGATGGTTGGAGGATAGATGTGAAGGTCCAAGGCTCGGCCTGTCGTGCGGCTATCCATCTAACGGTCTGGAGTTTCGGATAGTTTTCTGCAGTTATTACATGAATACGTGTTAGAGCCCCTTATAAAGTCCTCCGCCTAAGAGACCTTAGGGAGCAGATGCCCCTCTTTCAGGCTTGCCATAAAACAAAACAAACATATCTGCCAACTTTTGCGGTTTTTTCGGAAGATTATCAACCACAACTTTTAAACAGTTTTATTTTACTTAAAAAATTTGGATTTATTCACACATTAAATCACTAAATTAAGAATTAGTGGTATATGATCTTCCAAAAAAAAACAGTAGAAGTTGGCAGATATGACAGTGAGGAAGCCACACGTGCCGATTTTGAAAGCTCGCATACAGCGCAACCTATTGATTTCCGACCATGCCTTCCTCTGAAATTATCGTTCCTAACGAAGTTTTCTACCTCCCCTCCAAATGTGTACTCGAAGTTCCAGGACATCTTGCATATAAGGATTAAAATTTTAACTACGGAATAATACCTCATAGTTTTCTAAGTTGGACTAAACACATAAATTTACGAAGCCAAACAGATTATTACTTTTAGTAGCAGTCAAAAATCTTTTCTTTCCTTATAAATTTCTTTGGACTCGATGAATAGGGATGTCTGCGTTTACTGCGTTAAGGCAATGCATAATTTTGCTGCTATATAGAACTTTTTTCTGTCATGAACCTTTACATTTGTTTTTATACCTTTCATACATGCATATATAGATAAAATATTAATTCTTATTTATTTATTGTACACTGAAACACTTATAAAATGCATATTATGTGATATGAAACGTTAGTTTAAACGAAATGAAGCCAGACAAAAAATGTTGCTTCAGTATTTTCTTTTGCTGTTGGAAAATGTTTTAATACAATTCCAGGAGCATTATCTTATTTTGGCATTTCGTTAGAATGTCTTAAATGTGTCAGTGGTGGATAAATAACTTTTTTTTTAGGTAAATTTGAATATTGATTACAGTCAATTACTTTTCACTATCATGATAAACTGTGGCCTGGGGCAGAAGTCCGAATGGGGCCCACCTACATATTGTTTCCTTACTGTTCCTTCCTATGACAACTGTTTTTCTGCATTTTTTTCGTGTATTATTGCACAAATATGTGATTAAATGAATTCTCTCAACATGAAACACAATACTAGATAAATGGGAGTATTTATACATCTTCTATCCAATTTGGGAATTAAACTTTATTAAAATAGTGACCTGAAAACCAGAACTAAAATTCTGACTTTTGTATAATATTACTGAAATCAGTAAATTCCTATTTACCGGTACCTGATTATTTATCAATCAAAACTAATTGCATATCCTAATTGCTTAACTTGCATATTTCATTATAACAAAACTAAAACATGTTGATCATAAATTTGTATTTAAAAGCATGGAGAAAATTGGTCGTCTAAATTTCACTCTTAACTACTCCCCAATTCTTTAAACAGAAAGAACAAAGAAAAACAGCAGCTATCCGCAGGTCCAGCGCGTGCCCGAGATCAAGTCATACAACAATCAACGAATATTACATGCAAAAGCGTTCACGCATGGAGTTCTTCTATGATCACGGACAGAGAGATATGTAAAAAAAAAAAGGGAATAATAAAAATCATAACAAAACCGTTCCTAAAAAGAGGCCAATTTTCTGCCTCTGAGATAGGTTGAAGGGGTTGTCAGCAAAGTTAAGCTAGAAACTGACGACTAACCTGCTTCTGCAGAAAGAGTAGAGGGTTTTTACTTTTTATATTCTTGCTACGACAGAAGCTTATTCGTTGTGATTGGAACTTAATGCTTTTTTAATCGAAAGGAGGCGAATTGGAAAGTAAAATTATGTAATTTTTACGCAGTGTTATTAATGTGAACGTTATTTCTTCGTCATTAATTAATATGATTTATAGAGTCGCGCTGCAATGAAAACGGTAGTTGAAGACGTTATAAATGAATTCCTTTTTCTAATGTATCAACAATCTCAAAGAAATGTAAAATAGCTGTGAAAGCTATCACAAATGATGATTTACTTTTGCTAGTTTTTAATTGTTTATTCACTTTCATTATCATTTACTATTAAATAGTAATTTTTTTAATATTAGACGGATGTCCTCTCCATCCATTAGTGAAAACTTATAATGTATTGCAAATGCTCAGAACGCGGGCTATGTCGCCATTACGTTCAATACAAGGGAAAAGAAGTATTGGACAATTTTTGTTATGGGGGCACTTAACAGAGGCGGCCAATGTTAACCCCTAAGAAGCCGGATCTCGTAATTTTGAACCAATTAATGAGAGACCTGCACCTGGATTGCTACTCCCAGACTTGCATCTTATTAAGTTTAGCTTAATATGAGGAATATTAAAACTATGGATATTATAATACTAGTATAGATATTTACATTCTGCTACATTAAATAGAACTTTGAAATAATATTCAATATATTACGAACGGTTATTTCTGATTCAGAATCTTGTTTACGTACAACTTGTTAAAAGATTATATCTTTCAAAGCTCGCAAAAAAAAAAAAAAAAATTGTAATGACTAATAGTAACTAAATATCATAGAACGTGGTTTTATAATATTTAGTCATTGTTCTGTTCACTATCGTGATGCATTATATAAATTGCGAAATAATATATAGTAATCAATATTTTTAGTCAATAATTATCTTTTCAAAGTAAAAAATATTAATTCACGGGGATCCACAAACAAGTCTTCTTCCTGTACTTGAAAGAAAAAGCCTGGCTCTGTTTTTAAACAAAGAATTACTATTCATCGATTATATTTTGATCCCAATGTTAATCAAGATTCTTAATGCAATATTATACAGATGTGTTGACAAAATATTATTTGTCGCTTTTTTTTTAAGATGGAAGTATTGAATACTCCACTAATGCAGCATATTTCGTATACTTAAAGAGATAGGTGACACATTATAGATGTATACAACCTTTTTTTTTAAACTAAGGATACGCGAATGCTTTTCATTATTAGTACTGTAAGAGTAATAAGTGAATTAAATGCTTTAATAACGATGTTTTAGTCCTTACTTATTGTCAGCGAACTTTTGTAAGCACGTTCGTGGTAAAACTTTTCTTTCCAATTGATGCGTTTAAAAATACTGTTTTAAATATGTAATTTTAAGCTAAAAATATCAAATCTGGACAATCCAGTTTGTACATCCATGCAAAAACCATAACCAAACTGTCTTTTTTTTAAACGTGTATCCATAACTGCAAGACATCGCAGACATGCTTTCTTATTTGTATGCAAACTCCAATATGTTCGTTCAATAGCTTCCTCCTTAGTCTTAAGCATTGCAAAAAGGCTGTAAATTTACTTAAACAAGAAGGAAAATGTTTTAATGGAATGTTTGCATCACTTCAAAATACCGAAATAACTGAACTAGTTTGATTTTCGGTTTGGCTCAAAGCTAAATGTAGCAGAGTGTAAATAAATGTTCAACAGCAATATGTTCATTCCTTGTCAACATTCACTTGCAAGTGTAAAAACACAAGGAGCCTCAAAATAGTAATCCATCAACTTCAAAGAAGCAATTGTTTAAACAAATATCAAGTTTTTCTCCTTCGTATCATCGGCACATCAAGTAATGCGTGTCTTGTCGAATCTGGGCAGACGCCGGTAATTGTATGGCCTTCTGACCTAAGCTACTATCATCTCAGAAATACATGGAAGGTAGAAGATGAGTAGAAGCATTATACGATCGCCCGACCACACCAGTTGATGCTGGAGCCAAGGAAGCGTGTCGATGGCTGCCTTGGGTAATTACAGCATTTATAAGTTGCATCAAGTTTTAGCCTCATGACAGACAGACAGTCTAAAACCAGAATGAGCTCTCGGATAGAGGAAGGAGTGGAGGAGGCGAAAAGTTTGTTTCCATTCACGGTGTCTATTCTTTATCACAGTAAGAAAAATATTAAATAAATTTCGAGCAGATCCTGGCACCACAAATATCAATGATGCATTTTTAGAAGCATAAAATAGATGGCTTGCATAGCATGTAGTCGAGCTAGTGAAGAACTTTGAATCTTTATCAAATATAGTAATTTGTGCTTCCAGTTCTCTAAAATTTACCTTCTACAAGTAATGTCTTTTTCTAAAATTAGCCTAAATATTTTTAGCCATAAACTGATTTTTAACAGTAACGAAAACTGCTTTTATAGCTTAAAAAATCATTATCATCAACTCTAAGAATGATTCTTATTGATGGTCAGTGACCAAAATTATTCTATTGCTTATACTAGTTTCTATTTGAGAAATAATAAAATATATACGTATGTAATATCCTCAATAAAAAAGTTAAATAATTAACATGTTTATTTTGGAGTAATATATAAATATACCAGTTCAGTGAGCAACTGAATTCTTTAAAAAAAAAAAAAAAAAAAAAAAAAAAAGAGTAATACAAGCTTTTTGTTGGGTGCACATTTTTTGGTTTCGTTGGGTTTTATGCACATTTATTTTTGTAATTCTATAACAAGAATGAACTTGAAATTTTTTTTTTAGAATTTTGAGCTTAAATTATGCATTTAAAGAATAAAATGAGTTTGATCTGAAAATTAGAAAATAAAACATATTATTATTGCTTTAGAATATTAAATTAAATAACTAAAAAAACACTCTTATAAACACGTCTAATAAATTGGACTTGTACATTCCAATAATATGAAATTTTTTCATTGTATATATCTGATATCTACTGTGATTTTACAAATCATTACGCCCTAAGATAATAGCGCATATAGCGCAAGAAAATCTGAACACTGGTGTCACTAAACACTGAGGAAAAAAGTCTTGATAAATTAAGAAATAACTGAAACAACGTGATTAATTAAATTTCTTCTGAGAAAATATTGTTCATGTGTATACATCCACAAGCCTATTTGCATGAAATATCTTCTTGCCTCTGATTTATCAAGTCTCTTTGATTTTATGCCAGACTCAGAATAAACCACTAAAATTCAGAATTCTCGAAGGCACAGCCTAAACAAATACATATCTTCGAAATAAATCAACCATGAGCGTTTTCGTTCCCTTTTCCCGAGCAGCTAATAAATATTTCATCAACCAAGATATTTCATCCTGGGTCATTTTCTCTACCATCGATATCTTCTTTTACTTATTTTTAGGAGGTGGGGGGTGGTCTTAGATCAGAAGGAGGGTTTGCCCCGAAGACATCTGATGAATGGGCTCTAATGGGAGGTCACGTGAATGGCAATTTTTAGTGAATCGAGTTTTGGTTTCGGGATCGCATGGGGGCGTTACGAAGATAAGATAACGTGGAAGCTTTTACTTGATTTACGCGATGGGAATGTTGAGGATAAAACTGCTTTTTAGTGCAATTTTTAAATTATAATAAAATTACGTACATAGACTATAAAGTCTGTGGAATTTCCGTAAATGCAGCGTGATTTTGATTTTAAATGACGCTGTATAACACCGAAGTCTAAATCAGATTATTCGGCTGTTATTCAAATGTCTTGATAGATTTTTACTATGCAAAATCTTACTGCGAAATTTTGTATAATTTCTTAAAAATGGAAAAATGCCTCTAAACAATGGGCCGTGTAAAAAATGAATATCTGTTAGCATAATTCCAGTGACAAGCGTTTTACAATTTTTGCTTTAAGGCATGTAAACTGAAAAAAAAAATTCAATAAACATTGAAAAATCTTTATTTCTCATTTTACTGTTCAAAATTTATAATGATTAAAACTGACTCAGAACTTACGAGCATGTAAAATTAAAGTAAATTTTGAATTGATTTGTAAATTCCAATTTTTAACAATAATGTACGCTTTTACAGAAAAAAAATATATATATACCTTTCTCCCTTTTTTTTCAATGACGTTTGAGATAAAAAATATTTTAGGATTTGAGGTTCCATATCTTTACAAAAAAAAAAATCTTAAGCAGAACACATTTTTCCTAAATCTCTGTATATCATATTTAAAAAGTCCAGCGTATATTAACGAATAGAAAAATGCTAAATATGACAACTTCGAAATGAAATATGATGATTATAGAAAGCTGGTTTCAAGCGGCACTCATTGTGAAACACTACATCTGACAACGTTTCAGTGAAAAATTCCCAATAATTCATAATATTTATGAGTGTAAATATATGCATATTTACCCCCATCTAAACCTCACTTCATAGTTTAAAATAAAATAAAAAAACTGCCGTAGTCGAGACCATTTATGAATGCGTCTGAGGAGGTCTTAATGATAATTCTTAAATATATAAATAAATAAGAAAATAAAATTTTCCTATTCATGAATCCAAAGATAACGATATCCAAATGCTCTCCCGAATCCGTTAAACTCGTCCAACCGAAACGCAGAAAACATAATAACAAAATAATAAATAACAGATAAAGAAGAAAAAAAATCCACTCGTAGTAGAATTATGCACATTTACTACAAACGCGTACGGTTAAAAAAGAAAAGGGGGAAAAAAAAAGGAAAGAAAGCCTCCGAATATAAAAACGCGGTTATTTATTGCATAAAAGGAACATTAAATATGGCTTTCCCGTTGCGCAATAAAAGCAAAAGTTTTCCTTACCGAGCTCATAGCCATGTGATGAAACGCCCCGCATTTAATGGGCCAGTGGACAATCCATCATAAAGCGTCTTATTCTGGAAGGCAGGGACTCTCATATTTCACGTGTGGTTATTTATCATTGAGTTTCATGTGTGTGTCCTACTCTCTTGTTTCAAAGTGGTCACATTACGACGTTAGAACGCCACAGCAACAGTTGTTGGACTGTGTGTCCCACTTTTCTTTTTTGGCTGGCAGCGATATTCGTTTAGGCTGAGATTGTAACGTATATGTCAGGAAGAATATATATATACGGCAGTTTGGGGAACTGTTCCTTGGCGGGACTGTTTGGTTGGTTGTACTATATAAGTTCTGGTTGATAAATCTGAAATTTTGGTAAGGATTAAAGCGACTTAATTCCAGGTCTTTACATGAACCACGAGATCAAGACACTGCAATGTCCACCTACGATCGTTTGGGTTGAGATTGTACGTATATGTCGGAAAGCATACTGTGACAGCTTGAAGAACTGTTCCTTGGCGGGACTGTTTAGTTGTGTGTACGTTCTGGTCGATAAATCTAAAATTTTGGCTCGGATTAAAGCGACTTAATTCCAGGTCTTTACATGAGCCGCGAGATCAAGACTTGAAATGTCCACCTAAGATCGTTTGGGTTGAGATAGTACGTATACGTCTCGAAGCATACTGCGACAGATTGAAGAACGGTTCCTTGGTGGAACTGTTTAGTTGTGTGTACGTTCTGGTCGAAAAATTTGAAATTTCGGTGATGGTCAAAGCGACTTAATTCCGCGTCTTACCGAGAACCGTGGGATCAAGACATTTCAATTCAAAGCTATAAAATTCATTACGCTGACAATGTAAGACGTCAACAATGGTCGATATTTTCAAAACTATTTTAGAAAAAAACTCTTATTATCAGATATTCAGGTTTGAAGAACTGTTCCTTGGCGGGACTGTTCGTTTATATACGTTCTGGTCGATAAATCTGAAATTTTGATGCGGTTCAGAACGATTTAATTCCACGTCTTTTCAACAACCGCGAGATTAAGACATTTCAATGTCCAGCTATAGTTGTTTAGGTTGAGATTGTGAGATGTCATGAACAACCGAAAATTTGAATACTATCTTGAAGAGAATCACGGATGTTCTTATCAGTGAATTAAGAACTCTAGAAGACCGAAGAATGGGAAAACATGATGAAATTGATTATTTTTCACGTTTATCGATATTCTTTTAGATTGGAAGAATATGCCAGGAATGTACGAAATTTTAAATGATTTATTTTACAAACGAAAGTTTGGTCGCAGGTTTTCGATCCAATGAATCTGAAACTCTTAATTCAAAATTATTTTATTCCGTATCTAGATCTAGAATAACTGCTATAAAGGGACCTTTCAATGTTAAACGATATTAATTTCGCAGTTGATATTTTATGAATATGTCAAAATCATACCCAACACTTTGAGATATTATACCTAGGCTATATTATACCAACATAAATGTTCTAATTGATTAAGCAAATTCCGGCTAAATTACTAATGGTATAGTTCGGTATCTTTCAAAAACTGTATCGTCAAGACCTTTCAATATCCAGTGTCATCACTTAAACTGAGATATACATCGATAAACTTTGTTAAATCAGATTACCAACACAAAGAATACAGGCTTGACAGTAAGATGCATTTTAGTGGCTATCTTGTATTGGGGAGCCCGTATTCATGTCACATATGCAAAAGAAACCATCAGAATTCCAGACAGATATCCCCAGCAATTTTCCCATATTTGCAATAGGGATTTCTTGTATGTAAAATGAAACAAAAAAGCATTGCTTAGCAAGTGGCAGAACTGGGTTGGCACTGTCATAATACGTTAGAAACTTACAGCACTTGGAATATTATTTTGATGATTGTTCCGTCTCAAATGTTCTAGACAAATAATATGGAATTTTCGCGTCTTAAAGGATTTGACTTTGCGTACGAAAGCAAAATTTTCAAGACTTCAAAATCGGTACAAAAATTCAATTAATATGAACTTTTACTGTCTCTAGGAAATTTAGAGTTAGGTAAGTATTTTTATCCTGATAATTGTAGTACTAATGACAGCTGTAACAGACAAAACGTTAAAGCTTATCACCAGACATTGAACTTGTCTAAAATAATTCATCCCTTTCTTTTCTATGTTAGAAAATTCACTTCCCCTTAGAATTAACTATCGAAAATTCCGACTTTTATCTTTCCCCCTAAAGATTGTTCTAGTTTGTATCTCTGATGCAATCAGGAGTCACGAGAAACATGAAGTCTCATAAGTTTCTTTTGGCAATCTTTCGCTAATTATTGTCGTTATTAGAGGCATGACATCATGACTCATTTATTTACAACAAAATGAAAAATGTTAGCAATTTTATGACATTCTTTTTGCGCGTATAGCATGTATAGCTTTTTTAAAAAAAGTGTTAGTACTACAATTTGGTAATTCTTCAGAAACCAATCTAGGGTCTAATTAAATTTGCAGCCTTAAACCAAGTACTCTTTCGAGATTCTTTTTACTCTACCATGATTGAAAATTTGTATTCGAAATATGTTAGTTCGTAGTATGCATCGACCTAGTTGTTTTTGTGCAACAACTTGCCTCTAATGGGCATCAATAAATGAAGATTTTAAAGTGACTAAATATGCTAAAATAAAAACGGGGGAGGATTAATTTGATGTTGTACATCTTTGTCTTATATTCGACAGACACTAAAATACGTCCTCAAAGCAACAGACACTCAGACGGAAAACATTTACTCATAATGCAGCATTACTAAGGGACTGATCAGTAGCGGATTCAGGGGAGGGGCTAGGGGGCTTCAGCCCCCCCAAGAGAGATTGCTAAAGGATAACCGTCTGCTTTATTATACACTTTAATTTGATAAAATGATCTTTTTTTTTTAACTTAGCCCCTCCCAAAAAGTTTTACATTACTTTAGACTAAAATTTTGCTTTATTGTACATTTTGTTTGGGTGAAATAAGCTTTTTTCAAAATTTAGCCCCTCCCAAAAAAAAATTCTGGATCCGCTACTGGGACTGATTACAGTTAGCTAGCCAACAAAGTATTCTAAGATGCTCCCTCAACCAGCAACAAAGTTTCTCCGACAATCGTTTGCTAACTAATAACGTCTCAGTATGCCCATCGACTGAAAAAAAAAAAAAAAAAAAAATACAGAAATATTTCCCAAATCTCATCCAGCAGCAAAAAAAAAAAGGATTGTCCTGCATGGTCAACGTTCCATTCGACTGGCCGTTAGAGCTCTGGTCATCCAGGCATTGACCTTTCCCGAACCTTTCCCAAGGGTGCAAAGCCATCGGTCCGCCTACCCACTTTCTGGTGGATGGATACTCTACGACGGCAGCGGGAGGCAATTTTCACGCGCGTTTTCACGGGCACGGCCTTCTCTCCTCGTTACGTTATTGATTGCACGAGAGCGCTTCTCCACTTTTTGGGGCTTCCAGGTTTTTCTTATTTTGACTGCCAGCCCCGTGTGCGTGTGTGTATAACGCGGAGCAGTCCAACACGGCAGGTAGAATGGGTCAGGTTGGATGGAAGAGGGAGGATGAGCGAACAATCACTTTCGCTGCTTTCTGACTTACCACCGTTGTAGAAAGCATTCCACAGATTGTGCGGGCGATGTGGCAACTCGACGCAGATGCCGTTGCAAAAATGTCGTCATAACGAACTCGATTTTTTACGAAAATTTCATGTTAGCGAATGAAATATTTCCATCTAAAGAAAATCATTAGCAGACGTGCCAAGTTACCAATCTTATAAAGGCCTGAGATTTGCTTTTTAAAGTCGGAAAGCCTAGAGATTTTTTACGCATATCTTTTCAACATAGAATCCACGCATCATCAATACTTTTCTGAACTGTTGTGCAAGTCTATAGTATCATATTACTCGAGCTGTATAATGTAAATTCAATTACAAAAATCAGTAAAAAAGAAATATCCAAAAATATAAAACAACAATCAAAATACATATGATACAAACTATCCATATATGAAATTTATGTAGATAGCTTATAACACTAAAATTTTAAATATCTAATTAAAGAAATACTTTTACTAATTTCATACAGCTTTTAAATTTCTATCATATTCCTAGATAAATAATGATCATTACATAATGATCATTCATTTATTCAATATAATTTTCTATACTAACATCATATGCATTGTTTCAAATTAAATGTCGTCAGGTTGTTAAGCCTGATCGACATGAAAGGAATTATCTTGAATTGATCTTGCGAACTTGGTGAATAAAATTGGGGAAAATTTCAATTTTAGATAAACTTTTAAAAAGTCTGAGAAAATGAAGAAAAATACTGAGGCCCAAAGTAGGTTAAAAAAAGCCTGTGACTCAGGACAAAATCCTGAGACTTGGCATGTCAGAATTAGTCATAATTAAATTAAACTTAGACGAATTTTGCAGAACTACAAATTTTATCTTGACATTCGTTATATCGAGATTTGTTATACCGAATTCTTGGCTTTAATTTCTTAGTTAAAATTTAATTAAAATAATACTGAAGATGCCATACTGAGTATACGAAGCATCTAAAATTCACCCAAGCTTATTTAGCCATCAGAGTTCTTGTCTAAAATTCGGAGAGCATTTAGATTTCTGAGCAAATTTCAAATATTTTTAAGTAAAAATATCTGATGCTGGAACAAAATTCAAACGAATGCGGTTGATAAAATTTTTAGTTCTTAGCATTTCAACTCAGTATTGTCCGACCATTCTCTTTCAATTTTTTTAATGTGACAAAAGCCAAACTGCATGAGTAATTTTGTTCAGAAATATCATTTCAAAATATACAGGATTTTTTCAAATCAGTAACTTTTGAAAAGACAATCACAATATAATGTTTAAAATGCAGTACTGTAAGATACAATTGAATACTAACATTTTAAGACATTAAAGTTCTAGTCAATTTTTAGATATAAGAACTCTTATAGCTAAACATAATACATAATTAATATTTGAAATCAGCTTTCATGGTATTTAAAACTTAAAAGCTAGTAGTGGCTATGAGGTTTTATGTCAATTTTCAATAATTCCTATTTATCTTCGGAAAGCAATTTCAAAATTCGTCTTATAGTAGTATTGCAAGCATACTATGATGTTAAAACTAAAATCTTCAAAGCTGAAGCAAAAGAATATCCTTTTATGAAATCATATCAAGGTAAGTATATATACAGCGTCGTGAACATTCCAACACATTGAGTAGAAAGCAATCACGTGAAATTACAAGAAATATCTTAAAAAGCAATACAAAATATATTTTAAAAAGCAATACAACAGATATTTATAGCATAGGAAATATGAGTAACTATTTATTTATTTTGCAGTGTCATTATTAAATTCTACTTAAAAGTACCAACAACTGAGTAGTAAAAATATTTTTGTATGTCTTATTTTCCTTATTGAATTCAGAGATTTTTGAATTCTTAAAATGTTGAAACGTATTATTGTGTTTGAGTTACTAAAAAGCACATAGCTTATAAAATTGGATTTTTAATTTTTTAGCCCCATAGAATCGACACAAAATCTTTATTTGAAAGAAGAGTATCAGAAATCGAAAATTTTAAATAAACATTAGAATCCTACTCTAAATAATCATTAGATCTCTAATAGCTAAGCAAATCTTAGCGAACATATTTTTTAAATATAAATCTTCTAGAACGACATTGTTATTATTTATTATGTATGATGTTGGGTGGTTTCAAGGCACATATAGCCTGAACAGTTTTCAAATCACTATGTTCTTCAAATTACTTAAATTTTATTAAAATATGTATTATAAGTTTATTAAAATATGTATAATTTAAGCTTGACTTTCGGGCATATTTGACGTTCTTGACTGAAAATCAAGAGCACAACAGAGGTTAGAAATTAAGGTTATGTTTACTATCAAACATTTATGTTCCCAAGTCGAGTGTAGCACCTGTAATTTGCTACACAATTTATTAAACTTTAGTCACATATTATTAACAGGACATAGATAGATTTCTTCAAGAACAGAATAAAATTTTGGCATTCAAACATTCTGCACTCATGTTTAAAACGGTAATATACTTTACTGCGTTTACTACAGCAAATTAAAAATATTCTATTTACTTTTACTTTTAATGCAGAGACGTTCCCACAAAAAATAATTTGTTGGAATTGATTCGAGATCAAAAAATAGCAAAAGATTTCGTCAGACTAAAAGATATTGAGAATTACTTTAGTCATAAAAAAGAAAGACAGAATGAATTTGGTTGATTAAAAATTTTGTTAGTTCAAACAAAATGATCACACTATTTGGCGGTTTCTACTAAGCATTTGGTAGAGCCCCCACCTAACCCGAAAATTTGAGGCACAGAAATTACTTTTTGTGGAAGTGTATTCAAAAAAACTTACCTCACTGAAACATGACAGCTACGGGACTGCTACTGAGTGAATACAAACGCTAACGAAATTTTATAAACGCGTATTGTGCTTAAAATTGTAGGATGAAATCTGTAATTTTAATTACCACTTTAGCAAAATTTTTAATCGACCAAATTCATTTTATCTTTCTTTTCTATGACTAAAGTAATTTGCTTTAATCTTTTAGTCTGACAAAATCTTTTGCTATTATTTGAATCAATTTCATTCAACAAATTATTTTTTCACTGAATGTCTGTATAATTTAAGATTAACAATTTTTTTTTAAATGTGACATATACGAGGAATTCATCTGAAAACAGCTCAAGATCAACTGCGGTTCTCTACCTTGTGTTGTAGTTGGGAAATACTTTAGTTCCAGATTTTCAAATTAAACACCCTTAAATATCGGCCATACATTAAGCAACTTCTCGGAAAAGTTTATGATGACCTGGCGGAGAATGACTTCCCGTAACAAGCTGCTGAGCTACTGGATTAAAATCTTAAGCGAGGAGAATCTCTTGAAATCTCTTGGTGATATCAAGAGAGTTTCCTGAAAGATGTCACGAATTCGGGAAACTTTAAAACTACGTGTTTCATAGTTCTTGCTTACCTCAGAATTTAGACGAACACTTCATACAGGAGACATAATATAAGATTTCAGATTCTAATTGCTTTTTACTTTCCGAACATGTACCATGTAAAGAAAGTATTGTAATCATGAAAAAATTCGAATTCGAGATTTTGGTGTATTTACACGTTTAGGGGGCTTCTGAATTCATTTATGCTATTTTTACGAGATGTATGTATGTATGTGTGTATGTGTGTGTGTGTGTGTATGTGTGTTTGTGTGTATGTAAGTGAACACGATAGCTCCTGAACGGGGCATGCGATTGAGCTCAAATTGGGTTTATATGTTATAAACCACCGTCGCAAGACCTGTATTGATTTCGGTGTGTATAAGACTTATAGTTTTTCTACAGGGCTACTACAAAAATTTCTTTTACATTATGGCCTATGGGGGAAAATTCTGGAAAGTGCGCTAGCGTTTAAACGGTACATTCGATTGAGCTCAAATTGGGTGTACATGTTATAAACAACCATCGTAAGACCGGTATCGATTTTGATGTGTATAGGACTTATAGTTTTTCTGCAGGGCTACGCCAAAAATTCCTTTTACATTATAGCCTATTGGGAGAAATTCTTGAAAGTGCGCTAGCGTTTAAACGATACATTCGATCGAGCTTCATTTTGGTATATATATTTGAATTATTCATCGATTAAAATTTATTTAAATGCTTGGTAATGATCTTAAACGTAAGTGTTCGGAAAGTCGAGTGGAGTCACTCCAGATTTTTTTAATATGCTATACAATCTTGTAAAAAGGTACTCGATATTTGTCTTTGAAAAATCTTAAACTTTTAAATGAAAAATGTTTTACATTGTTTAAATATTTTATAACATATTTACATATATTTTACCTATATTTCAACAAACGGGATATTTTTGATCATCACACATGTAAATCTACATTAAACAATACGGGATATTGTTATAATACGCGAAAAACTAAACTATCTCTAAATACATTACAATTTATTTAAACGGCGTTTCTAAACCTAATTAATCTCTTTATATTTCTAACAAGTTGTTTTGAAATAAAATACATATGTCTGGAAAAGGTTAACAAAGAGTTTGAATTGAATACGATATCAATATCTGAAGCAACTTTTAAAAAAACGAATCAGCGAATGTAATACGGAAAACAGAATGACAAAACTTTGAGCTAGAGGAAAAGATAAATAAAAAATTATATTTTTATCAAATGTGAAAAATTATGATTGTCTAATTATACTAAAAATCAAACTAAAATTTTAATGAGTATTTTTTGTATTATAAATAATAAAGTCAGTTAAATGCGGTTTGATTATTTAGTAGTAGTTTGTAAGTATTGAATGAGTAAATTAAAATAAATAATTACATTACTCATATTTATTTCTTACGTGCAATAAGATTTTTAAAATTCATTTTCATTTCTTTCTTTCCTGTTCAACTCTTTGTTTATACTTTGTATAATATCATTTCCAGACGCATTAAAGCTTAAACGAAACTAATTATTGTTATAATGAATTTATACACACGAGTTTGCATACATCTGTCCATTCATATGTGATATTTATATTCATATGTTTACAAGTATATGTCTGTATATAAGTGGTTTTTTTTAAAGCAAAATTTTATTTCTGTCTAATATTTTGATGCTTTGTACAAATAGTTATTAAAAATCCAAACTTCTGTGTTATCAAAAGCATTAGACCTGAATTAAATCTGAACTATACCGTGAAAACGGAAAAAACACTCAAAATACTGGTGTTAAACAATAAAGTAAATAAAAAACTTTGTAAAAAACACACATAAGATGTTATAGGTAAGAGGATACGCACGTTTCAACCAAAAAATTTTTGGTTGAAACGTGCGTATCCTCTTACCTATAACATCTTATGTGTGTTTTTTACAAAGTTTTTTATTTACTTTATACCGTGAAAACTTTGTCGAAATATCAGAAAAAAAAACATTCTACAAAACTGATATTAGAATGTAAAATTAATAAAAAAAAACAAACTGCTTACTCACATAAATGATATTTATCAACAAAATAATCTTTTGGATAAATACGCACGTTTCAACCAAAAAATTTTTGGTTGAAACGTGCGTATCCTCTTACCTATAACATCTTATGTGTGTTTTTTACAAAGTTTTTTATTTACTTTATATCGTGAAAACTTTGTCGAAATATCAGAAAAAAAAACATTCTACAAAACTGATATTAGAATGTAAAATTAATTAAAAAAAAAACAAACTGCTTACTCACATAAATGGTATTTATCAACAAAATTATCTTTTCTGTCGTTCAAAATGTTTGGCCTTCCTCAATTGCAAAGAAGTTCGAAGCATCTACACGAGCAGGGTGTTTCTCTGCAACTGAGGAAAGATAGACCTCTTGTACAGCTTGAAACGATCATTTTGTTGGTAAGTACATGTTATGTATGCCACTATCAAGCCCGTAGCCATGAGTGGGGGTTCAACTCCCTTCCCCCGAAATTTTCAGGAGCATATATTGCTATTTGTAAAAGAGTATTAAAAACCTGCCACATAAAACTTTAAACCCTCACACTTTCCCGAAATTTTTTCCTCTCTACTATACAAAGTTTTTATTAACTTCGTCGAAAGATGTAATACATTTTTTACACTGCTATACCAATGTTGTGTCACATTGATATAGCAGTTATTTTGAACGACATACATAAAAGTCTAAATCTGAGAAAAGGATAATATTTTTAATGCCCATGCTTAGCAGAATAAAACTTGTGGTGCTGAATTACATTTTAATATGAAAGGAGAAACAGATTACTAATATTTTCCCTTTAACAAAGGGCATTTTTCCTAAATTTCTTAGTTTATATGATTATCAAATAAATTTTCTAAAATTGTGACGTAATTAATACGAAAAATATCATCATTTTGAATGAAATAAAAAGCGAAACTAATCAGTGTTAATATTTTGCATGCATTGTTTAAACGCAGGATATTGGAAAAAGTTAAATAATTAATTTCTGCTTTAATTTTAATTGCATAACTAACAATTTAAGTCAATTTGTTTTACTTCAAATAATTCACTGGGACATTAACGAAAAATAACTATGAATAATGTTCACACTCATTAAAATAGGAAAACACATTAATACACACCCATCTTTGCCAACCTGTATCTCACATCCAGTAGGTAATTGTAATAGGCTAGAGGCAGCAGATCCATAGTTATATTTAATTTCAAATCACAAGCCGATGATTTGCATAGCAGACGACTTCATTATGTAGTTTTGTTGCACAAATATTTTTAAAGACAAAATTAAAGAGCTTAATCGGTGTGTTTCACAAAATACCTGGATTGAAGGTAATACGCTTCAATACTCAGAATTCCATGTTTAGTACATTTGATTAAAGTTTATACTTTAAATGGCTGGTTTTAAGTGGAACAATTTGTTAAGAAGTTTGCTGACGTACATTAAAAGAATGTTTTCATATGCAGTTTGATGTGAGTGGTACGTCACAAAACAGAATACCTTCGGTGGACTTGATATGTGTTCAAAAGTTCAAAATTCTTTTTGAAGTCTGTCACCTTTCGTTTTTAAATATTAGTCTTATCAGCTGCGAATACTTTAATAAAATCCAATCTCGTAAGTCCCTTTTTGTGAGTACAGAATTTTGTCAATAAATTTTGTGTTGGTTGTATTTTTGGCTCAGTTATGTATAACAAGTATGGAGATCATTTTCGATTTTTAACTAATCCGTATTCAAAGTATTTGACATGATATGATTCAGTTATGCAAATAACATATTTATGATGAATATAAATTCTAATGATTATTGACAGGAAATTACTTCAAATTCTTAATATGTTAATTTTCAATTGTACTTTGATACTTTAAAAATATTTCAAGTTTATTGGTGTGACAGTATTACACATAAATCGTAACTGTTCTTAGTTTATCATCCACAAGAAAATAAGCTATCGAAACGTTTTCTAAGAAAACGTCATTTAACATTTATTCCCAAGACATTCATAAATGTATAAGAAATAGATTTTCGGTTCTTTATTTTCAAGTAGTGACAGTTTATCTTATTTCAGGAGTAAGTATAACTCACACGAATAACAACAATTGCGATTATACTTTACAAAAATTATTTCTTAACAGAGACAGTATTATCTTATATTTTTGTACTTTAATTGATCTTGATATGAGTAAAATATTCATCTAACAAACAGTAACTCAAGTACATCATCTTTCTCTCTCTCTCTCTCTCTCTCTCTCTCTCTCTCTCTTTTTTTTTTTTTTTTGCAGAAGGATTACAAATATCTCGGCATGGAACGTGCCCTTACGCTGTTCATTAGGATCTGAAATTTGCTGAAAGCCCATGCATCATTTTAAGATAGTTTTACATTAAAATTTCGCTACGAAGGCAGTCTTAAAGTTTTCCCTCATTCATAAAGAAAAATTATCCGGGAGCGTTTCTCTTCAGGGCTTCCTTTTTCCCGACACTGCAGAGGCAGGAAATTGATTAATAATGGAACTTCGGGGATGAGATAAGAAAATTAAATAGCATACACTCCGAATGAAGATTAATAGCCTGTTTAAATATTGTGGAGATGATGGATCAGAGGTGCACCGAAAATTCTGGTTCGTATCCAAGAGTTTCATCAAGTTTTAGTGAATCGCCAGAGAGAAGATAGAATCGGTTCGTTGTCAGGCTATCGAGTGGTGCAAATGGGGTAGATATCAATCATTGTTCTTGAATTCCCGGAATGTCCAAACTAACACGATCTTGCATATAATGAAGAAAGCTGGTGATATGTATTCAGCCTTATATTTCAATAAAATGCGAATGTTAGTTTGCAAAGTGTTTAAGTTTCAATTGTACGCATGTGCACAATCCAGTTTTTAAAATAAATGATTATAACGTGTAACAATTTTTTAGCATTTTTAGATCACTATAGAGAAATAAATTGCAGCAAACAGTTAAAAATTCAAAATATTCTGGAAACAGTTTAAACACGGGAGTGAAAATTGAGCATATTGATATTAGACAGCAGAGTGTGCCTTTACATGATATGTTAACGTCTAGCAAAAACATGAAAAAATATTTCCATTATAATATTCAGATATTAATTTTCAGAAATTAAATAATAAGCAAATAACTAAAACGAAATTATTTATAACAAATTTTCAAAGAAAATAAACGAACATTGAATAACAGTTTTCACTCTTTTCTGCTAGGTCTCTATGTTAGTTGGTTCAAAACGCTATGTTCTCAAATTAAAATATGTTCTTTATGGTTTTAAATAAAATTTAAATTTCTAAATCACTTAATTAGAACAATAAAATTAATGATAACTTTTGAGAAGCGAAAATATTAATTCTGGTCAGTTTTTAAAATATTTTATCACACATGTGATTCTTCAAATTAATAAATATTCAAAGTGCATTACACACTTGGACTATCGAAATACTAAGTGAAAGCGTTTTTGACAATGAATTGTCATTGTAACTTTATTACTTGCAAAATTACGTGTGCAATTTCGGTTTTAAAGCAAACAGTTAATTATTCTACTATTTTAATATCAACTATTTATAATAATATATATTAGTGAATTTTATTCTGAAAAACATACGTTTATATTAAAATCGTTTAGCCTCTAAATTTTCATATCAGCAGCGTTACTTTAGTACTTTGACTAATTTAACTTCAACAGCTTATTAAAAGAAATTTAAACAAAAAAGTATATTTAATAAATATATCTAATAGCTCTTTCTGCAAGCATAAAATTGCAAAAATGTTCATTTTAACAACTTAGTGCACTAGGAATGAAAATGTTCTCATTAAATTAATAATAATAATGTGTAAAATTGATAAAGATGGCCTTAAGTTATAGAAAAACTAGTTACTTCTCACGAGATAATATCCTAAATATAATATTTATATCAAATACCTCTACTAGGTGAAATAGATTAAATAAAAACTTTCTTCGTGTGACATCCGTTTTTGTTTAAAGTTTCCAGGTTAATGCTAATTCACTACACGAATTTCAGCTGTGAAGCTGATTTTTGAGAATAAACTAATTCACAAATTAATAGCTTGCTTAAATTCTTATATCTCAATATTTTAACTAATTCCTTTAAAAAATATCAAAATGCAGTTTCAGTATCAAACTTTTCCATGTGAAATAAACAGAAACAGTACAAAATCCTTAAAGTTAGCGATCAGTTTGAAACAGTGATAATAATAGATTTCTTTCCTATGATGAATATAATTCACACGAATTTACTTTGACAAGCATATTGATGCATTTTTGAGCAAATTCTGACATCTAGTGAATTTTTCAATTAAACATCTCACTTATGATTTTATTAAAGAATTCTTTTTCAGTTCTGAAAAATGTTTATCGGTATTAACATTACTGACAAAGTGAGCCCAATTTTACTTTTTGTTTTCGAATTGTACGTTTAAAAAAATATGTGATTTCACTTTCTAAAAAGTAGATCTTAATGAACATTTTCTATATTGCTCTTTTATCTTTCTATAAACTAGCTGATTTATAAACATTTTTATAAATTTTGTTGGAGTACTTTATTATATCATTTTTGTCGTTAAAAAAATCTCAAAATTCATTCAACTAGTCTCTTTAAGTAAGATTTGAAGATTGAAATTGAACTGAAGATTGATTCATAAAATAATTTCAAAATCTGTTTCTTTTTATAGTAAGATGTTCTCCCTTTTAATTACTTTGCATTGCTTTCTTTTTTCTTTTAAAAATATTATCACTTTTTCTGTTAGTAATAATTATGCTTCAGTTTTATTTCTTGTGAAGTAAAGCAGTAAATGTTTTTCACTATAAGTAAACAGAAGTATTACGCTCTTTTTACGCTCAATACTATAAAATGAGATCAGTAGTTGTACAGTATTTCAAATTGATTTTTAATCTGATATTCTTTTAAAAGCGTGATTTTTTATAAATTCTTACTCTGATACTTTGACATAAGCGATATTCTCTTCACCTTTCTTCATCATACTTTAAATTATTTTCCTGGAAAATATCGTGGAACACTAGAAATTTAAACTTATCGCATTCAAAAACGAACATTTTTTTAAAATTAGCTATTTAATGCTTCATTAAATCTTTCCATTACTCCATTCCTTCAGGGTAAAAAGTAAGCATATGTATTCTTAAATTGGTTATGTTCAAGTCGTATACTACTGATATTCTATGCTATTCCTCGACATATTTTAAGTTACTTTCCTCCAATATATTGTGGCGCACAAAAAGTCAAATCTTTGCGTTCAAAAACGATTTTCTGTCAAAACGATTTTTTCTACTCCCGTTGGTCATTCCACTAAGTTCCAGTAAGTTACAACTTGTCGCTCCTCGGCAATATTTTTCTGCGCCCGCTGAATTTCAATCGATTACAAGCCAGCCGTGTTCGCCCGCCTATGATTCAGCACACTGCATCCAATATGTCTACATCTATTCGGCTGTCTTCGGACTTCATGAATACGATAAAAATTGTATTTTAAGCCTCTGACTAAACATGAAAAGGCTGTGAAACTTACAAAGTGTTTGCAACAATAATGCAATAGTTCACATTCCAATTGATATATCACGCAAAGCAAAAAAAGGACGAACTTTTCAAAAACCAAAATATTCCACGGAACACTTCAGAGAAGAAATTAAATACTTTTCTTTCTCTTCAATATATTTTTTAAATTTTAAATACACATTTCCTTTGTTATTTTTTTATTTAATTAATGCTTCAAAGTAGCTTTTAGATCACAGGTAGAAAAGTCTTATAAAAATTTTTAATTTTGCAGATCAATTTTAAGGAAAAGTATAGTAAACTGTGACTGTAGAGCTCTCAAATAGATTGACTCAGTTTATTTTTATTTAAAGTATGATCAATGTTATTTTGTATCTATTAAAAAATACTTAATCTTCCTCTTTGAAAAAAATTCGATCTTTTGTTCAATTTATTGAGGGATGATTAAATTCTGAAATAATACGTAGCAGAAAGCTTTAGGGGTCTATGTCTAAACACTAGAGTTCACCTTGTATACACCTTGAGTTCTTAACTATTTTAAAAGTACTTAATGTTTACTGAAAATCAAATTCGCATCGTGATAATCGCAACAATATCACTAAACCGTAGTGTAGAACTGCAAGTTCTTTCCTCAACTTTTATTCAGTCACTTACGAATACATTATTCTCAATGAATTCAAAAGCTTTTTAATCAAGAATATTCGAACATCTGTCAGGCAAAATTCTAAATTCTATTCGCACTTCCACGATGTTCCATCTCAAGATTTTTAAACTGCAGCGGATTGGAGGCTTCAAAAGACACGTCGAAAGTTTATGGCAAATAAAGTACTATAGCATGCGATATCATGTTTAAGACTTTAAAAAAAAAATTAAGCTGACTGAGCAACTAGATCTTCCAGCGATGTTGTCGATCCAATGATAACGCTATCAAACTAGGAGCAACGTGGACATTTCAAATGTTTCATTCACATGCCACATAAGAAAGTTTATCATAATTAAAATACTGATGCACTATATCGTTTTTTCTAAGTTAAAACTGCCAGACAGTGAAGTTAGATGTATCTTCTCGCCGTCTCCACAGCCACCCGGTTCGCAGCATTTTTTTTTTACGGCCGGAGCAACCGGATAGGTCACAGTTAAGTGCGCCTTTGTGTGTATCACCTTTCCACCCAGCGCACTTCCACATCGATCATCAGCCGGACAGCTGGACTTGTCGCCGCCGGATCCAGCACTGCGGGAATACCGGATCGAAAGAGGCCGGATTTGCCGTGGACGCGCGCCGGTCAGGCCCAACCCTCCCCGGGATAACCAAGTTAGGCAACCCGGGCAAACACTTAGAGATGTGTCGCAGTTCCTAACGCATACACTCCCCCTTCGCGCCTTTCGCCTTTTATATATAAACTGTCTTCTGCCTGCCGAATGAAAATTCGTCCTGGCAGTAATTGAGTTAGGGTCCGAGCCGAGGCAAAAATGGAGAGAGAGAGAGAGAGACCCAAGTGTTCCTTTTTTTTTTTTTTTTTCCTTATTCTTCTTTTATATACACTTCTTTTTTTTTACTTTCTTTTTTGTTTTGTTATCCTCCGCCTTGTATATGCACGCGCGTGTTTATGTGTGTGTATTCCTGTTTTTTTTTTGTTTTTTTTTTTTTTCCCACTCTCCTCCGCGTTTTCTCTTACCTTTTCTCACTCCCGATTCGCTGTTTTTTTATCGCCATTTTTCTAAGTGCATCTTCGCGGCACAATGTGGATGGAAAGGATTTGCGCGCAGAAGCGGTCTAAGTCCAGGGTGGAGGTTAATTGTTGAGTCACGAGTCTATAGCAGAGTTGTATAAAGCTGTTGTCGCGTGCACTTCGCCTGAGACATTAGTCAACGGTTGTTATCCTTAATGCGAGTATAGCACCGACCGAGAGTGAGCGTCTTCAATGTCGTCCTTTTTCTGTAATACTGTCAGGCAGTTTCAGTCATTAGTGCATTCTGCGAAATCAAACCGACAAATTTTATTTATTCGTTTAGTTTTTAACTGTGAGGTGTTTCTTAAATTTTATTACTTAAGTACCCGCAACTGTTTCAATTGTTCCCTTATACGTGATTGCTTTATTTGAGAGAATACGCTGGTGTTTAATAAATCAGCCCATGTACTTCAATTCATACACAGCGTGTCTTCTATCGAAGTCAAAACAGTAGAACGTTTCACAACACAAGACAGTTCTTCCTTAAATACTAGCCCCAACGTTATCCTTGCTAAACCAATGTTTCTTTCCCTACTAGCAATTTTGCTCGGGCCGTCATCGGCTGGCTACGTGGCCGGTGGTAGCCCGAGCAAAATTGCTAGTAGGGTTGAGACAGGGCCGTACCCAGAAACAAATTTTCAGAGGGGGACCAAACGATGAAAAAGGCTGAATTTTTCACAAAAAGACTTCATCATTTATTTTTTTTAACAAATCAGGGGGGATCAATTTCACAGGACCTTCTGGTCCACACCCCTGGATAAGGCCTTGCTTTGAGAAAATTCTTTACAACCAGAACTAGCTCAAGTTCATATTACATCGCAGAAGAATCGTCAACGCCCAGTGTAGATAGTCTGGCATGTCTGACTGAAATGGAAACTGCAAGAAATACAATCGAGCCTACTTAATGGAATTTCGTTTAAAAGAATATCCCGCTTAATGTGATAAATTTTCAATGTACCAAACCGTAGTAAATAGTGATCTTGGATAATGGAATATCCCGCTTATTAGAATAATTTTTCGAGGCGAATTGGCTATTCCATTAAGCGTGCTCGACTCTATATTCGAACCTGCACCAATCTACAGTAATCTTACGGATGAAAGCCGCTGTATGGGGGAAGGTAAATTGGTGTATGATGGCATTTTACATAAAACTTCATGAAACATTAGTATCAATGCATTTATTACGGTGTTTTCCTACGTTAGAATCTACATTTAGACAAAAATTACAAAACTTTATTAGAACTTTTTAAACAAGATTCTTTCAGAGTATCAAAATATCTTAACTTTTGTTTCTTAAATTATTTAGTAAATTTATTAAATTGAAATAAATAGTAACAGGATTGGAAGGGGTATTTACATGGATGGTATAAAGTTTGGCTCCATGTATAATTTTTTCAGTTGTTTTCTTTTAAAGGACCAGTATCTTCATATTTTTATTTTTAGATTCATTATTTTTCACAACGATTAAACTAAATAAACAGAGAACGTATTTTTTTAAATCAAAATACATTTATACGAAATAATAAAAAATCTTTACATGCATTGTCTGAAAAACTAATACACTGGTTGGTTATTTTGTACAAGATTAATCTTTCCACCACAAAAATCTGAAGATACGAATTTCTCCCAGTTCGATTCGGTCACTACACGTTAAATTTTTAACCCAAAATCAAGCTCTAGTACAAATTCGAGTGCTTTGCATTATTTTAAATATAAAATGATAATATACATTTTCAGATATTCTGCACTATTTTAAAGCGATTTGGCATAGTTCATTAAAATTCGGGAACATCCTGAAAATTCAATAAACATGTAAGTATCGCTGTAAAATTTAGCCTCAAAGAAATTCATATGCGTATTCAATTTAATTAAGAATACTCACTAAAATAACTATATTAGATTTTTTTTATGCTTCCTAGAATACAATTTTTCAAAGAGTCCTAGAAGCTGTGCAGGAAGGACATGGATTTTTCAGCCCAGATCTAGTTACACAAGTCTCTACAATACAGTATGTGGTGTGGGAGTATAATTTTGCTAAATTTCTATAATACAACCAAAAGATTACGGATTTGAAACTCAAAAATTCTTTTTACATTTTTTCTTTTTTCTAAGAGATAAATAAACGAATTAATATTTTTTTAAATGTTAAGTTTCTTTTTTTTTAAGCATTTTAATTGAGTTCTGCTTAATCCTTTATGTTTTACAAAAGTTATTCTCTTCTTCCATTTTATGCGCTGGGAGATGAGGAGAATCAGTTCTCAGGAACTTCCCACTGAGTCTGTCAGTCTTATTTTTTACTATTAGAATATTAGTATTCTACTAATACTATTCTACTAATACTATAATACTAAAAATATTCTACTATAGAATATTAGTATTCTACTCTACAAAGTAAAACTATTAAAATAGTCTTACTATGAACTGAAACTACACATTTGAATACGTGAATATAAAATATTGTTCCGAAGATCGGGTGTAAAAGAAAGATGGGTTTCAGTTTTGTTTTTCTATTAATAACCAAAATTATGTTTTTTAAAAAAATTCTCATTTTAACGATGTTCTGTATTGTTTTGTATTTTTCTGTGGAATCGTCAACTTGTTTACCGTCAAATTTTGATGGGTATCATCTAGTGATGGGCATGAATGGATGAAGCTATTCGAATCAATCGATTATTAAAAGCTTCGGAATAATCGATTTTGCAAAAATCATTCGAACGCTCAGCATACAGCATTCGAATAACACATTGCATTCGAAAGATCGAATAGTATTCGAATGGTGAAACTGTCAATACTATTCAAATAGTAAAAATCGCAAATATTCACTGTTCGATTAATCGATTTTTGATTCTATTCGAATATTAGCAATCGATTATAGAAATCAATCGAATGGCACATCAACAGTATTCGAATCAAATCGAACCAATCGAATGACACATCTTTTATAATGGTAAACCTGGACGCGTGTTCTGTAATGTTTTCTCAGCGAGGGCATTTTGAAAACGTCCAGTTTTTTTTTTTTTTTTCCCATGCATAAAAAAGAGGATAAGACTTACATCACCATCATGCAAAATACGTGCATAAAGTCGATTCCGCCCTCTAAAATCCGGCACACACACAATCCGCCCTTTTTCCCTGTCTATACAGCTCCTAAAAAATGAGGGGGTTGGGGGAGTGAAAATTTGAAATTCTGAAAACGAACTCGGAGATTATACAATTTTCATCCCCCCCCCCCGGGCAGAAAAGCATGAAAGCCGCGCGTATACAACAGCTCACGTGACGGGATTCACGTGCTGCCTTTTCATCGCGTTACGCTCACGTGACTTAACCAGTGGAGCGCTGTTCCTGATGAACACTCACTTTCACGGAATGTAGACATTTTGATAATAAAAAAAAGCGACGTTATAATGGATTTGAACGAACCTAATGAGACGCATTATGTGTGTCATTAAACTGGTACTAAAACTAAAACTTGCGAAAAGTAGAGCAGAGACTTTCGTGAAGATACTGCATTGGCATACATTTATGTACTAGATGATGCTCACATTAGCTTCTAATGATGCTATTTCACTTGTCTTCTTTCTCACTAAGATATTTGGATAGAATTTATAATTTCAGTCTTCATATCTTTTACTATATTGCATGTAAGCAGAACCTCTCAATCTTCATTTCCAACAATATGCCAGTAAGCCTATTTGTCCGCTCATTGGTGTAATTCTGTGGAGCGAAAAGAACTTCTCATATCATAACTTCTGTTACATTAGATTATTTCTAATGTAAAATTCTGTCTAGTTGTGTATTTCCAACTTTTTTAAGATGCACGTTTGGATGACAATTCTTGCTGTTTTTACCATTGTTTAAATTTTATTGATGTCCAGTTTGCTATTTGCTGGAGCTGACAGTCAAAACTTCTGATATCATGACATACCAGATTTTCATCAATTAATAGTCCAATATCTTTTCAAATATATACGTAAGCACGATTTTTCTAGCTGTAATCTATTATTATTAGTTTTCTTAACCGATTTGACTCTAAAGCAATTGAACAGTCGAATTTTTAATTGAGTTTTCATCAATTTGAATATAGCTCCTTTAAGATCCAATTGCTCATAACTTTAAGAGACAGATATTGACATAAATGCTTTAGCTATACCGTTAGTCGTTGTTTATCTCTTTAATGACATTTCAAATTCATTTTTTTTTCTAACTGAAACAGCTGTGGATAGTAATATGGCTATATAATTCTCAACATTCTCGTTTATTACTTTCTAGAATATCTATTTTGAGTCGAATTAGCTTCTTTTCAAGACCACTGAATTAGATTTATTCATAACTCTACACTTGAAGAATTGATATATTACGAGACGGGTCTAGTGCACCTGCAGTCAATCATTCAACTTCCTTATCAAGTCTCTTTATAATCAAGTTAACAAAATCATAAACAGGAGCCAGCTGACCTGGGCTGACTTTTAACCAAGATGGACCATTGTCAATTTTCTTTAAAATGTTCCATCAATCTTCTCTCTCACCAAAACAGTTCACTAGTGCTCATAACTAAGCTAAGTTTTCTCAAATCATTTATAGCTCATACATTGTGTGCAATCTGGTCTAAAAGGATTCCCTTGATGGATTATCCCTTTTAATCTACGGCAAGACGGCAACCGCAAGTTAGCTTGAAGCAAAAACTTCGGCAAGCCAAAAAAAACTTAAACAATTAGAGAGGTATAATATAATATATTCTTTTAAATCTTCAGTTTATATTTTTAAGAAATTAAAAATCAAGGAAATTTGCTTACTTAGTTTCTCTAAATATTCAAAAGATTTTAATAAAAAATATTTTTGTTATTTTTATTTATTTGTTTATTTTATGGAATGCTTTGTTTAAATATGATACAGGTGAAAAATTCAGATTATTTTCACCAAGAAACTTTATTATTTTTTTTTCATTATTTTTTTCGGAGTGTGTGTGTGAGGGGGAGGGGAGGGGAGCTTTAATAAGTGCAGTTAAAGCGTATGTGAGGCACTTACGATTAATAGTGTCTAAGTTATAGAGCGCACGTTCCGTTCTCCAAAGAAAACTGCCACCAATTTAGGGAGGTGTCCTATGTGGGAGTGCAAAATGACTTTACTTAAAAACAAGATAGATAATTTCCCCCCCCAAAAAAAAAAATAATTTTACCTTACAATTCAAGGAATTAGAACTTTCTATCGCGACATACGTCATTGTTCCACGGCGACGAAAGAATGAACGAACAAAAATAATGAGCATTCCAGGAAAAAAAAAAAAGAAAGAAAATTCCCAGGGTTGCAAAATAATGCATCTATGCAAATGAAATTTAATTTTTCGAGAACAGAAAAGATAACGAAAAATGGGACATGGTAGTGGGAGGGAAGGGGGGTGGATTTCTCGGGTATACAACGCCTGCATATAAGTGAAAGAAGCAGCACAGTGAAAGGCTATACGTCTTGGATATCCTATCTGGAGAAAAGTGTATAATCTCATTTGAGTTCTTGCTTTTAACAAAGGGAAAACTTTATAAGAAGCAAATTTAGCACGGAATTCTTTAGCATCGCGAAGAAATGTCGATGCGCCAACACTTGCTGTGCAAAAGTTCTGAAAGTCACAATGATACATAAATTTTCTGTTCAGAGTTTACATAAAAACTGTCCAAAGCACTGTTATTTAAAATAAATTATAATTTTATGCATGTATAAGGAAAAAATTTATTTTTTAAATTATTTTCTCTAACTTCAAAAGTAAAGTTTTTTCCCTCCTCTCTAGTTATGTTTTCACAACTTATAATTATAATTAGAGTAAACTTTAGGATTGTTGATAAATAAAATGTTTACTAAAATTTTTCAAATGTCATATTTACTAAATTTATTCCCCTTCCTCTTCTCACCCTATGTCTATCTGTCTTTTTTCTTCCTGATACAATAAAACAGTTTGGGAAAAAAATATCATTGATATAATAGGTAATTTTAGTAAACTTTGTAATATTTAAATAATTTCTCTTTTTTATGTAGGACGCTGGGACAGTATGATTTATCCGGTATATATATATTAAGTTAATAAGCTATCGCAATTAAGAAATTCTAAGAAATGATATACAAAATGTACGATAACCACTACCAATGGAAAATAAAATCTATACTCTTCGAAAATCCTCCATTACATCAGGAGCTAATTTGAAAATATTCAATTACAAGGTATAAAATACTATTTTAAAGCAGTACATAAATGCATTCATACAATCTACAGAAATGAAAAATGTTAAAATACTGGTTGCACACAAAATGTTTTACACAAAATACTGTCATCTTTTATGAAAAATATTATTAGGATTTTATAACTTACATCACGATTAAAATGCTTGTCTTGTTTTTGTTTACATATTAATATTACATCCAGTGCCATATATAGAGTTTTAATAACTTTTCAGTGTAACAATTCAAATAAGTTAATTAATAAGTTTACTAAAATTCAATAAGCGGTTTTAATGAGTGTCTTTTTGGCTGAAATACTTTGAAGAACAGTTGTACCAAGATCAGAGAATTCTTTTATTTTCAAATCAAATATATTTTTGACCCCCCTCCCATTTTTTTTTTAATTATAACGGTTGATTATCAAGACCAGATGTATTTCAGACTTGCTAAGGGGAAGATCATTTCAAGGACACCTGATTCATACTTCTGTGAAGTTTAAATAAAACCTAATGTAACTGCCGAACTGACTTTGCAAGTTCCATAGCCGACAATGCTACCTTACAATACTAGCAAGTTGAAAATTACTGAACCACCAATTTGACCCCAGTTTTTGGTTACAAGCTTTTATTCTGCTAAATGCATATCAATTACTGAATTAATTCATCAGAACAAATCGCTTCTGTATGAAGCGAGTATAATCTCTATTAAGTTTCCTTCCTTTTTAATGTTCACAACTCTATTCTATACATTACCTAACATTTTCTTAGCTAAATTAACTGTGTATGTTTGTTTACATAATAGGTAAAGGGAGCTTCGAAAGGACTTAAAATTTATCTTTTTCTCGCTTAACCTGTGACTGTATAAGCCTATCACTGTAAGCCTATAGGTTGATTAGGTCATTTCTCCTTAAGGCTATAAAGTGTAATATATCGCAGATTTTCTGAAAAAAATGTAAAATATTCCTAGCAAGTGTTTCAATTTT
Organism: Cheiracanthium punctorium; assembly: GCA_038373885.1. Taxonomy (NCBI): domain Eukaryota; kingdom Metazoa; phylum Arthropoda; class Arachnida; order Araneae; family Cheiracanthiidae; genus Cheiracanthium; species Cheiracanthium punctorium. The sequence continues at coordinate 2,442,763 of JAWZYV010011853.1, forward strand.
TTAAAAGTTTATTAATCATAAGTTTATTAGTTTTAAGCTTTTAAGTTTATTTTAAAAACTGAATTTATAAGTTATGGGGGAAATTTTTAAGTTTATTAGTCATAAGAAGGTTTAAATTTATTAGTCATAACGAAAAATCTATTACTAATTGACAATGTTGTACGTATAATAGTTACTTAGAGTGTAACTTATGCCAACGTTCAGAATTTCACAGTTTTAATAAATGTGATTTCCTCAGAAAACCCAGACACTTAACCGGAACGTTATTACTTCATATTCTTCTTAAATGACAATAAAAATAAACAAAGAAAGAAAATTGAATATAGTTTTATCTCTATTAAATTTAGAGGAAAAAAACTATTTCGGTACTATGCCACTTGTTTAACTAAATTAAAACTACCCGATTAAAAAAGTTTGATGTATGCAAGAGATAGAATTAATTATTCAAAACAAGAACAGAAAATGCATAATTTACCGTTTGACAGTTATTTTCTCCTAAAGATAAACAAAATAATTAAATTTATACTTTTTTTTTTCTTCTCGCCCTCTCTTCCACTCTCGTTAGTAAAAGGGGGAAAAAATATAAAAATCAAATTATTGCCAAAAGAAAAAAAAAAAAAAGCAGACATTATTTATTCACGACCTTACAAATAAATTAAGAGTTTAATTATTTCAGTAGCTTTATGCATTAGAAAGAGAACAGCGAAAAAGTATGACATTGTAATTTGTTGCACGTAGGAATGAAAAATCTATATTGTGCGCGTTGGATTGTAAAAAGTCTATTTTCATAATTAGTTGGTTTCGTCACATTTTAACACACTTCAGAGGTGAGGATATAATTGCTTTTGTATTATGCCAATGAATAATGGTGGCACTAAGCAATTAATGGGCTGTAGAGAAATGGGGTGATTGATAGCGTTTGCCCTTCCACGGCATGGAAAAAGTACTATACGCCACTGAAATTTTTACGGTAGGATAGGGAAAGTACGCGTTTTTGTTAATAAGAGTTCATAGCTTGCGCTTTGGTTACAGTCAGTCGTAAATTTAAGCTTATGTTAGGAATTCGTTTTGTTGTAGGGCAATCTTATCTGTCTAAGAGGCGTCAAACTCACTGTTGAACCCATGTTTAACCTATTCACTTTCGTCATCGAAAAGGCGCATCGAAGAAGACCAGGGTCGTACCTGGGATTTTGGTTTAGGGGAGGGGGCTGGGGTTACAAATACTGCCTAACTCGGTTATAGTGACCTAGATTATAGTTAAAACTCTCTTATAACGTAAAAAAAATCACTTGCCCATCCAACACAAGCCCATTATCAACATAACTCGTTAGACATAAGTAATTATTCAACTTTTTAATGATTTTATGCCCAAGTTTAACTTAATTTCATACATAGACTGCAAGTATTTATTTAAAACTAACACCCCCCATAAAAAATTAGAAATAATTTGGCGCCAAACGTAAAAAGACTTTTTATTTTATTTTATTTTATTTATTATTATTTATTTATTTATTTTTGCAAGTGAATGGGATTTCAAAATTTCACAGTTGATAAACATAACAATGGATCAACTAAATGTGTTTGCTGCTGATGTCACAACAAAAACAGTTAATTTTATTTTGTTTCTAACGAAGGTGAATTTCTTGATCTTGCTTAAAAAAAATGTTAATCAAGAGTTTGGGATACAATTTTACATTAAAATGTGATAAAATATTATAAGTTTCATTATTATTCGATATTAAGGATAAAGAACTTTCCCGGTCTAGTAACTAAAGGCCAAAATGAAATCGTGGTTTAAGAAATTAATGTATTCGAACGCACAACCTAATTTTTACAATGATAAAGAAACTGTCAAAATACTTTCTGAAAAGACTCCATACTGATGCAATGAGCATAAACATGTGTAAGTTATAGATCTTCAGAGTATAGTAATAAAAAGCATTAGAGAGTATCATTACAATTTCAGTATGATTACTGTATGATGAGTGCTTGACAAATAAGAATAAAAGCACTTTTTCTTGCAAATGGCACTAACGTGAATCGTGAAGTGAAACATGGATAATAAATATGTATTAAAGGATCTGTAATCAATTACAATCTATCTACACTTGCATGACTATAAATTTCCGTTTATTACAACAAATCAGTCATAACACATGTTTTAACATTGGTGTATAATGCCCCCAAAACGTTTACTTTAAAAAAGGAGCAAAAGAAAAACTTAAAAGTCTATTTGAATCATTTTCAAATTCAGTTTAAGTTTTATATTTTTTTATAAATCTTTATTAAAAATTATATTTTCATTTATGTTTTATAATATATTCGTAATATTCAATTAAGAATACGCACATCAATTTAATTGAGCTTAAAATATAACTTTACAATTTATTCTAATTTTCTGATGTTGCCGACTATAGAATATATTACCCAACTGTAAAACATTGAATACTGCAAGAGACAAAAAAAAAATTCTTGAGTTCATTTAAAAAAAAAAAGAAAAAACATAGTTTGAATATTTATAGTTAGCGTCATTCACTGTCCTCCTCTCAACACAAGTATAACTATGACTAATAATTACATTTAAAATATAAGTTTAGTCTATCTTTTGTAGTTCTTTGCTTAAAAGTTACATTTAAAAACAACACGTTTCTGAATTATTAAAGTATTTATCATAAAAACTTGATAAAACAAAGAATAGTTAAATCCTTTTTTTTTTCCTTTTTCCCTTTTGTCTGTTCGAGTTTAACACAATCTTTTTTGTTTTGAATTCATTTCCAAGGTTGTGCTTAAACAACCATAAAATGTTAATAAATGTTGTATACGTACGTTTGCAAATTAAAAAAGACTATATTACAAACATAGGTTTCAAATAACGTTCCATTGTACAGATTTCAAAATCAGTTATTATAAATCAAAAATATCAAAAAGACTGTTTCATCAGTCATAATATTATACCGAATGTCCCAAATATAATATTTAAGGTTGGGGTGTTTCATTCCTTTAATATTGATCACAGTAAAATATATATAAAAAAGTAAAATATATATATATAAATATAGTAAAATATATATAATAAATTACAAAATTATTTGAAAAGGGGTACAGAATTTTATGGTATCGATGAAAATTTTCCGGAAATTAAGTCTAAATAAGTACAAAATTTAAATTTCTATGTTGCCCCCATACAAACAAAATTTTCCAATTAGTAAAATGTGACCCCATACATTAAAAAGGTGATGTACTAAACTTTCTTACCTCTTAAAAATTGTCGGGGGTGTTGAAATAAATATATGCTGACTTAAACTCCTTTTAAATGGCTCTCGAATGGGTCGTACACAAATTAAAGAAAACAATGTTGCATAACTATATAAAACTTCTGCTATTATTGGTATATTTTAGATCCCCCACTAACCTTCTTTAATCATATCACTGAGAATTTTTATGATAAAGGAATGAAGCTTTGTACATCCCCTACCTAATTAATGCATAGGGCACGTTTTACTAACTGGGAATTTTTATGTACGGAGGCTGTATAAAAATAAAATTTTTACTTGTTTAGATTTAATCTCCTAGAAATTTTAATCAATGCCATAAAATTCTATATCTTTTTTAAAGTAACTTAGTGATTTATTGTACATGTCTATGATCAATATTTATGGGAAAAAAAAAGTTTAAGTCAGTGTTTATGGAATAAAGTGTATATTCACTCATTCACCCTCCTTACACGTTACAAGGTATATTTGTATTCTTAAGCAAAAGCATTTTAAAATTATCTTTTTTTTTTTTACTTTGTGGGAAATAATATCAATTTTTTATTTATCTAAATATTACTGTAAAACATGCTCATGTCTGAATTTTTAATAGAAAATGTGCTACTGATTTGTTTTTCAAGCTATTTTAAATTGAATTTTTTTACAAGGTAATAAAAAAAACACTTTAAATATTTTTTTAAAAGCCATTTTATGTATATTTTTAAAAACAGTAATGTTTTATTAAATAAAATAATTTATTTTTATCTTTCATGAAATCATATTGAAACTGAGCTTGCCAAAGGAATTTCATCAACAATATTACTTTCATTTATAAACTATTTGTATAAAGAAAATTGCTAATTCCTGTCGAATACAAAATAAAATAATAAATATTTAGTTGAATTGAATTTTATCAATAAAAATGAAGAAAAATATTCATATTAAAATTAACGTAAAAGCACCAGTAATGACAACTGATATTATAACTTTTATTATCAACACACTTCTAATTTTATATATTACATAAGAATTTTCAGCAATTTACAAAAGCATTCCATTAACCACTCATCTTTAAAAGTAAATAAATAAATAAATAAAACATGCTTTAAAAAAACACTTTCAAACAATTAGTAAATTTAGCAGAAAGTTATTTTTCATATTATTTTAACTATTTTCAATAAACTCATCCTTTTGAACATTTATTTTATTTTATTTTATTTTCAGGGAGACAGAAACTGAGCGTAGAGCTGTGGTGAAAATGTACTTTGAAGCTGATTAGAATATTACTTAAATTGAATTTTGTTATCAATGGCACGTTAATATTGTAACTAATCACATAAGGAAGTAATGTGGAAGCCAAAGTTTTACTATTTGAAATATACCAGTTTTACGTTCACTCACGGTTTTGCTCATCGGAAGAACATGAATAAGGTTTTTAAAAAATTGTATTATTATCATTAAAGAAACTTTAGTAAAATTTATCGTTAACTTCTTCAAACTAATATCGCCCCCTTTTTTTTCATTTTTCGTGAAATTACTGTTGTTTGCTATTAAATATACATTTTAATTTTAGATTTATTCATCCTGGTGTATTTAAAATGAGAATGTATTAATTTTTCTATATTCTTTTGTAATGTATAGAAACATACTGTCAAATTTTGTTAAAGTTAACTAATGAATTATTCATTTAACTTTTTATTGAAAAAACTTTACTGTTTAATACACCCGACTGTACTTTATATCTTAAATTAAAATCTTTAGAATCCGCTTAGTAGAAACTTTAACTTTTGTACAGAATTATGAATTTCAACTGAAATGAAATAATAATAATAATAATAATAATAATAGTGTTAATTTTTACTCCAATTTTGTACTTAATTTTGCAACACGTACGTTGTAAATAAACATGAACTTTCACACGTGTAAATTTGACTTTTTTCCGGTGGATCAAATATTTATATTGTCACGCACAATACCATCAAAAAGGTATCAAGTTTTAATTATTTTTTTTCATTATTACTATTATTATTATTGTGTATGCTATTAAGATACAAATTTTTTGAACAAGACATATCTTGTTTACCATACATAATAGCAAAATACCGTTACTTAAAACTTTTCAGATTTAAACGTCTTATCTGGATTCAACGATAATTTCAAAATTTTTATTTTGACTTCTTTATCTTGATATGCAAATAAACGTGTTTTAGTTTTTAAAATATCAATCCTATGAGATAAATACTCGTAATTGTATTGAAATTGTACTAAAAGTAACTATTGTTATACTAAATTAAGTATTTACTAAATTTTTGCTTACTATTTACCTTCAATACTGATCAAATTATTTATGAAATTTGTAAAGAACTGACAACCAGTAATATTTAGATAATAAAATTTGTGATACTTATTGTTTACATTGTTCCCATAAATATAGAAAACGATGCAGTATAACTCAATACAGTAACAGAAAAATTACTAGGTAATGTTACATATGCTTTAACAGTAGGGATCACAAGATGTTTATGATTGTTCACAACCTCCAAATGTATTAATTCTATGCACGTAAATACACTCATTACAGGAACAAACGTGATGTAAACACTTGCGTTAACGCAATATTTAAATACATTTAAAAGATAATTATCACATAATTATCAACTATCACTCAGTATTTGCTTTACATATTAGATCAGGTTTTAAAGAAAGCAATATCAAAAATCTTATGTGTATATTAAAATAGTTTATTCATGCAGGACTAAAACTACATATGCATAAACATTCACACATTCATACTTATATAAATTACAATTTTCATGCTGTTTACATGTTTCTATTAATTCATATTTTGTGATTAGTTAAGTATTTATTAATATAACTTTTGTAATATTAAAACCAATTAACAACGTTTAGTAATGTAAATGAGGAAAAATTGAATTTTTTTGTGTGAATGTAATTTTATTTCTGTTTTACTCATACATTGTGTAAAAGCATCAGTGTTAACTTACAATTTATTCATTACATTTAAGAAATGTTGTTATAGTTTATCCATCTGATTATGCGAATAAAATTTTGAATATGTAGCTATTTAAAATATACCTTCATACACATGTTTATTTGAGTAATCTGTGTGATTAGTTTAATGTCTACACTTTAATTTGAGACATTTTGTGGTTTTATTTTACCATGAATTAAAACATTGTTGATTATATTTAACAGTGCATGTTTGTATTGCACTTACAATTGATGTTATACCTACAGTTTTACTAGTTTGGACATTTACGGATTTCACAATAAAGTGTGATTTTTGTAACTGATAAACAATAGCTAATAACATCAGTTTTCTTTTATGTATTTTTAATATTTTCATTAAAATGCGTAATAAGCGATCAGTCCGTTTTATAGTTTTAACGGTACTACAGGATTAATAAAAATCGGTTTTAATTAAAAGAATATAGACTGGATATTGTTTTATGTTAGTTATCTTTTAAACGGTATTGTCTTCACAGCATTTAAATAAACACAATAATAATAAGATATTTTGTATTTAGAACAAATGTGTATTTGTTGTCACTGGAACATATTTACAAGTTTTTTAGTTATAGTACTATAAAAAATGAAATTTATAAAATATCTAATCTGTATTTTATAGTGGAGAACTTAAGTAAGCAAATTTAACAATTTTATGACAAATTTTTAAATTTACTGATTTAATGACAATAGTTACACATGAAAAATTTAGAAGGATAAAAACTGATTTAAAACTGATGAACAATAATTCTACAAATAACTGAAACATGCAAGATAATCCACTGTGATAATGTTTTGTACATGTAAACAATACTTACATCTATTTACAGTGTTGCTCAATTTCAAAACATTGTGGAAAAGACTAGCGTATTTACATTTTGGATATGTAAATAATGTTTTTCCATAGCGGTTGACTTTTATTTATACAAAAAAAATCTCTTTCCCCAATTTATCTAACGTATACCAAAGTTTTTAGTTGCAAATTTGAAAGCTTAGTTACATTTATTTAATAGTAAGATTTACCATTAGTAACGTAAACGTAAACGATGCTTTATCCAAAATTCATTCATTTCAAATCAGCAAAGACTTTAGTTCATCATTTAAAATTCCCTTTTCTTTTGGATTTCAATTAGCTAAACAAATGTTTTGTAGATTTTAGTTCACTAAATTGCAAGTGATGCTTTAATTCCACTTATGTCAGCAACTAAAAAGAAATTGATGAAAAACCGGTTTTATTATGATTAACCTACTTGCATCTGTGATCATTTAACACGTCTTATTTTTAAATTAATGTTACAATAAAATGGGGGATAATGCGTCATTTTAATGCTCTTTTGATAATTTTCTGAATTGGATAGTTTTTTGAAATATCTTAAAAGTGACTTATTATTTATCTGCCGTATGTTATATTTGAAGTAAGTGACAAAATGTTTAGTTTGCTTTTAAATAAATGTTTGATAAGTTGCTTTAAAAAAGAAAAAAAATCTTTGATAAATGTTTGAGTTGCCATCTAGCAGTACTCTATGTACTAACGGTAGTATTGTATTTATTTGCATATTTGAAATGCTATTAACGATATATTAAAAGACATTCATTTCATACGTTTGTTCCGTTTCCGCTTGTCTCTATCGGACCGACTCCGAGCGTTCACGATCCTTGCAAAAGACGTACAAGAGTGACAGTTTCTGCCGAGAAAAACCAGATCGCTTCAGATTCTCGTCCGCGTCGTCCCGCCGTGTTTTTCCGCATCAGCGCGCTAACCTAAGTGCGGCACTTAGTCACGCACCAGTCACACACACGCACTCGCATGCAATATCATGTACTTACGCTTACATGAGTAATATTCCATCATGCTGGCATTGTAGCGGTAAGCCGTGCTTAGGTCCATCATGCAGTTTAGCTGCACGGCCGGCGCCAACACTTTAGTAAACAACACGTTGTCGCACTAAGTTTCAACCACGCACTAAATTATTTCGGATTGTTGTTGTCGTGGCTTGCTGATGGCCACCACGCGAACCACAGCAGTGTCTTTATTTTGAATGGTAATCGGGGGCTTCAGTATTCGCAATATTAAGAGGCTGCCTTCATCGGTTTTTATATTTTAATAGGCATAAATGATTGTGGTTGTGATTTAGGAAGTGTCAATGTCGCTACACCCCATGTACAAAGTGGGAAAAGCCTGCAAGCCACTACTACTGCCACCAGCACAAGTCTTCTACAGCTGGGAATGATATTAATTCTGGTATATGTTGTTGTGGCATAATTGAGCCTCCTTGGATAATCAGATTCGACCAATAGCTGCGCTTCCAGCCGAATGGAAGAGTGGAGTCGACCCGAACTTTTTTCCACTCGAGAAGACGCCCGGCCGTGATGCGGGGCGAGAAAGCGCCTTTTGGCAAGGTGCTGGCGGGCTCTTGTTGGCGAGCAAACAAGACTCTTAGGGATGGATGTGAAGCGGTTGTTATAGCATCATGTGGGGGTTTTGTTCATTGCCTTATACTAGAATTCGGGGGGGGGGGAATCATGTGATTTACGAACATATTCTACAATAAGTTAAATGCATTATAGACTCGATCCACAAGCTAAACTATGCGTCGCAATTCAGATAAAATAGAAAAAATAAATAAATATTAAGACAGCAAATTTTTGCAAAATGGAGAGAGCACTACAGAAAAAATTTTGAGTATAATCCTGTTTAAGAATTTTTTATAGAAATTTTTACAGCTTGCGTGGGTTTATCACTTATTACAACATTATAGCATATGAAAAGCAATTATGAAAATTTTTGAGTTCCTAACGTAACTAAGTTTATTGTAATTTATGTTTAATATCTCTTAAACAGGTTAAAGAGTTCAACTGAAAAGTAAATCTCCAGAGTTTAGAAAAATAATTACATTTTGGATGGATAAATTGAGGAAAGAGAAATTTCCATTTTTAGTTTCATGAAATTTCGGACAATTTTTTGAATATGATAGTATATGAAGCTGAATAAAAAATAATGAAACATACAGGAAGAGCAAACGAATGCTAAGCAATGTAAATAAAATTATTACAATGTAACTTCTGCTCGACTGATGCTTCATAAAGTTACTTATTACTAAACTTCAGTTTTATTTGAACTTTATTACCGGTTATTTAGAGAAAATTTTAAAGCATATTCTGGTAGACAATCGGCAATTTCACAGTGCTTGTTTCAATAATGTCCCATTCAGACAGTGACATTATTTATTGCAAGGAACAGAAAGTTTTCCAAAGATCGTTGTTGGTCTTGTACTAAACTTGTATTGATTGCAATAAGAATATATTCAAAAAAGGAAACTGTGAAACATTTGATTATTACAAAATCAAATACAAATACTATTAGTTACATTCTTTAAATATTAAGACACATCATCTGTTACATTACATTCAATTTTAATTTTAATTTAAATTCTGATTTCAAATTCTTTAGCCCCATGATTTCTCGGCTGGTATTTTGACTTTTCTTTTTTCTTTTTCCTTTTTCTTTCTTTCCTTCTTTCTTTTTTTTAAGATGGCAACTTATTATTTATTTTGAATTCTTGTAATGCTGGCAATTAAGGATTTCTCCCTGCTGCCTAGTCTTTTTTACCATGTTCCCCGGATGGAAAGATTAGCTATTTTACCAAGAAACAACCCAAAATCCTGCTATTTTATCATTTTGTTCGTATACACTTCTACAGGTGACGCCTGATGAGATCTGAAGAATATCCATTTTTATACAATTTAGTATTGCTTTCTTAATTTTTATGACAAGAGTTTGTCATGTAGGCTTTGTGTGTGGAGTTTAACGGATGTTTCTTTCATTGTTTGTTTGTTTTTTATTTCATATATGCATCGGATGTATTCATCTGATCTATTCAGGTCTATAGTACAACCGTCATTGATAAATATTTGTCCAACGTCACAGTTGGAATCTTGCTTTAAACATGACAAAATTCAGTTTACACTTCATTTGTTAAAAATAAAAGCCCCATGGACTTAAAGATTTCACAAACAAATTATGGAAATAGAATAACACAGAATAAAGTTTTATTACTGAACAGTAATTGCAGGGCCACTATTATTTTGCTTCTATTCCTATTTTTATGTGTGAAATATTTTTGTAAGATTTATATGAGCAAAATTGCAAAAAACGTTTATACATTAATTAATCTAAGCATGCTTCCATTAGAAGTATTTCCTATAAATATAACAATTTACACTGCGAAATAAAAATAAATTTAAAGAAATAGTAGATAATTTTAAAGGGATGAATTGACAACAGGAGAGTACAAACTCTTTTTAAAACAGAAGTTTTTAATTCTCTATTAATAGGAAGTGGAATTTACCCCTCTATAATGTTAATTGTTATCTTCTCAAAATATTATTTTACTATCAATCCTCAAAATATACAAGTAATTACTCAGACATCAAATTTTATCACAAAAAAGATAAAAGTAGAATAAAATAAGAGCAAACTCAAAGAAGTTTCATTCAAATTTAACAGAATTCCTTCTTCATAGTAAATTGAACTTAACCCGAGTATGTGTTCTAGGGCGGCAGAACAAACACAAAATTGGAAAAGTAATTTTCTTGATATTGGTATTTTCAGAATTATTATTGTTGGCATAATAAAAATTTCGTTTAAAAATAAAAATAGTAGTTTAAAATAATGGGGAAAAGATCACTTTTTTATGTCTTCTACCGCTTTACACTTAAATATCAAAAGCATAAAAAAATCGTTGCACGAAATGTTATTGAAATGCTTTTTCTTTAGTGCAAGAGAAAATATCACTCAGAGAAATATTCAAACATTTTTTGATTACTAAATATTTTTGTGGGAAAATTTCAAAAATCATAGGCCTTTATTAAAATTCAAGCCTGGAAGTCTTACACATTAGAAAAAGCTACGGCTCAACTTGGAATTTTTCGTAGAAACGCCGAACCCTCACTTTTCACCTACTGTAACCATTTCCCTCCGAAAACGTAAACAAACGCAGCACGTGCTTTTTGATTTTCCCACTTGGCGACGGATTTGGCGCGGGTGTTGAGTTGCAGTTTCTCTTCTGCAACCCCCGTGATCTCTGCTGCGGGGAGGCGGAGGGTAAAGAGCGAGGAGAGCAAAAGACGTGACGCTATTTGCTGGAACGGAGGCTCTGTGACGTCACGGAAGCGTTTCGGCCAATCAATGAGGCGCTCGACGCATGCCGGAAGGCGCGATCTATCCAGGAGATCGGTAGTGAATGGGAAAAATGCGTGTGCTATACTTGCTGGGGAATCGGAGTTTGAAATTTCTAGTAAACGTGACTGATAAACCCAATTCAATTACTTTTGGGAAAACCTTGAAAACCGAAAGTTGTTTTCTGTTTTATGCATCGGCTCTCTTCTCTCACGGCTTCTAACCGGTGTTCTTAAATAAATCCACTCGCTTTTCCAATAAAAATTTAATCCACTGCTGCGGTGATAATCTAAAATAAGTTTTTAATAACCGCCTTTATATTATTTTGTTTAACATGCTTGACATGTCGACGACCAAAACTTGTTTTATTGGATAAACATAAACTTTATTTATTTATTTTAATCCAGTGATAGATAAGAAACAGGCGCGTAGCCAGGAAAATTTTTCGGGGGGGGGGGGGGATATGCGCCTGAAAAAAATTTCGGGGGGGATATGAACTTATATCTGTATAAATAGACGGAATTTCATTACTAATCCAAAAATTTCGGGGGGGGGGATATATCCCGATATCCCCCCCCTTGGCTACGCCCCTGATAAGAAAAGCTGGAAGGTTTTTTTGTGCTCTCAAATACAGTACCGTTTATACGACCGTCAAGGGATCGACATAAAACGACGTATAAATGAAAAGACGTATAAGTGAAACATTAATGAGCGTCTTAAAAACGGGCAAATAATGTAAAGTTGTTTTCACGGTAAATCTTTCATGCAGCTACAAAATTATTAAAAAAATAAAATTTTGATGGGAAGATTTGTAATTATGAAAAATTAAACTTGTAATATACCTGCTTTAATATCAAAACATATTTTATGATACCTGAGTTTTATAAATAATTCAAATTATAAATGCATTGCAGTGAAAACTGGGATGAAGCAGACGGGATTTTATGTCTACGTCACAACTGCTCGGAGGGTTAATATACCAAGCACTTTGACTATCACAAACATAACGCTACTCACAGGGCCTGATTACTGAAAAGGCTCGGGAAGCTTGAGCTTCCCCTCACAATTTGAAGGGGGCCTTAAAATGACTGAAAAACTGCTATAAGAATTCAAAAATTTTTTTTTTAAATGATCTTTTAAGTTATTGTACACATTTTTAATGCAGAGAAGTTGTGCTTTTCAGAAGTCTTGATACTTCGTATCGCAACATTTATAAATTAGTTGTTTGCGATGTCATTGCCTGGGACACCTGCTGCAGTTGAGAGTTTTTTTCTATTATGGGGAATATTTGGGCAGCAGAGAGGGGTAAACTTTTAATATGTAATGTTAAATATCTTCTAAATGTCAAAATTAATTCTCAACTTCTGTGTTGTGAATTTTATGATGTCATCAAAACAAACAAAGAATTCCTGAAAAAAGCCATGTCTAATGAAAAATAGGACTAAATTAATAAAGTTTAATGTTCCAGTAAGGTAATGTTTTTAGTTATTTGTATTAAAGTAATTTCAAAAATACTGTAAAATCCCATTACTCTATTATGAAGATTAATGAATAAAATATTTTTATCAAAGGAAAATTTCAAATTAATGAATAAAATGGTTTTATCAAAAGAAATCGTTAGAACTAATTAAATCAATAACATTTATTTTTTATGAATAAAATATTTTTATGAAAGAAAATCATTAAAACTTTAATTTTCCCAAACAAAAAGGGGATGGGGGGCCCGAGATGAGACTGAGCTTCCCCTCACTTCAGAGGTTAATCGGGCCCTGGCTACTCACGCAAATTTATGTAGATATATAACAGTTTTTTAAGGTACTAGTAAATTACTTCACAATAGTTTTCATATTGAAAACAATAGCTGAATTTTAAAATGAAACGTTTACTTAAAATTGAAAGAAATTTATCATACTAAATCTTTTATACTGCATACATTTAGTATTAATGCAATTATGCTGCGATTTATGATCATGTAGACATTGAATTAAAAAAAAAAAAATCTTTCATAGGCGACTGATGTGCGATTGTATTTGAATATTGTAGCATTAGCTTGAACTAAGTTCATGAAATGTTTTTTTTTAGCTCGTGCTCTGAGAAACAAAATAATTTCCATGGTTTTCAATTGAGTCGATTCCGTCTTTAAAGGTATGTGAAGTAACTTCTTCGCATTCTTCTTCATCATCGCTTAAATTAGCGCCATATAATTAGCGATATCCTTTCTGTAAGGAGGATTTTGAGGAAGAGAATTTTCGAATTTTAAGAAACTGAAAAACGACGTACCGCGTTTACTCGCTAAATAGTCACACATTGTTTGTTTTTTTTGCCAAATTTTCATTGTGAAAGTATTGGTGCGACCATTGCAGAGGCAGGGAAATCTAATGCACAATATTGTATACTCTCACGCTAAAAAAAACATTGCTGGTATAAAAAATACATTTTAATAAAATTAGTAACTTAAAAGATGTTTCGAGATTTTGTCTGTTCATCAGTTGCACATAAAGTAAAGGCATTTTTCCTTTTATGGTAATATTTTTATGAAGTTCACAAATGATCTTTGTAAAAATTTTCACAAAAAAGTTCAGATAACATAATACATAATTCATAATAAATCACTTTTACAGAAAGTATCAGTAAAAGTACATAATTTACTATTTTCTAAATGAAAAGTTAAATATGCGACTGTGACTTTTGCGGGAGAAATATTTTGACGATTTATTCTTTTTCAAAACAGGGGTGCGAGTATTACGCGAGAGCGACTATTATGCGAGTAAACACGGCATTACCGACTTTGTGCATTTGTAAATGAAGCATTTTTGTATAAAAATGAATAGGAATGAATCAGGACTTTACAAAAACGACGTATAAGAAGTGCTTTAGCCGTGTTTGGTTTCAACGATAAAGAGCTGCAAATTAATTTTGGTGCATCAAGAAGTTGAAAAGGTAGAATTTCTAGAATGAAAATGTTGATTATTATAAAATTAGTTAACTAAAATCGAAATTTCCAGGGGTGAGGCACAGGGCCCATCTTCTACATCGGTACGAAAATAAATTTTTTAAATCCTAGAAATGCGACGTAAAAAAGGCAGCTGTTACATAAAATCTGTAATTAAAGTAATGCTGTTTACGCAATTTGCAGAGGTCATTGCCAGAGTGCAGGATTAGGGATGGACGCGAGACCCGAGAAATCTCGCATTGTCTCGCATTCTCGTCTCGGGTAATTTCCTCGTCTCGTGCAAAGACGAGACGGGCAATTTTTTTTGCGAGACGGGACGCGAGACTAGAAAGGGAATGTTTTGAGAGACGAGGCGCGAGACCAGAAAGGAAATATCTTGCGAGACGAGACGCGAGACCAGAAAGGACATGTTTTGCGAGACCAGAAAGGACATGTTTTACGAGACGAGGCGAGAGACCAGAAAGGAAAATTTTGCGAGACGAGACGCGAGACCATAAAGGAAATATCGTGCGAGACGAGACGCGAGACCAGAAAGGACATGTTTTGCGAGACGAGGCGCGAGGCCAGAAAGGAAATATTTTGCGAGACGAGAAGCGAGACCAGAAAGGACATGTTTTGCGAGACGAGAGAGTCTTGTCTCGCGCGAGATTTCTCGCAAAATTTTCCGTCTCGCATAAATTTAAGATACAAATTACTTTTCAATCAGAATAGCAATGCTGTATTTAGGGAAATATGCCATCCTGAAAAAGGATACTTTGCCTGAAGCCTCTACCGTTTCACGTGCGTCTCTTTTTTTCGTTCCTGGTATATACTCTCAGCACTCTACAATACACACAAACACGAAATATTTAAAATTAGGAAGTACGAGCGATATACAAAACACAAAGGATAGGATAAAGAAAGAAACGGAAAAAAAGAAAGAAAACAGGGAAGATTATAAGACAGAAAAATAATAAGTAAATAGAGGAACGGCGGTTAGGTATGTCCAGAGCCTGATCACATTTAGATTTGGCCCCGGAGCACTAACTTTGGCACCCCCTTCACTGTCAGAAGCATTTTAACCCATTTTTGACCGCTGTTGACTTTTCGCAACATGAAGCTCTTTTAAGATTTCCAAAATTAAATTTTGAAATTACCATATTGGAGCAAGATTATACATTTAAAAATTATTTATTTTTATTTTAGTATTTGTAACCCACTTGTATCATTAGCTCTTATAGAAGGTATGTCAGGGACGGTTATTATATGACACACGCGTCGAGTTTCGTAGAAAATTTTCCTGTACCAACAAAATATTTTTAATTTTCTTTTCTTCTTTCAAACATAAAACACAAAGCACTAGTACTCTAAAATTGCATTTCAGTTAACTGTAGTTTTTGTACTTTGGTCAAATCGTTTTTATCATCCCAAAAGTATGTCTCTAACTTGATCTAGTGATACACAATTAGGTAATAGCCATTACAGGGGAAATTCAGTTCCCCCCCCCAATTACTATTTTAGTACATATGCATTTATAATCTAGATAATCGAAATATATGGGGGCTCCCTTTTTCTCCATGGACACCCGGCTTCAGGACTACCGCGTTTACTCGCGTAATAGTCGATCTTGTTTTTTTTTTATATATATATAATTTTTCATGGTGAAAGTTTAGATGCGACTATTATGCGGGGAGATCTACGACACCTTTGAGACCCCTTTCACAAATGACGGCACAATCTATCGTTCTATCGTTCCATCGTTCGTTCGTTCTATCGTGCTATCTTTCAGAATGGACGTTCTAATTTGGGCGCATAAAAACAAAACTACTTTGACTAGAAATTTTAACAATGAGGGTTTTTTTTTTATTTAATTGCTTTTACATTGCAAATTAATATCTATTATTATACTACAAAAGATTTTAGTTCAAAGAGAAATTATTATATCAGGTCTTAAAGAGTTTTAAAGATATGAAGGAGAAAAAAAAAAAAAAAAAGAAAAGAACATCGATACGACTAAAAGAAGATCGATGCACTGTCAATATTGCACACTACACAGAGTCAGATCTGTTGCGAAAACTTAAAATTTGACTCCGTGATTATGTGAACAAGCCCTATCCCCGCCCCATTCAATTTTTTGATGCAATTAGGTAGGGATGGACGCGAGACGACTTTTTTGCGAGACGAGACAGAGATTTACGGCTTTTTTGCGAGACGAGACACACATTTTTAACATTACGATATCGGGATTTTTGCGAGACGAGACAAGCTTTTAGGCTATTTTGCGAGACGCGAGACGCTTATTTTTCGTCTCGCGTCCATCCCTACAATTAGGGATGGACGCGAGACGACTTTTTGCGAGACGAGACAGAGATTTACAGCTTTTTTGGGAGACGAGACAGACATTTTTAACATTATGAAATAGGGATTTTTGCGAGACGAGACAAGATTTTCGGCTGTTTTGCGAGACGCGAGACACCAATTTTTCGTCTCGCGTCCATCTCTAATCATAATGTTAAAAATGTTTGTCTCGTCTCGCAAAAAAAGTTGTAAATCTCTCTCTCGTCTCGCGTCCATCCCTAGAATTATACCAGCAAACTCCTTTTTTTTGTTGTTGTTTTCCGCCCTTCCATTTTGATGCCCTCCTCTCCAAAACGAACAGCGTTTATGGGGGAAAAAGATGAAACGGTCTCATCATAACTGACCCTTTCATCAAAAACAGAACGAAACATGGTCGAGCGTCCAACCGAAAAATGTCAACCAGCCGTAACTGGTGAGAAAACGTTTTCGAGACCACAAAACAATTTTGCTCAATACGACACACATAACTGGAAAAAAAAAAAAAAAAAAAAGAAAGGAAAAAAAAAAAAAAAAAAAAAAAATGTATGTATGAATTTCAGACGATGCAAGAGAGAAGGCGAGGGGGGGGGGGGGGAGGTAGAATTATAAGATGTAAAATACCACCAAAGGTGTCAGCGTTTCCCAGAACAAAGGAAACGGGCCAAAAAAAAAACGAACAAAAAAAAAAAAAAGACGACGACAGTCGAAGAATAACAATAATAAAAAAAAACGAAATGTTAAGTGAAAAAGAAAATTGCTGTACGATGGGGGGAGGAAGACGATATTCCTGTAGGTTAAAATTTCAGCTATTTCTCAGTGTCGCCCTCAGTTTTGCATGAGGAGAGACGGTAATATGCAATCTGTTTTCCTTTTTTTTTTTTTTTCGCCGATGAAGGAATCATCATCATCATCTAGGGAGTGTTAAAAAATTGCGGAAAAGGTAATTTTCTCATGAATCTAGATGCTGAGATGGCTCATGAATAGAATTTGCCCCTCCTGTACACGAGCAATCTCAGTATAATGTACTATAGCCAAAGTATGGTGTATTACTTATTTTTTAACTGAGTGTATTTCATAAGGAACGTTAAGGGAAAGGGGAAGGCAAATCTGAAGGGGGGAAAATGTGAAACTGAAACTTACCCCATAAAAAATTTTAGATTCATTTTGATAATCGGAACTCACTTCTAAATCAGACAAGATCATTAATTCATTTCATTTCTCTGGAACCCAAATTTAAAAATTTGATGGTTTTTATGCCGGTAAGAACATTATTATTTCAACTGTAAGTGCTGACAAAATTGCTTGTTAATATCACCCAAAGCCGATAAATTATTCTTAAAATAACCAGTAAAATTAAGGAGGTTTGATTCTGCGGTGTTTTAACAGCTACCTTCGTATATTATTCACCCTGATTAAACATTTCCCCCCTTTATAAATTTATTATTTTTGGAGATTAATTTACTGTCATTAATTGTAAACGTATGATAGCACCGGCACACACACACACACACAAAAGTTGTTTGCACATCGGACGCCACCTATCTACCGGCATGTATTTCGACCCGCTGAATCCGAATTTTAAGTCAGTTTAAGCCGTACACCCTCGAGTATCGAGTAAATTTAACTGCAGTTTAAAATCTGAGAAAATCGCTCTCCTTATTCTGTTTATACATCATTTTTTTAGAGGTATTACAATTTTTTGCATTTTCAGATTTTGTACTTATATTTTACGCATAAAAAAAATACAAGAAACGTATTTAATCATGTTTTATAGATTTTTTCAATTTTTTTAACTGTAACTTTTGCTATATTCTCGGTTTCTTGCGATTTTTGAGAGTTTGAGGGATTCTAAGCCAAATATATTTTAGATTCGGATTAAGCAAATCAAATTACATAAAAATCTTCTTTGATTTGGGTCAACAAAATTTTTTCCATTAATACAATGACGCTTTTTTGCTATTTTTAACATTTTTCAAGGTTTTTTTTTTTCAATTTTTTAGATTTAGAACGGTTTATAATCTAAATACACTTTAAATTTGTATTCAGCGGATCGAAATACATAAGAATTATGCTTGGTTTAGATTCATAAATTTTTTTAATTACCATTTATCCAATTTACGCTATTTTTTCAATTTACTCGATACTCGAGGGTGTACGGCTTAAACTGACTTAAAATTCGAATTCAGCTGGCCGAAATACATGGATGTCGGTAGATAGGTGGCGTCCGATGTACAAACAACTTTTTGTTTGTGTGTGTGTGTGCCGGTGTAATGTAAGACCTACAGATCAGTGAGGGTATATCTTTGAAGAACACACTCAAAAAATGTAATTTACTTTGAAAAATTGTTCATTAAACTATATAACTATTTTAATTTAATTACTAATTTTAACTATTTTTTACTGACCCAGTTCCATTTAATTATGTTATTCTATTAATGTCCGACATTAAGCAATGCACCCAAAGCTTGTATGACACACAAATAATCACCCTAAATAGAGATGAGAATTAGGAGAGCAGCCTGAGAAGAGTGAAGGATTTCAGATTTTTTTAATAACCTTTTATTTATATATTTTAACAGTTTCTGTTTACCATACCGTTATCTCTCTACCCTGGATGACTGTATGAATCCATATAAAAATACGTAAAAGCATAAAAAAATTAGTTACTCTAAATTAAAATAGACATTTATATCAATCTGAAAATACATTAAACTTTTAATTGAAATATATTTGTGTATAAACAATTCTAAAGAAAATATGATAAAAGAGTAGAGAATATAGAAGATAAATATAGGATTATAAAGTAAAAATATTTTATTTTAATTCTTTGATCAAGCTTCTTTGATTTATAGTGCTCAAATAATTTTTAGTATTTAGTATTTTAGAATGATTAAATAATTTTTTGTATTTAAAATACTAAAAATTATATAATTCTATTGAATGATTTTCTGAATTAAAAAAAAATCAATATATTTTTGAAGGAAAATTATCATACTATTTCAATTTCAATTAAAATATATATATATCGTCATAACAAATATCGCAGGGGCGTAGCCAAGGGGGGAATATGGGGATAGATCCCCTCCCCGAAATTTTTGGATTCCCCCCCCCTCCGAAAAATTTTCCAGGCGCATATCTCCCCCCCCCCCCCCGCCGAAAAATTTTCCTGACTACGAGCCTGAAATATCGTCATGTATTAAGCATTATGCTTCTGGCATATACCCATTAAAAAAATAGAAGATCGACATGGTAAATTGGTAAAGGATTAAAAACATATCCTAAAATGATAAATAAAACCTCTCAATCCTGAAAAAAAAACTAATCCTTATTTAAAAAAAAATAATTAACATGAATCAATCAACATTTATAATCATACAATAATATGCTTTATTTAAATCTACCGAAAAAAGAAATTCTGAAGTGAAATATCTATTTTTTAAAAAGAAAAAAAAATGAAATCTACATCTGAAAATACAAGCTCAGTATACGAAACATTCAACAATACGCCTGGGGCTTGTTTCCCTTTCTGGATAATCGACCTTAACAAACATATCCGACACAAATAATATAATACAATAATTTAACAAGGCCATGCAAATATACGCAAAACTATTGTGTACATCTCAACGCAAAATCATTATAATTAGTTGGGAAACTAAGTCGAATAAAAAAAATAAAGTCGTAAGTATAAGTTTGCGAGCAAGGAAATGTTCACTGAAGCATATCAGCGATAAATGTTTCTCAGTATCAGATATTTTATTCGAGAATAAGTTGTGGGAGAGAAAAAAAAAATTATATATGTACGACAAAAATTAGGTATCATGTGATAAAGCGACAGAGAGGGAAAAAAAAATTGCTGTAATGGTATGAAAACTGTATTTTCTTGCAAGAAAATTGCAAGTTTTAACTCTCGTTTCTTCAAAAGCTTTTATAAGTCCAGCGCTTTCAAAACCAGTATATAAGTTGTTAGATTTCTTCCCCCCCTTCCTTTCTCTCCCCCATAATTTGTAGAAAGACCTAAGAGGTATCATTAGAATGAGTGCCGTTGACAGTAAAGTTAAAAGTGATCGTTGTCAGCCATTGTTAGTGGAGTGCATAGGCGTTTTACAGCAGTTGTGAAATTAGAAATGTTAATCACATAGCTCTCTCTTTGTTCGTGTTATGTAGAAGGCTAACACAGCTTCTTTTTTTTTTACACGGTACAAGTAAAAAAAAAAAAAGAAAGTATATAGGTTAGCGCTACCAGGAGAATAGAGTAACACAGCGTGCAAGTATACGCGGTATTTCCACTTAACCCTTTAACGCGCAGTGTTCCCGCTAGGGATGGACGCGAGACGAAAAATAGCCGTCTCGCGTCTCGCAAAATAGCCTAAAACCTTTGTCTCGTCTCGCAAAAATCACTATATCGTAATGTTAAAAATGTGTGTCTCGTCTCGCAAAAAAGATGTAAATCTCTGTCTCGTCTCGCAAAAAGCCGTCTCGCGTCCATCCCTAGTTCCCGCTCTGGGAACACCCAACTCTGACGTTTTGACTGTTGCCAGTCACGAAGAATAAGATTTGATTTCTATAACAATAGTTGCGGGTGACATAGCTCCACGAGATTCCTTTCCTTTTTAGCACGTCATTTCCCGCAAAAAAAATGGTCACGATTATTTTTAACAGCACTGACATCTGCTGAAAAATGAAAGAACAGCTGGATAGATTGCCCAATGCTGAAAAAAGGGCAGCCGTTGCCATCGTTCGACTTAACTACCAGCAAGATGGCGGACGATCGAAACGTTCATAATGTGCCGCAGATCTAGAGATCCTTTTTCGTGGTCAGTGATAAAGGATAGCAAAGGGATATTGCAACAAAAAGGCTGGATTAAGGCCCACATCTTTAAAATCTTTTCAGATGAGACTTAACCCTTTAACGCGCAGTGTTCCCGCTCTGGGAACACCAAACTCTGACGTTTTGACTGTTGCCAGTCACGAAGAATAGATTTGATTTCTATAACAATAGTTGCGGGTGACATAGCTCCACGAGAATCCTTTCCTTTTTAGCACGTCATTTCCAGCAAAAAAATAATCACGATTATGTTTAACAGCACTGACATCTGCTTAAAATGGAAGAATGCGAGAACAGCTGGATAGATTGCCCAATGCTGAAAAAAGGGCAGTCGTTGGCACAGCCATCTGTCGTCAAAAAAGGGTCTCTAGATCTGTGGCACGCGATGAACGTTTCGATCGTATGCCATCTTGCTGGTAGTTAAGTGGAGCGATGGTGACGGCTGCCCTTTTTTCAGCATTGGGAAAGGGTTGCGACTCAAAGAGTTAAGTGTGAACAACAAAAGATGAAGATGGCTATGGCACCTTGATTAGAATCTTTCTATCTTATAAAAAAAATTGTAAAATCTATATCTAAATTCTTTTTAGGGGAGGTGGGGCGAAGGTTTATTTAACCCAATACAATTATGGTATTGCTAATATGCATTATAGGTTACACATTCAGTATAGTTCATTGTAATTAGAGATTATCCAACTAAACCACTCTGATCGACAAACGAGGCCTGATTTCAGACGCTGGAACAGCAGTTTTCTCTTTCTCTTGACGGTCTTGTGTTACTTTTTAGAGGAATACACCGTCAACTTCAACAAAGATGTATAAGTACTAGCAGTCAAGTCTGGTATGGAAAAGCTTCCGTAAACAAAATTCGGTTACAGAAGGGGCTGCTGCCTCGGGCCTCGCAATATTAGGAGATATTAGATGCATCTTTACATACACCTTTGCTGAGAGGTTTGCCCATACGCCATTTCATGCAAACAAGTAAAAACAAAATCGTATAATGCCAGCATTCTTTTATATTAATTGCCAAAGATGAAACCAGAATCTATAATCACGATTTAATAAAAAAATGCCTTTTTTTTTAGTAACGTTTCTAGATTGCTTTAATTATTTATGAAAATGGCATTTCATAAAGAAGCATTTCAAAATTAAATTGCAAAAAATGCTTGATCACGGAAAACTAAAACTGACATACATTTACGTAATTACTGTTTTTATCCAGTCTAAAAAATATATGTAAAACACGATAGTACGAAAATTCTGAGTTAGATAACTTACATGGACCCAGTGGCGTGGGTACGAGGGGTTTAGAGGGTTATAATCCCTCCATGACGAATTTTTTGTCATGCAAAATGTATTTTCTTCACACGCACAGCATATATGTATACATATATATGAGTTGCAGTAGTCGCAACCTCAACTCCTGAAAAATTTCTCGCTACGCCACTGCATGGACCTCATATAGTCACGGGACTTCCTTGTTCTCGTAAGAAAAAATTCAGGGGCAGGAATATGTGTCTACATCTTTATATAACTTCATGCAATCTAGAAAAGTCTACAATTCTAGTCTACTAAAGTCAGTACATCTACTAAAGTCTACTAAAGTAATCTTCTAAAGTCTACAAGCTAGAAAACTCTACAAGCGATCTAGAAAAGTCTACATTTATTTATTTATATAAATTGACAGTCCAAAATACTTCATGCAGATCAGCAACATGCAGCTTATTAATGCAAACAATATTTCTAGGTAGTAGTTAAAATCACGATTTTATTAGTCAACGAAAAAAACAAAATCGCTCAATTTTTTCAAGCAATCATCTGGCAGCACAAAAAATTTACTGCCAGAAAGGGGACTTAATACACACATCACAAGTCGTTTACAAGTTGGCCCGTCACCATTTATAACCTCCTGCAAAAGCGCATTATGGCTGCACAAGAATGGACACAAGGCAACAGCTCTTGACTCTCTCTTCAGCATCAGTTTGGGATTCATGCTTTGTGCCGAACATTGAGTAGCCACTTTTTATGTCGACCCTTTTTTCATCACTTCTTGCATTCACAGCCTATCAATGAATGAATGAAGTGCTCCCAAAAAGGGCTGTTTTTGCTGCTACACTGAACCCCCCTCTTCCAGGGGCTGCTGCTCGGGGAGCAAAATCCCCCCCCCCTCTTTCGAACATCTAGTCGGTGGGGTTTTATCGGTCTTGCATGACATTATTTTTCCACGCCTCGCACGCGTTCTTGTGATTTTCCATGGGCTTGCCCGTGAGATAGTTTCTTGCTCCGTTGCTTACGCTAAGTCATTTTTTTTTTTTTTTCACGTATGTGCTTGCATCGTACGAGTGTTCGCGCTGTAGGTTAGAAAATGGAATTCGTATGCTAATACATTCTGAATACGCGCGAACAACAAAGCCACATTCTGATTGGAGTTGCACGCGCACCTATCTGTGGTTCTGAATAAGCTTGCTTTGCTTCTGGAGAGAGAAAAAAAAAAAAGAAACCGTTTAATGTCAGCTTGAAATTAAAATAATAATAATAATATTACTGTGATTACTCGCTTAGTCCTTTGAGGCGCTACCCTTTCCCAATGCTGAAAAAAAGGGCAGCCGTTGCCATTGCTCGACTTCACTACCAGCAAGATGGCGGACGATCGAACCACAGATCTAGAGACCCCTTTTTTGACGACAGTTGGCTGTGCCGCACAGCCAGCTGTCGTCAAGAAAGGGGTCTCTAGATCTGTGGTTCGATCGTCCGACATCTTGCTGGTAGTTAAGTCGAGCGATGGCAACGGCTGCCCTTTTTTCAGCATTGGGCAATCGATCCAGCTGTTCTTCCATTTTTCGGCAGATGTCAGTGCTGTTAAAAATATTCGTGACAGTTTTTTTACGGGGAAATGACGTGCTAAAAAGTAAAGGATTCGCGTGGAGCTATGTCACCCGCAACTATTTTTACAGAAATCAAATCTATTCTTCGTGACTTTCAACAGTCAAAACGTCAGAGTTTGGTGTTCCCAGAGCGGGAACACTGCGCGTTAAAGGGTTAATAGTCGCACGTTTTTTGCCAATTTTTCATGGTGAAAGTCTAGATGTTACTGTTATGCGGGGGAAATCTATTACTGACATGATATTGTGACTTTAAAACTGTTATACTACAATATACTACATGATAGTATACATACAATATACTACATGATATTGTGACTCTAAAACTGTTTTTTCTATTTCAATACGGGGTTGCGATTATGATGCGAGTGCGGCTATTAAGCGAGTAAACACATTAATAGGATCATAAAATGAGAGCCAACACCTCATTTACAGTTGCAATGCAATGAATCAGGATGGGCACGAGACGAAAAATATTCCTGTCTCGTCTCGCAAAACAGCCGCAAAGCTTAGTCTCGTCTCGCAAAATCCCTCGTAATCATAAAAATGTCTCTCTCGTCTCGCATAAAGGTTTTAAATATCTGTCTCGTCTCGAATCCATTTCTAGATGAAAAGTAGAAACCTCACTTCTAATTCTTACTCTAGTGTTTTCACGATTTAATACTAAAATCTCGGTCCGATGCAGCCATACAAAACCCGCGGCTTTACCGTGGTAAAAAAAAAAAAAAAAGTTAGAACATTTTATTTATTTATTTATTTATTTTGTTCAAGAAGATGTAAAAGTTTTTTGAGAAATGCATTTCCATGCAGTACGCTTTTTTGTAGACATATTGCTATGAAAATTTCACAGTGGGTGTATGTTAAAGCACTCCAACAAGCCCGAAAAGCGAATATAGCACGAATATAACACTTTATGCGACGAATTGAAACACTATTATCGCACAAAAAGGCAGAATTTAGTCACACAGGCAACGGCAAATTAGTAACTAACGCAGCAATAACACTACTCAAATGGCAATATCAATCAACCGTAAAGCGTTGCTCTCAATATCCGTAGTCTATCACACGCTAGCTCAATAGTGAGACTCCTTTATTTATAGATTTCAAAGCAACGTAACGTCACATAGGATGTGACGTCATTTTTCCAGATTTTTCAAGTATCTTCTTTCCTAATTGAGATAACAGCCAAAATTCCACTAGTTTCGAGAACTTTATTTTGATATCAAAGTCGTCAAAAGGGTCACCATAGTCAAGGGGTCACATAGCTCATTTCTCTTGCAATCAGGGGCGTAGCCAAGGGGGGGGATAGGGGGGTCATAACCCCCCCATCAGGAATTTTTTGCCATACAAAATGTATATTCTTCACTACATTGTCACACACACGTATACATATATATGAGTTGTAGTAGTCGTAACCCCCCCCCCATGAAAAATTTCTGGCTACGCCCCTGCTTGCAATAATGCCTGTACAACTCTCTTTTCCGCAACACACAGTGTTGAGGGAAAACAACATTACAATTTTGTAGCAATGTGAACTGAATTGTCAGTTTTTAAGATTTTGGAGTGAAAAACACCGTTTCGTAAAATGTGAGAAAGTATTATTGAATGAATATTGCCGATTCGCAGGATCAAGGAAATTTGTAAAGTGACATGTGGTTTAAAAAAATAAAAATAAAAATAAAAAAAGTCGTGGTCAATTTCTAATTGTACCTGAACATGTGTGTTAATTATACCAGAATTTGTCTTTTCTTCATACTATCCCTCTATTCATATGATTCTGATGTGTGCAAGATCCGCACTAAACTAAAATTCAAATGGTAAAAATTGTTAATTAACAGTAGTGTTTAACACTGTTATGTGCGATCACAAAAATGCTTGCTTCAAATTAACACAATATTTTGGTGGAAATATTATTATTTGGAAACGCTTCAAAAAAAAAAAAAAAAATCTACTGAGCTCTAAAATTTTTTGTGTACTAAACTAATAGCATCGCGGTAGACTTTTAAATTCATATTTTCAACTCAGAAAGTCAAGAAGACGAAAGTCTGGAAATTAGAGACTCAGTGCTGTTTCACGGCAATGCACGATTTCTAAACTCAGGATTACTAAATGATTTCCGACATACTGGACAAAAGTTTTTAGTATAAATTTTCTTAGCCACATTTATCATATTTTATAGTTCATATTATTGAAATTTTCGGGATGAAAAAAAGAAAAAAAGCTAATGTTGTTTTAATGATCAATGAAGAATGCTTGTAAGTTACTTATTCTAAATTCATGTCAAGACAAAAAAACAACTTTCTTGTTAATATTACTTTTGCCTTTAGACATTTTTGGGTTTGAATACCACTTTAAAAATGAATAAATAAATAATGCAACGTCTATATAAAACACCATGTACAACGCCGTTAAAATTTACATTAAAACAAAATCTGTGAACCGAAAATTTAAATTTGTAAAGTGATCTTTCATTACTATAATGACATTCTGCGCTATTGAATCATCATGGTATAAATGTTTTTGCTTGATGTGAAAAGAAAGACAAAAAACTTAAATTATTTTCTGGTGTGCTTCCGAACAGAAACATAAACCGGATATAATGTGGATAGCCACTACTCTTCTAGTCAATCTACCGTAAACGCTCTTCATCAAAAACTTGCTGAATTCCATTCCTTTTATATCGATAGAATCGAGTTGTGGACACAGTTTCCTCATATTGATATGTCATCTATAGTGCTCCAAAACTCACTATAAACTGAAGTCTGGTGACTTGCATTGTTGCCGGGTGGCTGTTCATGGCAAGTCTTTGACGCTCGCCCATAAAGAGAGCTGCGGCTTTATACAAAAATCCCCCCTATTTCCAGACTTGCGGACTAAATTTTGCCATTCACACCTCACTTCATCTCGAATGCAACCTCTTGGACCTCATTCTCAAGGCAAAGGAGTTCCCGTTTTCGCCTTTTTGATATTGTTGCCTTTCATGAAGCTGACTCCTTGAAAAGAGGTCCTCGCTTGATGTATGATTTACAAGTGGACGCCTTGTCAATAGGTACTCTACAAGCTTTGAAGGTGCCCTGTTTGATGTCTTTCTTTTTCGCACCTTTCTTTGTGCTTTTTTTTTGTGATCAGGGTCCATTATTGTTGCCCCTGGCGTGCGGTTGTTGGTTGTGGTAAAGACTCTGTTGCCGGTAAAGACCTTTTTTTTTTCTTGATCTCTTTATTGATAAAGGAAGCCAAGATTTATAATGGAAAATTGCTTGGTGCAGAAGCAGGAGCTAATTAGTCATTAGTCGTTCATTTAAACCTTCAATGTAGCGTGACCTCGGAGGCAGGAACCTTATTTTGCGGAGAATGTTCAAGAGCCCCGTATCAGGCATGGGATATTTTAGTAAATTACTACATTACTTACCGCCACACATATGTAAAGAAGAATGTTTATTATAAGCCATTAATATTATCTTGCATAAATGGTTTTAGATCTGTTACACTATTATGGTACATTCTGTAAGAAGAATACATTTTTGATTTAAAAAAAAAAAAATATTTTTTTTGAGAATTTGAAAATTTACGAGTCATGTCAGCCTTTCTTTGAGGAAAATACCTTAATTGGTGGAATTTATTCAACAAAAATACGTTTTATTTATTTATTATTTACAGTCAGTGACATCAAAATGTAAAAAAAAAGAATGTTCTTATAGAATTGTAGTTTTTTAGAAAACCAGAAGGCGATTGTGAATATTAGTTTGCTCTACATATGGATATACGGATATAAATGAACAGTTCCTGTAAGGATTTACAGTTGCACCTAACCAATATTGTATCAGTCAACAAATCAATTACGTTTATTTTTCAAAGAAATCTGTTGAGTTATAATTACCAAGCTGTAGGGATGGACGCGAGACGAAAAATATGCGTCTCGCAAAATAGCCTAAAAGCTTGTCTCGTCTCGCAAAAATTCCTATATCGTAATGTTAAAAATGTGTGTCTCGTCTCGCAAAAAAGCTGTAAATCTCTGTCTCGTCTCGCAAAAAAGTCGTCTCGCGTCCATCCCTACCAAGCTGTACCATAGGCTGAAAATTGCTCCTATACTGCAAAAAGTCCGCAAACTAATATTTCTGAAAAGGCTCAAGTTTTTATTTTTCTAAATGAACTGTCTGGAGTTTTGAATTATGTTTGCAATGTTTCATCGCAAAAAAGTGGTCGGTGACTATGTATTAAAGGATTGAGGGGAGGAGATTGAGCTTTTACTTTTTTTCTCTGCGTCGTTCTCTCCTGAAAAGAGAGAAGGGGTGAAATCCCACTGGGGTGTAGATTCAGGCCGAGTAATCTTTCCAAAGGTTGCACTTCACTGAAATTGAAATGAGAAAGGGTCGTCTTTAGTATGGCAGCATTTACATGGGGGTATTTGCAACTATGCAAAATAGTCATCGAGTTTTCTCTTTTTTTTTCTGTATTTTTTTCTTCTTTTATGTAATTTATTATCATGAGGTGACACACAATAAACTACCTCAGTGTACCGGATCTCTGTTACAAAAAAATGCGAGGTGTTTCGAACTCGGTAGTAAAAATTCTGTTCTCGCAAATGCTATTAAATTTTACATCACTGTAAAAATAATTTCCGTGAAAATACGGAACAAGTACTGGCAGCTGAGACGTCAGTACTATTTCCGTATACTTACTGAATTTCATTCCTGTAAACTCCAGTAGAAATTCTGTTCCAGAGATGCGCTGACCCTTGATGTACGGAAATTTTCCTGTATTCAAATATAAACGGAGAATTTCCGTAAAATTTTATGGAAGGTTTCCAGTAGCTGTTCCGTTATTTTTTAGAGTATGTGTTTATTTGCAAAGACCAGCAGAATTCGTTTTTATTGGGAAAAATAGTTCCAATTTTCACCACCAATTGAAATAGTTCGCAGTTTGGACTGAAAAGCCAATTTAGCCAAAGAATTGAAAGAGATTAAAATTTCCTTTACAACAATCCAAAGAAAATACATACGTATTTTTTTGAAGCACTTGAGAATTGAATCAGCTTTTGGAGGTTCACTTATTTTAAATAGTGATTTCTGTTATCATTTAGCCAGTTAATTTGTCTACAACGCCATATTGCAGTTATAACCGAAAGTTACGACTATAGTTTTTCCTTAACTCCGAAAACCTATTTTTGGAATAATATGCAGACGAGATTCAGTATACATTTGAGTAAACAGAAATAAATATCGGATCTTTTCAGTCATGTTGTAACTGAGTCTAACTGTGTGTTTCATACACTAAAAGTAAGTATTTATTTAAAAATTGATGTCTTTTTAGATAAAAAAATATTTTAGAAATAATTCGAAGACGATTCTTAAAAATAAAATTGTTAATTAATTGACAATTAATTAATTAATTAACAAAAATAATTAATTGACAATCCTCAATTTTTAAAGCTTTCCACTTCTAACTCTTCACCTTTAGGGGGGGGGGCTTTAGCCCCCATAGGCCCCCTCCGTGGGCACACCTATGGTAGCTAGCCCAGAAGATAAACACTATATCACACATGAAAGAGTAATATCACAGAATTTAATACTAGTTACAAGTTTTCTCACACATGAAATGTCAGATAATCATTCTCTCTTTTACTCCTGTTAGATGCTCGGCGTACAGTTTTTCTTATCTTTTCTCTCTTCCTTTCCTTACTTTTATTTTTATTTTTTAACGCTGGAATTATTACATGTTTTGATAAGCATAAGTAAATTCTTGTAAATAATAATAATTTTTAAAAAATGAAAAAGCAAACTGCTCTGTGGTTTTGTAACTACTGCTGTGGTTTTGTAACTAAGTCTGAAATATCTTAATCATTTTAGCCAGTATTCGAAATTTTTTACTTTAAAAACTACATTATATGTCAACAGTTTAGCTATCAATACTCTGTTCGTTTAATATCATTTCCCGGAAAAGAGTTTTATTTCTGAGACTTATTTTCGAAAATGGATGTCCATATTTGCTCATCGGACCGTTGACGGAGTTTTTAATAACATGCAGACACTTAAAATACATCAGGAAGTCAGAATATCGAAAATTTCAAGAAAATAAATGTTGCTAGTTTTGGCGATTAATAGCAAAAACTTGGCGGGGAAAACTATGCAGCTCAAGTGAAATTTTATATGAGTTAATGGTATACCATTTTTAAGTTTTTATTTCTGAGGTCGTTTCAAATCTATCGAGTAGATAAGAATTTGAACATGGCAGATGGCAGCAGTGTGAAAGACTACCACCTGGCTGTCGATCGAAAGGTCTGGAATTTTGGGTGGTTTTCTCCAGATGTAAAGCGAATACACGTTAAAACACCTTAGAAAGTCATTCGCCCAACGCTTCCATGGCAAATATCCTTCGTGTAGGTTTTTCTAAAAAACACAATGCTCAAATGGTAAATTGGATTGAAAATACTCGGTAGTATTTTCAATTAGTTAAGCTTTCATACTGCAAAAACTTATAGGTGATGAAAATTTCTTGCTTTTTTTTTTTAATAATGACTTTCTATGTAAATTTAAGGTTCTGTTCCTATACACATATATATACTTATTTTTTATGAACATTAGCAAACTTACAATGCATGTTTATATATATATATGTGTGTGTGTGTGTGAATCTGTCATGCTTTTCATTTAATTTTTTTAAACGAAAAAATGTTCAAGCACAGTTTAAAACGTAACACAAAATTTTACAAAGTTATATGCTATATTTTTTTTCCTAGAAATATTTATATATAAGAGTAATTTAACTTTTAAAAAGTCTTAAGATTTAAAAAAGTCTTTACTTTCAAAATTTCTTAGAAATATTTATTGCATGCATAAGAGTAATTTTAATTTTAAAAATTTGCTTGAATCAGTTTTTAACAGAATTTTTCTTTTTTCTTTGTAGTGTAAGAGGAGGGGGGGGGTTAATCTGTCCTCTCCACATGCACGCTTAAAAAAAAAAAAAAAAAAAAAAAAAAAAAAAAAAAAAAAAAAATCTAAGATGACCATAAAAGATCAACCAACCGAAAACATAAAAACAATTCAAAAGACAGAAGCCAAAAAACCATTGCTTCTTAATGTATAAGCAAACGTAAACGTTCATTCTGTTTTCTTCTCTGATACATTTTTGTATAAAATATATTTGGCCCCAATAACATGACCCAGTGAATAAGGTGTAGGCTTGCCATAACACAAAACAAACAAAACATATTTGAAAGTAAGATATACCAGAAAGTGTTCTACTATAAAAATAAATTGCACAGAAAGAAAAACTGAGTAAAAATACTAGCGAAATGTGAGTATTTTAATTATAATCAAATTTGGCAACTGCCCAACCAGTGGCTGAGTGGTTCTGCTCTTGAAACTGGAAAGCGGTTGGATCCAGGTTCAAACCCTGGCCGCGCCAACCTAGCCTGGCCTGTCAACCTAGCCGTTCAGAGTTTTCCGTGGTTTTCTCAGAAACCTTGCGTAAATACGGGCTAGGATCCCTTAGAAAGTCCCCCACGGAGGGCATTCCCCCTATAGGCCTAGGACCCTAGTGGATGTGGTCAATCGGCCTTAATCCACAAACCAAACCAAATTTGTTAACCTGGTGTTCAAACACGGACCAAGTCAATCAAAAGATGTAGAGAATTACTTTATAAATTGACCAGAAAACAAAAAATACTCATATAGCACAAAGTAAGAAAATTGTGCTATGTGAAGCTTGTTTACCTCCACATTAGAGAGACAGACGCAGTCATCTCTTGGCTGCGCTCGCACTCTCGCCAAAGTTCTCACCAAAAATTAAACTAAGCATTCCAGTAACCTCCCCGTCTTAAATAGACATTTTTCGCGCTATTGGAAATGCGAAATTCAATTCCGATGAAGCCCTTGGCTGGGCGTGTAGCTGGCAAATACATTTCATCTTGCCTGTCTAGGTTTTTCTCTCCTTTTCTTCATCCTCCGAAAGATGATGATTAAGTTTTTATAGACTTGCGCAATATCTTCTCCGTCTTCTCTTCTACTGTGCATTTTGGAGCAATTTTTTTTAAATAAAAAGATAAAAAAAAAGAAGACTTTTTTTTCTGATAGAATAAACGGATGAAATAGTTTCTCATCAGACAAATTTTGTGGGAGGAAGACTCAGTGAGGCGCATCTTAGCAGGGAGTAATTTTATCGCTTTTTAGAGGGAGGTACAGATTACATCAAAGGTCTTTGTGACAGAATTGAGTCTCGACTTCTTCTTCCCCTCCCCCCTCCCCCCACATCCTCCTTTCCTGGGTTTTCTCTTTTAGACTATACCACATTCTGTAATTTATAGCACCGTACGATTTTAGAAATATTTTTCATTTGGAGAATCACTGCTAATAAATTTAAAGTAGTTCTTTTTAAAACTGTTTCAATAACTTTAAAAAAAGAAAATACATATTGGACAATTTTTCAAATTACCTGAAATTATCTTACTATTTTGAAGGAATAAGCTTTTTTTAAAAAAACAAATATTTTCTGATTCTTCCCTAACTAACGAATCACAAGTTTGAAAAATGTTTTATTCAAATTAGTTCTTCTCAAAATAAAAATTAAAAAAAAAAAAACCAATGATTTCTGTAATTTTAAATTTTATTTCGTAGGGAGAAAATTGTAGGGAAAAACACGTAGGGAGAAAATTGTAACTCAGTTGCCGTGGATTTATTCTCAAATTTATTCCGGTGTGTTGTAAAATAATTACATATAAAATATAAATATAAGATTTGAATAAATAAAAGAAATAAACAAATGGCCTATATTCTGTAAATGTGTAAGATGTTTATTCCTTTTTCACTGAAATAATACCGCGAAAATAAAATGAATTTCCTTCCTTTCTATACTTTGCTTAAGAAGTTGAGTATAGTATTTGTTTCGTGAAAATACAATGATTACCGGAGTATAAAATAATACAAAATAACTGTACAAAATTAAAAATAGAAAAAATAAATTAAACATTTTTAGCCTCATCGTGTGAAAGTAAACAACATAAAACTATTCTGTGCTTCTATATTGAAAGGAACAATCGCTTTACTAAAAGTTTAAATATCAATTTACATAACTATTAGTGCACTGTAACTCACAGTATTAGTAGATGTACTATGTGTATGTATTTTACCAGTATAAAGCGTTAATACTGGGAAAAAGAGTATGAAAACTAAGAATTTCCATACAAATATAAGTTTACAGTTTAAATAAATCTTTGTATCTAAATTATCTCATTGAGTTAATAAAATATTACATTCCAGCTTAAAATTTAGAGTGCCCAAAATATTTAATTTATATAGTAAATTCAAGAAGTTGAAACATATCTCATTTGATGGTTTTGTTTGAATAAATGATGAAAGCTTTGCTGCTATCGTTATACAACGACAGTTTTGATTATCATTGATCATGTTAAAGAATAAAATAAAATTCCAAAGCATACTTTTTGGTTCTTTGGTATGAACTGAGAGGCGTTTTTTGTGGTCTTATTTCTCCTCTGTAATTTTTTCTGGGGTTTAAAAGCAAGACCAAATTGTAAATTTGTGTTAATTCAAACTCCCAGTTTAATTTAAAATATTTGAAATGCAATTTATTTACTTTGAGAATGCTATGCGAATGATTTAATAGTAGGAAATAGTTTTATTGGCATACATTTTAACAATCTGAACAACTGGTAGTAATGCAGTGTATATAAACCATGCTAAAAATAAACAATTGGTGGTTGCTAAACTATGAATGCAATATAGAGGGGGAAAAAATTTTTATTAAATTAAACTTCTGTGTAAAATATCTAAGAAGTTCGCTAAGCATTATATCAAATCATTATTATCATTTGGAATGATACATCTTTCGTAATAATTTTGTCTTAATTCAATTTCTGACAATCTTTTATATGAAAAAAGAAAATGAAATAAAAAATGAAAAAAACCCAATTATTTTTCAGTGTTATGAAATGTTCACGTTTGGCAATCTTACCTATTTCTCCCCCGAGATACTACTCGTTATGACGTCATCGCAAGTATAGGCTCCCCCCAAAAACAGAAGAAACGCAGAACAGGCAGATTACGATTACGATGAAAAGAAAGAAGAAAGAAATCAGAGTGCAAGGCAGGGAAGTGGCGGGTTAGGAGGGAGGGGGGGGCAGAAACGCTTGGCAGCAGCCGATAGCTAAGGATCGGTGAATCTGGCAACGGCCGGAAAATACCGATATGGAACCTCCAGGGACCCGAGGCTAAGTATAGGATATATATACACGCATGTGTGTGTTTAAGACTAAAATGATGTGTGGGTACGAGATTTCTCCGGATCTATAGCCCTGTCATTGCAGCATCGCCGCTATAA
Organism: Cheiracanthium punctorium; assembly: GCA_038373885.1. Lineage (NCBI taxonomy): Eukaryota > Metazoa > Arthropoda > Arachnida > Araneae > Cheiracanthiidae > Cheiracanthium > Cheiracanthium punctorium. The sequence continues at coordinate 2,477,528 of JAWZYV010011853.1, forward strand.
GAAGTGCTAACGGGCGTTATAAAACTTTGCCGGCAAGAAATTTTAGGGGAAACTGTGATGACAATCGGTTTTAGGGTCTATAGGAGTTTGATGGGGTTTTTAAAGTTTTTGGTAAGAGGGATGAGGGCCACTCAGGGACTCGAGGCGTACGCTGTTTGATGCACTGCTCTTCTGAAGATATGTGTCAGATGCTGTGAGGACCGGTGGGGGGCAAAAAACGCGTTTTCTGAGTGTGTAGGCGATTACTCTGCGCAGAAAAATTATTTAACCGCTCTTAACCCTTTAGCGCGCAGTGTTCCCGCTCTGGGAACACCCAACTCTGACGTTTTGATTGTTGCCAGTCACGAAGAATAAATTTCATTTCCATAAAAATAGTTGCGGGTGACGTAGATCCACGAACAATCCTTTACTTTTTCGCACGTCATTTCCCGTATAAAAAATGGTCACGATTATTTTTAACAGCACTGACATCTGCTGAAAAATGGAAGAATATACGAGAACAGCTGGATAGATTGCCCAATGCTGAAAAAAGGGCAGCCGTTGCCATCGCTCGACTCAACTACCAGCAAGATGGCGGACGATCGAAACGACAGCTGGCTGTGCCTGTCGTCAAAAAAAGGTCACTAGATCTGTGGCACGCGATGAACGTTTCGATCATCCGCCATTTTGCTGGTAGTTAATTCGAGCGATGGCAACGGCTGCCCTTTTTTCTGCATTGGGAAAGGGTTGCGCCTCAAAGGGTTAACCCTTTGAAGTGCAACCATTACCAAATTCTGAGGAAGGGGCAGCCGTTGCCATCGCTCCATTTAACTATCAGCAATATGGCGGCCGATCGAATCGTTCATCGTGTCCCACAGATCTAGCAGGCCGTTTCTGACACACCTGGCTGTGCACCGCACAGCCAGCTGTGTCAAAATGATCGGCATCGGCGGTCAAAGTGATCCGTGGTGTCAAAATGATCGAGCTTTGTCAAATGATCGGCAATGATCGGAAAAATGATCGGTCGGTTGATCTCGGTCTGATCGACCGCCATGTTGCTGGTAGTTAAATCAAGCGATGGCAACGGCTGTCCTTTTTTCAGCAATGGGCAGCCTATCTAGTTGTTCTTCTATATCAATGTATTTTCATCGTATTCTCCAGTTTTCAGCAGATACCAATGTTGTTAAAAAATAATCCTGACAATTTAACAAATAATCGACCATTTTTAAGGGTAGTTGTGTGCTAAAAAGTAAAGGATTCTCGTGTACTTGCGTCACCGTCAAATATATATATATTTTTAAATCAAATGTATTCTTTGTGACTGACAACACTCAAACGTCAGAATTTTGTGTCCTCACGTTGAGGCGAGGACACCGCTCGTAAAAAGGGTTAAAATGGATTTTTTTATTTTTTTAGACTGAGAGGAAGACTCTAATGACGGTCAATAAACTAGTTTTATTGACCGATTCCAGTTTTTAAACCAATATTGAAGCTGGAATCGGTGAATTAAACTGTCTTATTGACCGATTCCAGTTTTTAAACCAATATTCAAGCTGTAATCGGTGAATTAAACTGTCTGATTGATCGATTCCAGTTTTTAAACCAATAAAGAAGCTGGAATCGGTCAATTAAACTGTCTTATTGACCGTCATGCAAGAGTCTGCATCCCAGCCTATAGTTTACAGTAAATTTCTACTCTTCCTTATTTATACAGGGTGATCCTAAACTATATGTCAAAAATGTAAAGGGTGGTAGAGGGAGCAAAATGGTCCAGAATTACACAGCAATAGTGGGGTCGAAAACGTAAGTGCTTTCTGTAAAAAATGCGGTCGTTTTTTGACTAACGATATGGTTGGAAAGTTCACTGTTACTTCAACTCATCTTCCAAAGTGATTTTTTAACAGGTACATGAAGACGATATTTTGGCCCCCACATTGCTATGAGATTCTGAACAGTATTGGTTCTGAACAGTATTGAACAGTATTTTCAACTTTCCAACAAATTTGAAAAGCGCTTTTAATTTAGAGTTTATCCGTGTCGGTAATTACCGATATAGCAAGTATCAATTGCAACGAGGTTTATAATATGCCATTGGTATATTGTAATGGACTCTACTACTGAGTTGTTTGGAAATCCATATCACATTTTAAGAACATGAGGAACCCATATGCTTAGGGCTTTGCTTAGGGACATGCCCCCCCCCCCCCGCTTTAGGGCGTTTCAAATGGCAATCGTATTGGCTGTGTGCCCCTTTTGCAGCATTGGGAAATGGTTGCGCTTCGAAGGGTTAACCCTTTAACGCGCAGTGGTCCCGCTCTGGGATCACCAAACGCTGATGTTTTGACTCTTGCCAGTCACGAAGAATAGATTGGATTTCTATAAAAATAGTTGCGGGTGACATAGCTCCCCGAGAATCTTTTACTTTTTAGCACGTCATTTCCCGTAAAAAAAATGGTCACAATTAGTTTTAACCGCACTGCATCTGCTGGAAAATGGAAGAATGCGAAAGACAGCTGGATCGATTGCCCAATGCTGAAAAAAGGGCAGCCGTTGCCATCGCTCGACTTTACTACCAGCAAGATGGCGGACGATCGAAACGTTCATCGCGTGCCACAGATTTAGAGACCCCCTTTTTGACGACAGCCGGCTGTGCTCGCGCACAGCCAGCTGCGTCAAAAAAAGGGTCTCTAGATCTGTGGCACGCGATGAACGTTTCGATCGTCCGCCATCTTGCTGGTAGTTAAGTCGAGCGATGGCAACGGCTGCCCTTTTTTCAGCATTGGGAAAGGGTTGCGCCTCAAAATGTTAAAAATGTTTAAAATCCCACAAAAGCATTCTGAGAGGAAAATCCTCGGCAACATTTCCTATCCATCCCGCTTCATCTGCAAATCCGCTGCAAAACCAGTCGTAGCAGCTACTTAATAGTCGATATCATTAGCTTATACGACGACGGTCCCCCCCCCCAACCCCCTAACCCCCTTTTCAAGAGCCGAATATCCCAGCACTATACCTGGTTATGAGGATGCCCCGGCTTTGCGCCTCAGCATGATAGGGGCCATGCATCATGGGGCAAGCGGAGCGCGAAATAATGCCCCGGCGGAAAGGGTGAGGATGTAGGAGAGGAGAGGAAAGTCGACTTTTTAAGTGGACTAGCCCCCCCTCTCCCCCCCACACCCCTTCCAATATGAAAACTCCTGCCGACCGTTCCCCCATATGGATGTCGTTGAGTTAAAAAGAAAAGAAGAAAAAAAAAGAACGTTACGGCTTTCTGTATCGAACAAGATGTTGATAGAATCACTGTGCATGGGTACGATATTCTGCTCTTTAACTCTTTGAGGCGCACCCCTTTCCCAATGCTGTGCCGCACAGCCAGCTGCGTCAAAAAAGGGTCTCTAGATCTGTGGCACGCGATGAAAGTTTCGATCGAAACGCGATGAACGTTTCGATCTGTGGCACGTGATGATTGTTTCGAGCGACTGGCTGTGCCATACAGCCAGTCTGCGACAATAAAGTGTCTCTAGATCTGTGGGAAGCGATGAACGTTTCGATCGTCCGCCATATTGCTGGTAGTTAAGTCGAGCAATGGCAACAGCTGCCCTTTTTTCAGCACTGGCCAATCTATCCAGCTATTCTCGCATTCTTCCATTTTTCAGCAGATGTCAGTGCTGTTAAAAAGAATCGTGACCATTTTTTTTGACGGGAAATAACGCGCTAATAAGTAAAGGATTCTCGTGGATCTATGTCACCCGCAACTATTTTTATAGAAATCAAATCTATTGTTCGTGACTGGCAACAGTCAAAGCGTCAGAGTTTGGTGTTTCCAGAGCGGGAACACTGCGCGTTAAAGGGTTAAACGATATTTAAGTAAATGCGTAGCGATGAAAACGCTTAAGTACTCCACTCGAGAAACTTTTTGGTGGAATCTAATTTCATTTCTTAAATTTATAGCCGTATAGTAGTCCTTTTTCAATATCTTCAGTGGCTTGACTTATAACACGGAAAAAGATATTTTGTTGAATTGAACAAATTTCGGTTGGCTCTATTACAACCGAATAACTTTGCCGATTTTAACAAAATTTTTGTTAAATTAGCAAACTATTTCGTCGAATCAACAAAAAGGGATAAACAAGCAAACAAACAAACAAACAAACAAACAAACAAAAGAGACTTAAGGTTTTGTTGAATCAACAAAAATTTTGTTGATTCAACAAAAATATTTCTTTGAAATAGAGCCAACCAAAATTTTGTTGAATCAACAAAACCTTAAGTCTCTTTTGTTTGTTTGTTTGCTTGTTTATCCCTTTCACGAACGAAAAATGCATCGATAACCTAGTGAGACAGTTTTGACTTTTGGAAAGTGAGTGGGGTTTAACCTTCAAAGAAGCTTTTTCGGGTGTTTTAAATATTCTTTATAAATGTTAAAGTGTTAAACTAAAAGTGGACCTTTACTGGCATTTCCAAGAAGCCGATCTTCTGCGTTTTTATTGCTTTTTTTTCTTACTTCAAGCCACTCCGTTCTCGTGGGCACTAACCTTTAGGCCTTTCCCCTGAAACAAAGTTGAAAACTTGACGCTCAAAGGTCATTGCCCACGGCGGGCGACACATGGGCTGTCCTCTACCGAACAATAGATGGGATGTGAAACCGCTATGTGAGTGAATGGGATGTGAAACGGCCCCCAATTACCTTTTGTCCGGAGTATTTCCCTCTTTCTCTGCGGTGCGAAAAATGTATTCCTTACTTTTCTGCGCAATCCGAGAGACTTTTCTGCGCAATCCGAGAAGAGGGTACTGAAGAATACGTTGAACTGCCATTCTAGCCCATGACAACGCATTCACGTGAGCGGAGGTTAGTCTTTAAGCTCTTTAGTTAAGTCTCTTTTAATTTTATCTAGGACATCTTCACTCTTTTTATCCACCACACCCCCTCGCAGCAACCATTCCTCTGCTCAACAGATGGGAAAAACGCCACGCCACGAAAACTTCTGACCAACCGGAAGTACCTCGTCGCGAAACCTCCCGAGGAACAAACCATCCCACCGCTGCCGCCGAAAATATTCAGACACGGAAAAGCGGCAACCCTATTACGAGAAGACGTCTATCCAGGGGCTGCTTGCTGCTTTGCTGCCGGTTTTAAAAGAACAGCAGCCCCAACTTATGATTGGCTATTTTACAGGGGCGCTCTCGAAACGAAAGAGAGAACGGAAGGGGGTTTTCGGATGTATTAACGACTTTATATACACCTGACGCACGTGTACTCACACACATACAGACAGACACTGCTGAACGGAGAGAGAGAGAAATGCGGGGGTGGGGGTGGGGGGGGAGTGCTGCTTTGGAGGAACATCCGAAAGAGCCCGTTATCTCTGAAACACACACATTTCTAAAAGTGGGGTATGGGGGTGGGGGTGCAAAAGGTATCATGAATTCTGCATAGAGTTGATGAGTGTGGAGGGGGGCGGGGGAAGAAGAGGTCTCTTTTGTGCATTGGGGGGAAATGGCAGTGAAAAGGGGAAAGGGTGGGGGTGGGGGGTACACGATTAACGCAGATTTATTGCAGAATGATCATGTTCCGATTTAAAATAATTCGAAAAGTGTTCATTAGTTAGTACTGCTCCTCTTTGAACTCCTCTTGGAATGTAAATAAATACATATTACGTACTTGTTTAAGTCTAGCGCATTTCCTTTCGTCTTGTTTTGTTGTGTTTGAATGCTTTGGTATACCCAGGAGTATTTACTGTACGTAACGATAGAGGGTATTAAATGTTTTCAAATAAAATAGCAGAGAGTTTTGAAAATTTTGCTGTATATCCAAGGAGGGTTTTTTCTTTTCTTCTTATTTTCATTTCCACAGTTTCTCTCAAAATTAAAGTTAGAGTTATATGCTATTTAGGTGCTCGAATTTACAGTTGAATGCTTTTCTATGGATAAAAAGTGTCCCCACAGCTTTATCTTTTAATTTTAATACCTAAAAAATTGTCTAAAAATTATCAACGTGATTTTTTGAAAGTGCTTCAAATTCCTTTTATGACCGGATGTTTTCTATTTGAACTCAGATCGTTATTAATCTATTAATTTTTTTTAACCAAAATTATTGACAAAAATCATATTTTTCTGCACATATTCAGAAACAATGCTTAACAGAGTCAGAAAATGCGAATATTTTTATTGATACATTCGTTTTTAATCACCTTTACGCCATTTTTAATTACATTATTTAGAACATCAGAGAGCCTTAATGTTTGCTTTTTGCAAGTACACTCTCTGTGCAGTGAATTGTGTTTTACAGATCTAAAAAATTATTCCCATACTTAAAATATATTCTGATGCTAACGTTTTCCCAAACTGTTCAGAAGTCTTATTTGTTATTAATTTAATTTAATTTAATTACTATTGATTTATTTATTGCTTGTTTATTTATTTATTTGTGTGTGGTACGGTTTTAATCATAGGAATACAACAAAGTCCTGCGTCACCGTCAGAACAGAAATACCTCATCTGTTTTCGGATTCTCTTTTCATTTTCACTTCTTCACGGAAAAGAAAATAATTTGTTGAATTGAACAAAATTTTGTTGATTTAACAAAAATTTGGTTCGCGCTATTTCTACCAAAAAATTTTGTGGGCTTTAACACAACTTTTGTTAAATTAAGAAACTATTTCACTAAATTAACAAACATTTGTTGATTAAACAAAATTATTTGGTTAAAAGAGCGCCAACCAAATCTTTGTTTAATCAACAAAACATTTTTTTCGGTGTTTTTTATTTTCTTAACAGAAAACAGCACATTGTCTTAAGGTCTCACCTGTGGGAGCAATGATTCTTTCTATAAACTGCACCTCTTTGAAACTCAGAGGATTGGAATAAGAATTGTGTTCGACCACGTCTGAAATTCATTGGCAAAAATGATATCTTTCAATCAGAGAGATCAAAACTAAACCCCAGAGGGTGTTTTTTCTGCCTTTCCCCCCCCCCCCAGTAGATGACGTATAAATTATAGAATTTTAAAATAGCAGTAAAACTCCGAGATATGACTGTGCTTGTTCTGCATTAGGATGTATATTTTAAGCTCTTATAGTATGCAAGAGTTCCTTAAAAAGTACTTATAACATTTTATTTTCCTCAGGATGTCCTGGAATTAGTTTTGAGTTTTTTATTTTATTGTTAAAAAATTAACTGCTATTAATCCACTACGCTATCCAAGCGTCCACAAATGCATGATTTTTCATTTGTAAACTCGCGTGTCATACGCAAATTTGTGAACGTTGACGAATAATTTTTGCTTGACGCAATTCAATTTCAATGGCCACAATTATTTAATTATTTATACATTTTAGTGTACATTTATAGAAGGGGTACGGGTGGATTGTACAGAATATGTCAAGGTAAAACACTGATCCTGCGAAGGTTTATCTTTCGACCTTATTGCTATTCTAAAAAGGGATTTTTAATTCAATTGAACTAAAATTGTCCCAGATATTTTAGCATAACGTACTAGGAAATTCTCTAAGGTATGAGTCTACCTTCGGGCACATTTTTAAAGTAAAATTTTAGTGAACAATTCATGTTTTTAACTAAAATGGTGTATAAAACTACAAATTCAAATACAGTTTAATAAAATTTAATGTAAACTTTGAAATATTGGAAAATTTAAGCGAAGTTTTTGTAAAAATTGCATCTATGCCACACACTCCTCTAACCTATTCTAATAAATATTCTTCAATAATATTGAAACAGTACATAACTAACATATTTACATATCTTATGAAGCAAAAGATTTGCAAAAATTCTTATATTCAGGAAAATATTCCAAAACTTTTTATGGCAATTCATAATTCTTTACGAAAAATCTATTTTTTCAAAATTTACATTTTATTTCATAACACAGCTAGTAATGATCAAAAAAGCCTGAAAAATTTTTAAGTCATTATCTTAAGCATGCTGTGAGATGTGACATTAACACAAAGAAAATTTGTGAAAAACACACTTTTTCAGAAAACGCGTTTATAGATTTTTATAGTGTACGAAATACTCAATTCCCGGCACATAATTTCTTCTATAATTATCGTAGAAACAAAACCAGAATTTATTGCACTCTCATTCACATAATGTATTTTGTAAATACGTAGAAAAATGCAGGTACTCAATTATAATAAAACTGGGCATATAAATATATTTATATCAATAAGAGCTGATAATACTAACATTTCAAAGAGTACTACCTGAGTTTGATTCAGTAAATGGAACTCACCTCCTAAAAGAAAATAAAAAGTATTAAGCATTAACAGTACAGAAAAACAGTATATTTTGTAAAATATTTTTCACCTTTATTGAAATTTCACCTTTATTCATCTTTATTGAAAATTGTCCGAAAATTGTGTCCCAAAAAAGCGACATAAAAATGCGACATAATTTTACATATATTTAAATACTATTAGTTCACAATAGCTTTAATCTATTATTACAATATTTCGCAAGCTGTATAATATGCATCACATGTATTTTTTACATATATTTAAATACCATTAGTTCACAACAGCTTTAATCTATTGTTACACTATTTCGTAAGCTGTAGAATGTGCATCCCATGTATTTTTCTATAAATAGGTTGCCATCATAAAAATTTCAACATAGGGTTACCAGGCAAAATACACGAAAGATGAGAGATAAAATGACATAGTCAATTAATATCGTTTTAATATGGCAATAATGAAACTAAAAAATTAGGGGGGGTTCAGGGGGTCTCCCCCTGACGAGGGTCGAACAGCCGAGTTTTTAAATATATATTAAGTACTTTTCTTTTTCAAAAATATTATTCTGAAGTTTTAAGGTTCATTGAAAATAAAACATATTTTTCAGTCACCTCTAGAAGGGGGATACAGCCCCCCGTAGAGATTCCAAAACATATACCAAATACTCAAAGGTTTATTTTATTCATTTTTTAGAATACTAATGCATGCTTTGTTCAACTAATGTGGAATGTTCTACTTACTCAGAAGCACGGGCGCCTTAAAGGATGGAGCGGGGGCAAGGCAGGGCACTTAGCCCCTTTAGAATTTTACTATACTGTCTTACGGTGCAAAGCAAATTAGCACCAAAAAGAGAAACGAGGAACTTAAATTGTTACAAGTGTTACATTTGCCCCCCAAATTTTTTTGAAGTTCATCTCTCCATAAAAGAATTTCTATGGCAACCATTCTCACAGGCACAGCGCACCCACGGAGGGGGGGCTATGGGGGATAAAGCCCCTCCCTAAACCTGGGGAGTTAGATGCGAAAAGCTTAAAAGATTGAAAATTCTCACTAATGAATTAAAATATTTTATTTTAAAAAATTGTCTTAAAATTATTCTTAATTTTTTTGTGGGGGAGAGGCATTAATTTAAACTGGGCGATGTTGATTTTTAAATAAATACTCATAGTTAGTGTATAAAATAACGATTAACTAGGATACAACATCAATGAAAAAATAAGATAATTATTTATGACTCTATAACGAGTTATGTTGATAGTGGGCTTGTGTTCTATGGGTAAGTGGTGGTGAATATTTTGACGTTATAAGAGAGTTATAGCTAATCGAGTTCACTACAACCGAGTTCAGCAGGACTTGTAACCACCCCCCACCCCTCAAACCAAAATTCTGAGTTCGCCACTGCTCACACTTATGCTTTTTTTTTTTTTTTTTTTTCAGTGGTGTGTATTTAAATACCTGTGGAAAATTGTTTGTTGAACTCAACAAAATTATTTAGTTAACATGGAGGCATCTTCCCCCCCCACCTTCTTTAAATAAAAAAAAAAAAACTATTTTTAGTGTATGTATGTGTGTGCATACACGTCACAGAGAACACAAATATTTTTCAACACGTATTCAAAAATAAAAATGAGTGAGGGTCAAAGGTGTAAAAAAAAAACTGGGTAAAGGAACTTCTTAGTGAATTTTTCCATTTCAGCAGAGGAAACAATTCGTTAAATATGTTTCTTCATTTGATTTTCGCAACCTAATGCCAAACAGGAACCAAAAGAAAGCAGCCAAAAAAATTAAGTAGGAGGACGGCTCGATTAAATGAAACCGCAATTTCCCTGCTACATACAGACGTCCGATGCACAAACAAAATGCACAAACAACCGAAATCACAGAAGCTTTTCAAGAAAGGGGGGGAAGAAGCCAAGCCAACAACACCCTGTCTTCACTGTCTCCTTGTATACCCCTGGCGCCAGAGCTTCTCCTCCGAGCACAAGGTCCAAGTTGTCTTTCGCCGACGTACCACGTCGACTTGCGTCCGCCCCCCCTTTTCACTGCCGTACAAACGGGGGTCATGAATGGGTTGCTCAAAGCCATGAAAAACTTCCACGGTTTAAGAACTATGTATATGATATCGCCTTTGATCTTTCGCCGCCCCGCAAGTTTTTTTTTTTTTTTTTTTTTTTCCTTCCTTTTAGTAGAGTGGTGCAAGGTGGATTGGATTTGTTTGTGGTTCTTAGGGAATAAAACCATGTTGTAATTGTGGAAGGGTCAATTGCGTATGGATCAAAGCGAATGAAGATGAAGAAGAATGCGAGTTTATATTCGTCGAAGTTCTTCCTTTGGTTCTTGAAACCTATTGGAAAGTATTTAATATTTCAAGTAGTGATTTAACGGTGTTGTTCGAAAAAATCATCTGATTTTGGTGGTACACAAGTATTAGGTTGTAACGAAAGTTTCCCGCCACCGCAAACATCGTCAGCACACAGTTCTCGTTGGCGTATTTGCTCATATTTTGTCAAACTATTTTTGGCATTTGAAAGAAAGAGGTTTACTTTATAACACTGTGTTGTAAAATCTGTAAGTAATATAGTTATCATTAAGTATAAGGTGTCCCAAATGGAACTATCACTCTAGAGGATTAGAACCATCATTTACTTCCAGTTGTGTTGCAAAAAGTCAGCTACAGAATATCAACGAATTATGAGTACAGCTTTAAGTACTATTGTTGTATCATGTGACACTGTGCAGGTTTGGTACCGAAAGTTCAAAAACAGTTATCTAAGGAGTTAGAAGCTTGTTTTGGCTAGATATGGCGGAAAACTTTCGTTACAACCGGATACAAATAAACTAATTATGCCGGGCATTTCAACATTTTGAAACTGTCTCTTTACAAGCTGTACTACAAGCTGAAATAAACGACAAATCTGTATCAGTTTCAAAACTTTGAGAAAAAATTCTTACAAATCGGAAATTTTCGTAAATGGTGTCACTCTTCGAAAAATCTTGCAGCTCACAATCCATGTTTAAGAATTTTTTCTGAAAATTTCACAAAAGCCACAGCTTTTTCGCTCATTGCAGTGTGTAAAGCAGCTTATGAAGAACCATCTGGAATTTTTTAGAGACCATGGTGCAATTAGTTTATGACAATATGTGTAATAAGACTAAAAACAGAGGGGTTTTTTTTTTCTTCGACATACATCCTTAAAACTTTGTTATACAATATTAAACCCTATAATTATAACTATTAGGGCGGTACACTGAAAGTTGAATTGAATTTGGCTTTTTAGACACCACTTAAATCCCAGTTTTTCAGGTATCAACACAAATTCAATTTAGATTCTATTGGGTTTTCAACTAATTATTACGGTTAATTGGTGTTAGACTTAAAGGTGGTGCTTTTATTTTATTAACATTGATACATACACACGCAAAAATAAATAAATAAATAACTTTAAAATTTAAAAACTGCATTTTTCTCTGTTTGATAAAATACTTTTTTTTTTAATGACCTCTTGTTTGGAACTTTACACTATTATAATTTTACAAATATATTTTACAACTTAAAATACATGCCGGAGTAAAATGTTTCTGATTAATTAATGGTTTTACCGACTGTCATTTGAAATATAATTTGTTTAAAACAAAGTATTGTTATACATGAGATATTCTTCAGGTGAAGCTTTGCAAACATTATAATTGTTGTTGTAATTATTTGCAATTTATTTTATTTATGGAATTTGAATAGTACTTTATTTCTTTAAGGCCTTGAATACTGCGATTCATATAAACTTGCGGGTGATTTACTTACAGAAAAAGGACGTGGAATGACCGCGAATTTTTCATGGTAAAAAGATTAGGTGCGACTATTATGGGGGATAAATTTACTACATAATATTCTAACTCTAAAGCTATTTTTTTCTGCTTCAAAACGGGGGTGCGACTATTATGCGAGGGCGACTATTGCGCGAATAAACACGGTACTGATGAACGCGAGACGGAATATAAACCTGTCTCGTTTCACAAAACTACTGCAAAGCTTTGTCTTGTCCCGAAAAATCTCTATATAGTAATGACAAAAATGTCTGCCTCGCCTCGCATAAAAGCTGTAAATATCAATATATGTAAATCTTCTCGTCTCTCATCCATCTCTACGTAGAATCACCCTCCTTCAGCTTTTTTTCTTTTCTTTTTTTTTAAGTTTTATTGAAAGGACAAAATATTTTATGTACAGTGAAACTTCTATGAGCGACCCCCTCCTCCAACGACCAATTTTTTAAACCACCGATTTTTTAAACATTATCTACTTAAAGTTAAAAAAAGAGATCTGGAAGATACCACACAACACTGTATAAGCGACCGGATCCGGTTCCCTGTCCAAAAATTTTCTAGCATTTTTCCGTCAAATTTTTAAGCAAATAGATTATACTATTTTCCAATTTAGAATGAAGAATATCTGGATAAGTGCTCTTTTGTCAGATGGAAAAAATAAAGTCGAGAGAGAATTATTCTCGGAGAGAGGAAAAAGAATGGAATAATTCGCAATTTTTACATATTTTATTAAAATTTAAATTTTAAAAATATGTTTATGTAATTAAGTATGCATTAGTATGCAATTGTATGGATAACAAAACAAACAATACTTTTTAGCGTGGTTTTTTTTCACCCTTGGCTATGAAGTGTAGGGATGGACGCGAGACGAAAAATAGCCGTCTCTCGTCTCGCAAAATAGCCTAAAACCTTTGTCTCGTCTCGCAAAAATCCCTATATCGTAATGTTAAAAATGTGTGTCTCGTCTCGCAAAAAAGATGTAAATCTCTGTCTCGTCTCGCAAAAAGCTGTCTCGCGTCCATCCCTAATGAAGTGCTTATACTTTTTTGAGCGACCACCTGTCCCAGCGACCGAGTTTTTGCTGAACGGAGCGTGGTCGCTCCAGAGAAATATCGAAGTATATTTACTTTAAACAGAATATTTTGTTTGAACCAAAAGAAGTTGTGCTTCTCTTGTTTTGTCTTTTACGAGAAAATAATTTTCTCTTTTTTTTTTCTGCCTTCCTTTCATTAATCTTTCTTTTTAGTATTTACTTACTTGTGTATGTGCGTGGGGGGGAGGGGGGGGCAGTTTTGTTTCTTCGAGAAACAAAAGAAAACCAGCGGGTTTTTTTTTTTTAGCAAAATTATTTCGCTTTTTCTAGGAATGGTTGCAAAGACTGAGGAAAAACCATTATTTTATTATTATTACGTGATAAAAACTAGAAACAACAGTATATTTAATGATTGATTGTCATAATATGTTTAGTAATATTATTAAAAAAATTAACGTAATAGTAATATTATAAATCACCGTGTTCTCGCAGTTATTTAAGCAAATAATTTAAAAAAAGATTTTATCCTAATTTTGTACTTTATGGATTTTTTTCTTTGAATTTCAATTAGTTTCTGACTCTTAATTTCGAAGCTATTTCAAGAAACATTATAAGAAATTATGCCTGTCTAAAATTATGCTCGATACTTTTATACTTCCAAATATACAACGGAAAAACTTGTACCGCGATAATCCGCAGCTTTCTTAGCCTTCTGTACTTTTAAAATAAAAGCAATATAAGTCCTTTGCTTATAAAATATTCTCTTACAAAGTAATTTTGAACTGATCACTATGGCACTTTTAACGACCAACTCTTTTCTAGCATTTTACTGAAATTCCTGATCCCTCCAAAATTTTTGCGATAATCAAGCTCTTTGCAAAGTCCATAATACAGAAAAAGTACTTCACGTACCTGTTAACAAGCGCCATCTAGTGACAGGTGTACGAATTACACAATAATGACTCTTCCTCTCAAAATTGTCTTATAGTATTTAACTTTCACCCTTTAAGCTCTACAAGCAAATTATCCAACGTATTCGGTCGGAAATCCAGAAAACGGACATACAACTGAACTGGACTGCCAGCCGAGCACCGACTAAATCGAAGAATTTTCCAGACTCCCCTTTTATATCTTTAAAAGCAGAGACGGGGAGATCATTCAACGGAAGAGATGCTCTGGGCATGCCGTGAGGGATACGGCAGCCTACCGCATGACCGCACCGCTGGGCCGGGGAAGAATTTTCGACAAGAGTTTTGCGAGGGCTTTTAATGGCCACGAATTTATCAAGGAGAAGGGGGCCGCTTGGCCCTTCTTGCCTAAGCACGCGTGAATACTCGTGTGGGTACTAAAGTGTAAGATGGGCCCCTTTTGGGTTGCGTAAGCTTGGCTTCTACAGAGGTGAAAGAGGAAGAAAAAAATAATCGATAAGAGGTTGTTAATAGTGGGGGAAACGTTATTAAAATGTATTTAAGGAGATAAGAATTTTTTCTTTCCCGTTTCTTTTTAATATTATTCATGATAGTGTTAGGTACGACTTGTGGAATAATATATATTGCCCGGATCTTTGTAAGGCAGGTAAAAAATTTTAAAAATAATATAATTTGTTCAATCAAACCCGCTTATCTATTTTTAGATCGTCGCGAAATTTGTAAGTCACACAAATACATTTAACCCTTTAACGCGCAGTCTTCCCGCTCTGCGAGAACACCAAAACTCTGACGTTTTGACTGTTGCCATCAGTAGCGGATCCAGGGGAGGGGCTAGGGGGCTTCAGCCCCCCCCAAAAGAGATTGCTCAAGGGTAACATTCTGCTTTATTATACACTTTAAATGGCTAAATTGATCCTATTTTATTACTTAGCCCCTCCCAAAAGCCTAATACATTAGTTTAGACTAAAATTTTGATTTATAGCACATTTTAATTGGGTGAAATAAGCTTTTAAAATAATGTAGCCCCTCCCACAAAAAATTTCTGGATCCGCCACTGGTTGCCAGTCACGAAGAATAGATTGGATTTCTATAAAAATAGTTGTGGGCGACATAGCTCCACGAGAATCCTTTACTTTTTAGCACGTCCTTTCCCGTAAAAAAAAATGGTCACGATTATTTTTAACAGCACTGACATCTGCTGAAAGATGGAAGAATGCGATAGATTGCCCGATGCTGATAAAAGGGCAGCCGTTGCCATCGCTCGACTTAACTACCATCAAGATGACGGACGCCGCTGGCTGTGCGGCACAGCCAGCTGTCGTCAAAAAAGGGTCTGTAGATCTATTGAACGCGATGGAACGTTTCGATCGTCCGCCATCTTGCTGGTAGTTAAGTCGAGCAATGGCAGCGGCTGCCCTTTTTTTCAGCATTGGGAAAGGGTTGCGCGTCAAAGGTTTTAAAAATAATGAACCGAAATCGTTTCCAATAGTCGTAACTACTTCAGTAGCAGTCCCAAAGTCACTACCGAGTAGTAAGTCCCCGAAGAATAGGCTAAGCTATCAAGCAATATGAAAGATAAAATAAATTCCGCGCAAACACAATGAGTGTAGCCCTCTATCGACGTAATAACGCTGTCCCGAATCGAAACAGCACGGTGGTTGGCGACAAATGGGAGGAATTCAGCTCCAAACAATGTTGGCGGTTAGCTTTCTTTGGTAGCACGCTATATGACTATTAAATTCTTAAGCAAACATTTAGATTTCCCCCCCCCTCCTGTTGATAATATCCTGCGGCTTATGAGGTTCAATTAGTGGGATGGGTTGAAGCTACTTTCTGAGCGGCAATCAAACATTGCTGTGTCATCTTGCTAGAGAGGCGTAATTTAGTAAATGTTTCCGCAAATGTTTGTCTGGAGTTTTTTTTTTTTTTTTTAAACTTTCTCAAAGTATGAGAGATTTTCTTTAAAAAAATGTTGTGTTTGATGGATGAATGTTTTATGATTATTATAATTATTATTATTACCCAGTGGCGTATTTAGGGGGGGGGGATAGGGAGGTCACAACCCCCCCCCTCCCATGAGGAAATCACACACACGTATACATATATGTGAGTGGCAGTAGTCGTTACCCCCCACCCCATGAAAAATTTCTGGGTACGCCACTGAATACCGAGCGTTATGTATTATTCTTGTTTTGAGATTATCTTGTATTTTTAAAGCATCTGAAATGTGTCCTAAAAGAGCATATTTTTTGTGCCTGGAAATGTATACTTTAGGGGCTATATCTGGTTGATATATAAACTATATCTTCCAATTAAAATATAAGTAGCGTAAAATAAGAGAAAAAATATATAATCCGGGTGTAGGAATATGGGTTTTTAGTGCATCAAGTTTTAAAGCAACAGTCTAAAAAAAAAAAAAAAAAAAAAAAAAAAAACTGAGAGCGAAATACCACCTCATGATTTTGACGGGATGTGCATACTAAAAACAACGGAACGAAAATATTTTTAAAAACAACAAAAAAAAAAAAACATTTCTTTTTCTGGCAAGTAATACTAGCAACAATCTTTTCTTTTTATCATTATTTTCTTTCTTTTGTAGTATCGATGTTATTCCTTCTCTAGTGGCAAAAATTAGAAAACTCTAATTTTGTTTCTGGAGAGGAAATCGTTACCTCTCATTGTGTAGAGCAAATCCATTCCCTTCAAACTACTTTAGGGAGAAAACAAAACAGTAATACGGATATCGATATCTGCAGGAGGTTATTTTTTATTTTTTTTAAGGGGGGGGGGGGTTGATAATCCTCCGTAGTTTATTCTTGCTAAATTTCCGAGAAAACGCTTCGA
This sequence comes from Cheiracanthium punctorium, assembly GCA_038373885.1. Classification (NCBI taxonomy): domain Eukaryota; kingdom Metazoa; phylum Arthropoda; class Arachnida; order Araneae; family Cheiracanthiidae; genus Cheiracanthium; species Cheiracanthium punctorium. The sequence continues at coordinate 2,494,381 of JAWZYV010011853.1, forward strand.
CTTTTGCTCTAGTTCTCCAAGTCTCTTCTCCAATCTGTTGCATAAATGGATTGGGGTTCTAGATGGAACCTAAGTCCCCTAGGTGGAGCATCACTCCTTAGACGTCTACTACATTTTCAAGATCAAACCAAATTTAAGAAAGTTCTTACGTTTGCCCCTCAGGGGAGGATGATAATCGGGATATATCCCTTCCCCGAAATTTTCGAATTAATTAACATTATCTGTATATCGTGCAGAAATTCCGTTTATTCCTTCTTGATTTCTTTCATTTTCTTCCACTTCAGCCAGTAGCGGATTCAGGGGAGGGGCTAGGGGGCTTCAGTCCCTCCACAAAAAAAATAAATAAATAAATAAATAAATTAAATTTAAAAAATGGCAAACGTCAAAATTCTGCTTTATTACACACTTTGGATAGGTAAAATTAGCTTTTCTAATAAATTAGCTCCTTCCAAAAATGTTTACGCTAGTAAAGTTTACAGTAATGTTTTTCTTTATTGTACATTTTTCTAGCATTAAGTAAGCTTTTTTTCAAAAACTAACCTCCCCCCCCCAAAAAAAAAAGGATCCGCCACTGCCTTCGCCCGTCTCCTTTAAACTTTTCTGCTTAAGCCCCTGAAAAGGTTACATTCTTTAAGTAATATATACATGTACATAAAATTATTTTATTATCATTATTATTATTAATATTACTTGCGGCTGAGTAAAGGTGGACCTTTTGTACTATACTAATCGATCGTACTGCGGTATACTTCGCATTTCCGTGTACTGTTTTACAAAAGTTCATTAATTTAACATTTAAACACCATTTTCTTTTAAATATTTAAGTAATAACTTTGAAAAGTAACATTGCTTATAAAAAAAAAAAAAAAAAAAAAAAAAAAAAACGTATTCCCGTGTTTAGATCATATTTTATAAAAATGAAAAAAATTGAAAATAAAAGTTAACTAGCAAGTAAAAAATGAAAATATCATTTTAAAAAAATGTAGATGTGAAATTCAGTTAAAAATTCAGACTGACATTCAATTAATATCCATTATTTTATTTGAAATGATGATTGTTTTACGCAAGTAATAATTGGAGATCACAATATTGCTCCTGATGCTTGCTTTGCTTTTCTAGTGCACTAGCGCCATCTCTTATATTTAAAGTGAAATACACATACAATTAAAAATATTGGTAGTATAACAAAGTAGTAAAATAAATATTTGATATTTTTAATAAGACTGATCTGTAAAACTTAAACGACATACTTTTAAATATTATATATTTTTGAAGAATGTTGTATAATTTGCTAAAATTAAACAGAGTTAGTAAATAAATATTTCGAGAACAATTTTCGTACAAATGATATGAATTTTAATTATTGCTATTAAAATGTATGTTATGTAATTAAAATTATATGCTGCTTAAAAATGAGGAATAAGCATATCCTACATTGTATATTTAACTACAATAGTATATTTACTTGATATGTACAACCGTTAATCAAAATAGAGCTTGAAAATTGAATCATGTTAATTAATTCACGTGCTCAATTACTAAGAAACGATTAATCTAAAAACGAAATATTAATAAAATACATATCTGTATACATATTTTGATATTCAAATTGCTAACTAAATCCTTAAATATACAATGTTAATAAGCTATTTAGCGGAGGGGAGGGGACGTTTAGTTTTCTGTAACTTTTGAGGAAATTTTTAAACGAAAAATATAACCTCACGTAAACAAAAACATTTTATTCGATTCTTAGGTAATTCGTTATAATTATTGCATTGCATGTTGAATTTTTTTCCAGTGATTTTAGTTCCACTGGTTACGCTTCGAGACCATCGACATTCTAATAAATCCACTCGAAATGTTTGGTAGTGGCGACATCTATGAATGAATATTTAAACTACTTGAATGTATGAATGAAGCGCTGAGCTCAGTGGTATCAACTAGTTTTTACAAGGTCACTTTTTTCATTTCTCATAGGCCAGGAGCTACTCTAATCGACGATCAATGGAGACAGGAAATAGTTTCTTCTGTTTTTTCTTCTTATTCTTCTTTTACTAGAACTCGGTCATTAATGAATATTATAAACTAAAAAAAATAATAGCATTTCCAGTTAAATCTTCTCATTTAAAATGTAATACTAACAAATAGATTATTTCTTCATCTCCTTTTTATTATATAAAATTTGTTTCCCACGGTCGGAAAAGTAAACACTCTTCATGTGCTTTTATGTACTTCGCTATTTTTTTGTGTGGAATATAAATACTTCATGAAAGTACATTATTTTTCTTCTTTTGTCGTTATTTATTTTCAAACAAAACAAAATTTTCACTAATCTTTTTGCGGTAACGTTTTAGTGTATTCGTGGGAAAGCGAGTAATATTTTTATTTAGAAAGAAGTAACATCCCCCCCCCCCCACCTTCCAGACTGATTAATTAGAAAGCAGTTTTCTAGATGAAAAAACAGGGATGCAGGAAGCAAGTATCAAAAAGATTTTTTTTTTTTTAATTTTAATAATCTTCACAAAGAAAGTTTTTTTTTTCTTTTAAAAACAATCATTCTTTTAAAAACTTTATAATGGTGACTGAAGTAATCTATCGACAGTATGAAAATGGTATGATACTTGATACTAATCATAGTTTTAAGGCTAAGAGGAAGAAGCGGAAGGGTCTAGATTAAAAATTCTGATAACTTAAACATTTTCTTATTTTTATTCTCGAGGGAATAGGTATTGATTTTGATTTGATCTGTGTGTGTGTGTGTTGAAGCAGTAAAGATGAAATGCTACACTCAGGTTTTACTCATTATAAATAAGCGCGAAGCAGTCATAAATAAATTAATATTTATTTATTTATTTTGGAACGTTTCACAAAAAATTAACTTTAAAACTGTAAACACTTTGATTGTTTCATGGGTATTTGCATCTTTACTCATTAATGAAGTTTATATTGTATCCCCCCCCCAAAATGATTTTTCCCCCCTTGACAATTCATAATCAATAAACTAGGAAGAAATTTTACAACTTCAACCGCTTTTTTTAATTTCTAAAATTATAAATAAATAAGCTGTTGAGACTAAGAGCAACAGAATATTGTTTTTGTTGACATTTCCTGAATTTGTCACACTGTATCTATGTCACATGTAAAGTTGTCACACTGTAAAAAAAAAAAAAAAAAAAAAAAAAAAAAAAAAAAAAAAAAAACTAACGAAAAAACCATTTATTTGTTTAAAAGCATTTCCATTTTTTTTTTTTCATTTTTCTTAAGCATGAATCACTGTTAATTATTTTCATTAAAAAAATTCCCCTTTTCTTTTATTTTCTTTTTGCATTATCTTTCTTTGAAACTTGGGATAGACTTTACTTTTTCTTTCAAGTTGTGGGCAGAAGCCTCTTGCTAAAGTTCTCGCACAACCTTTAATGAGGTTTATTTATTTATTAATTTTATAAGGATAAAGATTGAAAAGTAAAGAAAGAAAATTACAAAGATACAACAAATGAATCGAAACAATCGATTCTAAAATATCTGTGTGGGAAATCAGAAAATAGAAATGATTAATAAAAGATGAATCATCACATATCCATTCATGTTCAATTGTTATTATTGTTGTTGTGATTGTTATTATTCATCGAATGAAGGCTAGTCCTTTACATTTATTTATATGGTATTTTCAGCTGATTAGCAGCTATGAAATCAAACATTGTTAAACATTGAGTGACAACAGAGTGTATAGAGCACATATTGGAATTGTTGTAGCAACTTTTTCAGGAATTGAAAAAAAATACACTGAAAAGAGCAATGATTAGGTGATTCAACAAAACTTTGGCTAGCTCTATTTTAAAAAAATATATACATATAGATATATTTGTTGAATCAACAAAAATAACCAAAATTTTGTTAAAACGCACAAAATTATTTGTTTGAATTTGCACCAACAAAGATTTTGTTGAATCAACAATTTTTTGTTCAATTCAACAGAACATTTTCCCCATGTAAGAATAGACTATCTTTAATGTTTGTAAACTTAATCTGGGAGCTAATGGCTACACTAATTAAATTTATCTTTTTTGTTTTTCAAAATGTATTGATAGAGAAAAATATTACTTGAAGTTTCAGGCAAATTTAAAAGGCTGTATTGTATAGCGCAGAAGCCATAGACTATGTTAACCCATTTATGCCTAGCGTCCCTTTTTTGGGACGGCATTATCGCTATCAGTCGAAAACGTTATTTATTTTTCCTAGCCTTTATTCGGGAGTATTGAACCTCAATTCCACAAAATATTTTAATATGGCAAGTAGGATGTTGACATTTCAATTTTTATACATAACGATTTTAAATGAAATCATCCCTTGTTCAAAAAGTAGACATCAGAAATTTATCAATTACTTCTGGTGTTAGCAAAAATCGAAGAAAGTCGCAAAAATATCCAGGCACGAATGGGTTAATATTGTTAGAGTGTCACTCATTGAATTGAATGGTTATATAAAAAGGAATATTATGCGACAATAAGATACTACATACTGCCTTATTTAAATTTTACACGAAAATAATTGTTTCAGGTTTTAAATAATAAATTTAGAAATTAACCCATTTATGCCTAGTGTCCCTTTTTTGGGACGGCATTTTCGCTATCACTCGAAAACTTTATTTATTTTTCCTACCCTTTATTCACGAGTACTGAACCTCAACTCCGCAAAATATTTTAGCATGACCCAATAGGATGGTGGCGTTTCAATTTTTATACATATTAGTTTTAATAGAAACCATCCCTCGTTCAAGAAGTTGACATCAGAAATTTATCTGTTATTGCTGGCATTAGCAAAAATCGAAGAAAGTCGCAAAAATATCTCTGCACAAATGGGTTAATGACTAATTATAGTAAACTAAATTGCAGAACTCGTCGGCAATAAGTAAATAGTTCGTCAAATTGTCGTTCATAAACAATTATTTTAGAGGCGGGCTATTTAAGTCTTTTAATGTGGGGCTATCTTTGAAAATTTGTTTGTTATAAAAGTTTGCAAAGGTACAGTGTTCGAGAAAATTGAAGCCTTAAAGCGATCCAAAATCATGGCACATGATTTATTTCTGTTTATTTATTCACGCACTTTATTTATTTAAATTAATTCTTTTTTATTTATTTTGTGGGAGGGATAGCTCAACTACGTTTTCAATATATGGAAAGCATTATATGCTGAAAATAAAAATAAGTAGATAATTTTTTTTTTTTCAAAGTTAACATTTTTTTCTACCTATAATTTTTAGTTGTATTTTTTGTTTACAAATTTTCCATTTCTTATTTTAACAACTTTTATGATTTCTTTTTTTTTACTGTTGAGATTTTTTTAATCTGCCTCCTCATTTATTCATCATTTTTTTATCCAGTTGGATAGAGCTAAATGTGGGAATATTAAATATTTTATTCGGCTACAATTCCGATATCCTGTTTTTTTTTTTTTTTTTTTTTTTTTTTTTTGTACTACTGCTGGCTGTGCGGCACAGCCAGCTGTCGTCAAAAAATGCTCTCTGGATCTGTGGCATGCGATGAATGTTTCGATCGTCCGCCATCCTTCTGGTAGTTAAGTCGAGCGATGGCAACGGCTGCCCTTTTTTTCAGCATTGGGAAAGGGTTCCGCCTCAAAGGGTTAAACAAGCAATACGTGTAGAAATGAAAAGTATGTGCAATATATATATATATAACGCATGCTGAAACAGGACATAATGCCACCTGTTGATCCACAACAATTGATCTGTCGCGTGCAGCGGACAATTTAGGAGTCACTTGTTCTCCCCGAAGTTATGAAAAATGACCGCGCATTACAAACTTCGTGTCACGCGCTGAAGAGGATCGTGCCCGTCGTGTCCCACTGATAGAGGAAATGGGACTTTCAAGATGGCTGCGATAAGGAGAAAAACTGTCTTATGGAACACGCCTGAACGTTTCAGTCTCTTGCCATACGCACATAAAAATGTGTCAAATTGAGTTGTTGCAATTAAATTACTCTGTTCTTTTGACGTGAAAAAAATGTTTTTAATAAAGGTATAAAAATATATGTATCGGTTAAGATGAATGTATATATAAGATGAATGTGTATTTGCTGCCAAAATTTATTCTTATAAGCAGGATCTTCCATTATCTAGGATCCCCTAATTATTACTCTTTAGTACATTGAAAATTATATAATTATTACTGTTTATTACAATATGCGGGATATTCATTTAACCGATATCCCATTAAGCGGTTTCAGTTGTAAATATATATTATATGTAAAAATATAATATATATATATATATATATATAGCTAAAAATATAGTTTCAATTATTTTTATTTATTTATTCATTTATTTATTTTGGAGTTTTCTCCCCAAAATAATATCTAAAAAGGTGTTTGTTAAAATATCAAAACTTAAATACCAATCGTAATACTTTTATTTCACAAATTTTATAGACTTGGAATTGGAAGAATACCGAAACACAATTAAGAGTTGACACACTTGAACTTATGGGGAAGCATAAAATTAAATATTCAAAATTTTCATGCAACATCTATTGTTGAGATAAGTTAATGTCAAAATTCACATTAACTTATAAGAAGACAGAGAATTTGAAAATAATGTTATCATAATAGTATATTATTATAAAACGATTTCCTAAAAAAAGCCTCTTTGAACTAATTCAAGAAATCTCTTAGCTCCACAAACACAATTAATGGAGTTTGAAGTCTTGTGATAAAGCAATATATTTAGCCTAATTTTGAGCAAAAATCAAAATTATAATTCAACCTAAATCTTGTACAAGTATATTGAAAATTCATAGTGTGTCATGTAGCATAAGCTGAATATGGAAAACGAGACTGAAAAACTAGATACGTAAGCATTGCATTGTAGATAACAGGAAATCAGTTTATTGTGGGAAAATTGAGTTTTAAATTCTTCCAAGCATTGACTAATGTTATAAGTGTTATGAGATTTCTAAATGGATAATCAAATCAAATACTTTTTTAAAGTTATGATTATATTTAAAATAAAGCTTCGGAGAAATTGTTATTTATTTTTTATTCAGTTTTTTCTTTCGCTAGTCAAGATTTAATTAGATTAAGATCGTTTGATGATTAAAATAGTTTGAGATTTTTACCCTGGAGGTCTTTTAAACTTTTGAAAGCATAAATTGAGCTTTATTGAGAACAAAAATCCTGTTTTAGGTCTGTGAAATGTAACTAGACCTTGACAGGGCCGTACCCAGAAAAAAATTTCCGGGGGTAACCAAGAGGTGAAAAAGCTAAATATTTCACAAAATGGCTTCATTGTTATTGTTTTGTTAACAAAATTTTAAATTTCGGGGGAGGGGACCGGACTCCCTGGTCCCCCCCCTCTCCCCTGGATACGGCCTTGGACCTTGGTCATGTGCCCCCGCCACTAAATTATTTCTTTCTCTGATCTGTAATTTTATTTTTAAACACTTTCTGTCATTGAGAGATACTTTAGCACTAAGGCTCCTATATATACTGTATATTATAGTTCCTCTATTCTTCATCGGATTTCTGCCTCCAGTACCGTGAGCCAGGGCCGCCACTATCAGTAACGGGGGCTTGTACTGCCCTTAACCACCTTAAACCCACCCCTTTCAGTGATTATTTTCATGTTGCCGCCACCTTCTCTCCCTTTCCGAAAATGAATTTTTTAAAACTGAATATATATGCATGATGTTATAGTTTATGGAACCTATAATTTTAGATTTCAATGTGAACTTAGGGTAAACTCAGAATTTTAAATTTTAACGAAAACTTATTTAGTAATTTGAAGCTTTTCTTACTGTTCGAATATTTAAAAATAATCCTCATACAGTATAAATTGGCTTATTCGTCACGTTGTGGGACCACGGGCTTTATATGCAGTACAATTCTGACAATCAGACATATATGGGACCAGGCAACAGCCAAATTAGCGAAAAATTCTGGATTATCAAGATCTCTTGCTTTTGATACAAATTTAAAGTCGTGTGCTTTCATTGGGTCGACATTGTAGTGTACTAGGTAAATGCACTACAAAATACATTAGGTAAACTCAGGGGCGCATCCAAGGAGGGGGGTTAGATTGGGGGGGTCATAACCCCCACCATGAGGAATTTTTTGCCGTACAAAATGTATATTCTTCACTTCTTTATCACACACATGTATGCATATATGTGAGTTGCAGTAGTCGTAACCCCCTTCCCATGAAAAATTTCTGGCTACGCCCCTGGGTAAACTAGAAAACAATGACCGAAGAGGGAGGAAGGCACAAAAGCGGGCATGATTGTGTGCATCCACGGTGGTCGGTGGATCTGAAGACAGCCTGACATGTGTTTCCCAAGTGCTTCGGATTATTAAACGTGTCGGACTAGTCAATCACCGGATTATCAAGAGAGTACTGTGTATACAATAAAATAAATTCTCAATAAGTCGAAGGAACTAAAGGGAAAAAAAAATTCGAACTTCGAAATTCCGTATATAAAAGTTAAAATAGAACAATAATACCGACATTCATAATATATATATGTGTGTGTGTGTGTGTGTGTGTGTGTGTGTATGCATAAGTAGAAATCTGCATTGCTGAATCATAGGATTTTTTAGCGGTGTGGGGGGGGGGACAATTTCACAAACCCATTGAGAGATGGAATAAATTTATTTTAGGGAATTTTTCGATGGGGTACAAATTATGTTAAGGTACATATTTTTTTTCGATGAAAGTGTTTAAATTGAAAAACATCTTTACGGCCTTACGCCCCCCCCTCCCCCTCCAAAGACTCCGATCTCCAGTGCGTTTGCCCCGGGATAGTCCCCCAATCTCGAGATGTATTATGAAATCCAGGAAATCCGCTATCTAAAATTCGGACAAAAATGAATCAGTGAATATTTTTTTACTGTTTCAAAATTCGAAAAAGTGTTTAGTCGATGTATAATGACGCCATCCTCTCATGGTCAGAATAAAAAAAAAAATTAAATAAATAAAAAAAGTGATACAGGCTAATGATTTCCCTACCGTTCTAGGAGTTACTTCTCTCCACCCCCCCCCCTCCTCCAGTCTCTTTTTACGTATCAATTAACCGTTATTCACCGTAACGAAGACTGGGTCATGACTGGCGTTAATTGAACTCTAATCTAATCAAGGTTTTTCGCGTATTACGCTAATGGATATAAAATAATAAAAAATTAAAGAAGTCTGTGTGCCAATCTGTTACTTCGAAAGTTTTAATTAAAATATTCGTGCAAAAATCCCTGACTGACCTATAAAAAGCATCTTTGGTGTCCAGAAGAAATTAACACTTATAGATATTGCGATCGTATGTTAAGTATCCGAAAATGCCGGAAAATTTTAAGGAAAATATTCCTAAATTAACGGCATCCTACTTTTATAGTTACGCCGATCCCTGACTCACTGACTCGCTGATTCACTGACTCACTCTGTAACAGTTCCGGGCAACCTTCTCAAAGGTAAAACTTTTACCGTCATTAATCCAAGGGGATTAAAAAGTTCAAAAAAATTAAAAAGCGTAAAAAAAAAACATCTACACCGTCGACACGATCCGCTTGAACTTTTTCATAATTATGTATAAAAATATAGAAAACAATCTGCGATACTTTAAAATTTTGAAAATCCCCCCGTTTCCATATTTTTAAGCAATTTTTTGCTATTTTCAGCTCCATTTTATTTCCGAAAGTAAAATACACTGACAAAATTAGCTGTTTCAAGGGAAAATGACGTCCTATTTGAAGTTACGGTCATCAGGCTTTGGAGGGTAAATTGCGATTTCAGATCCCTTCAAGCACAGTTTCTCCAGACAACACAGTTCAAAATGATCGTCAAATCGTCAGATATTGATCGTCAGATATATCAAAATGATCGTCTGCCCTGCATGAGGCATTGATTTAAGAGGGGCTGTGTACACAAAATGAAATCGTTCGAATGCGAAAAGTTTCCGAGTGTTTCCAGAAGAGCATGAAATTCGACTTGGGTATATAATAAAAATGTTATTTATTTTAGGTGGGCGAAGATTAAATAGATTGAGTGCAGACGTATTTTTGGGAAATGTTTTTTCTTAGTATCCGTTGTAAATGTGCCCACAATGTGCTTTGACTTCTAGTAAATTAATACCTAATGTAATAGTTTTGACTCTGGACAGATGAAACCTCTTTTTTGAAAAGCTATAAATTTAAATTATTTATAACAATACTGATGAAGATATTGTACCTTAGTGCTGGAGGTATGCACTTGCAATAATTATCAGTATAAATTAAATTTTGTAAATGTGAAACTACTTAAAAATTTACTTGGGTTACTAACGTCTGGGAATCGGTGTTTATCTAAAATTAACTGAGAATTAGTGTCCAATCATAACAGAAATTTATTAAGGGTAGTTTTTGACTATCTTTTCAATCCACCCATGGTTATATTATTTATCTGTACCATTTGCAATCATCTCTCCATACATCTAATTCAAAAGACTATGATAGCAAGTTATACCCGGAGGCATTATATGCGATATAGTTATTCAAGTTTTCCGACGATCGAAAATTTTATGAGAACGAATGGAAATTCTTAAATGCTAGAAATAACTGTTGAAATTAAGTTATCACTTTTTTTCATTGGATACTTTTGAACTTTTGCAGGATTACTTCCTTTAGAATTTCCGGGCAGATTCTAGAATGACACAAGATATCATGAATCGCACAAGGGATTTGTATGTATTTGTGAATGTAAAATATATAAAAGAAAGAAATTTCTATAGAAGTATTATCTTCATACAACAAGAAATAGCTGTAAGAGAAAGACAGCTCTTATGCGGTTCCTCTAAAAGTGGGGTCATTTCACTATTGACCATGCTTTTGAAATTTCCAAGTTCATGTACCATGAAAAAACTCTAGAAAAATAGATGTTATTGAAGATGTGATCTTTACTAATCATTAAATGCCTTTAATAGAATGACAGGTCTTTATTAATGAAACAGAGGCTTATATTGTATGCTGACTGATTCAGATTTCCTTGCACAAAGCTGACTCGAAATTATGCAGAGTTTGAAATTCTGGCCAGCAAAATAATAATAAAAAAATTATATACTAGTACTATCTTCATACAACAACAAATAGTTCTAGATAAAGACAGCTCTTATGCGAACACTGTAAAAACAGGGTCATTTCTCACGTATGCCTATGAAATTTTCAAGTTCATATGCCATGGAAAAAGACTTGAAAAGTTATTGAACATATTATTATGCGGTCTTCAGTCTTCACTAATCATTAATGCCTTTTACAGAATCGCAGATCCTTGTTAATGTAACAAAGGTTTATATTGTATACCCACCGATTCAGAATTCCTTGTGTAGCAAAGGCGACTCGAAATTATGCAGAGTTTGAAATTCTGTATATTGGCCAATAAAATAATCAAAAGATAATGTTATAGTCAAAGTTACTAGGGATGAACGCGAGACGGAAAATTGGCGTCTCGCAAAACAGCCTGAAAGCCTTGTCTCGCAAAATCCCTATATCGTAATGTTAAAAAATGTCTGTCTCGTCTCGCGAAAAAGCTGTAAATCTCTGTCTCGTCTCGCAAAAAATCGTCTCGCGTCCATCCCTAAAATTTACTATACTTTATGAACTTTTATGAATGATTAATGCGATTATGGATGGTGTTTTTCTTTATGTATGTGCCCTTAATTGCTGTCTGAGGACAAGTTGTCTTGATGCGTCGTAACTTTCCAAGGCGTTTGTTACCAAGAATTTTAAACCACCCTGTATTTTGTGAAACTGCCGTTCCTCTTCTTTTGCTACACTTCAAATCTGACACAATGGTCTTCCAATGATCTGCAACACGTTCGGAAACCGAGACATGGTTGAATAAGCTGAGCTATTTTGTTTGATGTCGTCGATGACGAAGTTAGGAAACAAGAATTCGGAGCACTCTGGAGGAGGAGTCTGTCTGCCATATTCGAGACGAATGGCTTTGTCTTAGCCGTGTCCGTGACATTTGTTGACCACGCCTTTCTGTGAAAAGAATGGCCTTAGCAACTAATCGACAGACACAAAAAGACTCAGAAGGCGGCGCCAGAAACATGACTGATGATCTCAAAAAACCAACTTCTGTCCAAGTTCTTTACGACCGAGGAAATCTGGACACTTCCAGATTTACGTTCTTGCTGCAGCGAGCTTGAAAAGACCGTAAATTTGGATTTGAAGACCATTTGATGGAAATGAGCGTCATAAAGACGGCACTTACTGTTGCGAAGTAGGAAAAGAAAACAAACGCAGCTCAACGTTGAACTCACTCTTTTTTTCTTTATTTCTTTCGTTTCTTGTTAAGGAAAGTGGAACTCTATAGAATGCAAATGTAGGAAAACTATTTGTTGTAATAGTATAGTTTTAGGAAGTTTTCTTTTTATTCTATTTCGATTTGGCGGGGAAAGAAAATTTGTGTCACAAGCTGTCTTATTGCCATGACAGCTTGTGATGCCAATAAGACATTTTGATATTTAATAGTCTAAGTACAAGAAACAGGGAGAAAATCCTCATGCTGGAACACGAATGTTGTCTTTCTGAACTAAATGTTTTCTACTAATCTTTTCTGCAAATAATTTTGTTAAATGTATTTAAAGTAAGAGAGATGAGCCTTAACTTTTAGCTAGTACATCAGTGCCAGATATAAACTCTTTCTTTATCTTTCTCTACTGCTCCCCGATTTCTTTCTTTTTTTTATTCCCTTTTTATTTTTTTAAAGAAACTTTCTGCAGTACCTTTAGGCTAACCCTATTTAAGTAATAATTATTATATTTGTTAGATTTTATCAGATTGTAGTTGAATCAAAGAGGAAAGGGTCTTCTGAAGGTTTTGGATGATTTGGAATAGTTGGTATTTTTATTCTAAAAGTTATAATACATTTTTACAGCATAAGAATCAAGTGTTTTCTGACTGTTTAATCTGACTCATTTAACTTTTTTGACTGCGATTTTTAACTGCTGTGACTATTTAATGCAATTCAAGAAATTCGATGGAATTTTTTAAACTGAAAATGTAAGTGATCAAAATTATTTTTTAATACATATTAATTAAGTTATTGATAAAATACACACTGTCCGAATAGTTTCTCCGTAAGTCTTATGGTACTGTGGTATCTTAACAAATTAAGATGCTAAAATCTGAGTTATCGTAAACCATAATTTTTAAGCACTCTGAAAATCACATGGAAGGATTTTTTGTTAACAGAGAGTATATCTTGATTCTTTGTTAGGACGCAAATTATTGTGTGTTATTTTCTTTTTAAATGTTGAATTTTAACTACATTTCCATGAAAAAGTTACTCAAAATATACTGGTTTAAAACCAGAAAACAAAATTTAATACACAAATATAAGAATGGATGCTAGACGAGACAAAAATTTTTAACATTATAATATAGGAATTTTGTGAGACGAGACAAAGTAATTCTACTGTTTCGCGAGACGAGACAGGCCAATTTTTCGTCTCGTGTCCATCCCTACACTAACAAAGATGGAATTTTCTTTTTAAAATTTTATTAATCGTAAAAAAAAAACTTCCACATCAAACAAAACAAAAAAGATATACTTATATATAAATTTTTATAGGAAAAAATAAATAAAATAGTGTCATTGACTGTTTTTTCGGCTGTTGTTTTATCTGCACGCTAGAAAGAAGTAAACTGTTCTTTTTCTTGCACATCACATTTCTATAAAGTATGTTAATATTGATTGAGACTCATCATAATGTTCACTTTAATAGCTTGACACTATAAATGCAAGGCATAACGCATAAATCAACCCCACACCCTCCGACTGTTGCTACCTTCCTATAGTTTCTGAATCGCTGCTGTTACATCATTAGCTGGATAAAAAATGCCCCAAGCATCTGTAAGCCTAGTATCTTTGATGGGTCGCTTCCGTTCGGTTGTGAAACGTCTGCCATATGGGAAGTATGATGCCAAAGTACAAAAGAAAAACCAAATAATAATTCTTAACGAATACGCTATGCGTTTCTTCCTTTGCAGTTCCGATGTGTTATAACGGTAATCGTAACCGATTCTTCTTTCAAGCCTATTATTTAGTTTGCGGGTGGATGATGGGGAGCCTCCACAAATTGTTCACCATTTTGTTCCTCCCAGCTCTTCAAAGACAAAACAATTCGCAAAATATCTTATGTGATTAGGGGAACCCATAAAAGTTTGAATAAGTAGGGCCCATGGCGTGCGATATCGTTTTGTAATTTGTAAACTGAATAACAAAATCTTAACCAAACTACTTGGTATCAGGAATCTAATTTCAATTTCTATGGTACCTTACTAATAGGATTTTAATAAAATTAGATCAGAGATTCGAAATAAAAATAAAAAACAAAAGTTGAATCTGTTAAAATAATGGGAATACTTTATATTTTCCGAAATGTTATGATTCTTTCATCCTTATGCCGTTCTTCAACATACTGGGTAGCATAAATTGTTTCGTATGTTAAAATATGATGAATACTTTACGAATAAGAAGGATCTGTACTGTACTGCTAAAAATATGACTTTTAAAATGTCTAGAAAGTACTTAAATAGAAGTACCCTGCATTAATTATATAATGATTTTTAATTATACATGGAAATCTTACTACAGAATCCCAAACTGCCTCGATTTCTCAATGTATCTTGTATCCACCATTGTAGGTGATTATGACCTATTTGCAATTTAATATTTTATACTCATTCGTTGCATATTTTTTATAAAGATAAACATCAAACTTATAGTTACATCAATGTATTTTTCTCTCCAACATCAAACTAGTTAAGGCAAGAAGTGGACAATCTGCATTTTGCTGACATAATTGACAGTATGTTTAACAAGGTTCACATTTGTATATTTGAAAATTATGTATAACTTTCGAGAACATGTATTATTTCCCTAAAACAACTATTTAATCACTAAAATTGCTGGAATCCTCGTTTTTCATTTATTTTAAATTTCATATAAGATTAAATTTATAGTCTTCTAATAATTTTAATTCGAGTTAATGAAATCTTTTTCTTAATCTAGATTTTTTTTTAAAATCATAATTCATGTCTGTTTTTTTTGTACAAATGTTCATATCTAATGTGTTATACACCGGAAATAACTTGTATGAAAGGTGCATGTATAATATCTCTTCATCGGGTTATTTTTGGATACAATTACTTCATTTGTCTTTCCGAAAGATACAGAATAATTGCATCAAATTGTTTTAAAGGTCATGCAATTAATGTTCATATTTTTCAAAGACAAATGTGTGCAAAAATAACCCGATGAAGATATATTTTACATACAAATATATACATAATATTTTACATATACTTTTAATACAAATTATTTCCAGTGTGTAACACGAGTGCAGTTAATCTGCATCTTTTGCAAAGACCAATGAAATTAATGTACGCAAAAACAACCCGATGAAGGGATATTAAATTTTTTGATATCCCTTCATCGATACATTTGATACAAATCATTTCTGATACACATTTGATGCACATCATTTCCAGAGTATGACACGAATATAAGCTATAAACACCTTCCTTCCGTTTCTGTCAGGTCCCTGCAAATAATCCTAAAAAAACTGGCATACGGTCCCCCGCGCAATTACTGTAGAAACACAACCTAACAGTCGGATCATTTCGAATGTACCCCCATCCACAGAAGAGGGGGCAAGCACAAACAGATGCCCTCCCCTGAAAAGATGATGATGATAGTTTTCGTGTTCGAGGCACGAGTCAGGTTCGGTGAATGGAAACCTGCGGCCATTCATTGCAAAAAAAACTAGGTTCGAATCGAGTTTTCTCTTTATTTTTTGAATGGGTTGACACGCGTATAGCGTTTATGATAGGGTTGACCTTCGCCCTATCTTATTGAAGTGTACGACTTGTCTTTGCCAGATCTTAGATTGAGATAGCATTGTTTTCATGTGTTAAAATACAGTTACACCGAGGCTTCTGCCTCTAATGGGGGCTTTATTTTGTGTGTTTTACTCTTTCTTTTTTTTTATTATTTACTCCGTTGTTCGTTTGAATATGGCCTTTGGTTGTATCGTTTCATTCATAAAATTGCGTTGTTTGGAAAAGGCTAGTGGAAGGTGCTATTTTCGTTTGTATTTTTAAGGTAAATGTGTTTTTTATGGGTAAAGACAGCCGAAAACTGTAATATTTTCGTAGTTTTTAGGTATTAAACATTCAGTATCGGATATAGAACTTTTGTGTGGGGGGGGTAAGGGGGAGGGAATTAATAAACGGATAACCCTACAAGACTCGATTTTATTTTCTGTGGCTGAAACAAATATATGTGACGATATTGGTGATTAATAGTTGGAAAAAAATAATACGAAAAATAATAACCGAATATTTTACTAGAAAATCACTTTTTTTATTTCAGTTCTGTATGTACATTGAGGCTTAAGTATTATTTTTTATCATTTGTTTTGAAATTTTAATATTCAACTTATTTCTTAGTATGATAAACTCTCACGTGTAATCATTTTTTCCGGGTCAAAACTCTTTGCTAACTATTTTTTGTCAATTTTATAAAATAAACAAGTGGTACACGCTAAGATTATGGCTTGATTTTCAATCAATTTTCACAGTAATGGAAACAGTTATGGCATCTACCTACACACAGTGGCCTGAATTTATATCTTTTCTGTCTATCTATCTTAAAAACTGTCTGTACTAATATCTTATAGACATCTGTAGAGATGTTTGTTCTAATATTTTTATAGACGTGAAGGAATTATTAGCTTTGATATGTCAACTAACATTTGACATAAATAAAATTATTGATCATATCAGCAAGCAAAGTTCTTGGTGTAACTAGCTTAATAGCACTGAGAGTGCGAAAGTCCTTTAGCACACATTTGGTATTTAGTCAGCTCATTAGGAAAGTTCTTGAATAGCTTAGTTACCCAAATTCTTCCAGACAGCTCTGACGCAAAAGAAAGAGATATCAAACTAAAAATCCATTACATTTATTTATTTACTTATCCATATCCTCATTGTTATTTTTTCTCGATAACCCTTATTCTCAGTAAAAAGTAAAAATTTCAGGTATTGCTCTTCACTAAGAATTTAAACAGGAATAATATAATCTGCATTGGAATTGCATGATATAATTATAATGGTAAATAAATTAGACCTAGGAGAATTTAAAATATCGTTTTATAATACGTATAAACATCGCTATTTAATAAACATAAACTCTACTGATAAAACTCATTTTTTCCGAAGTTTAATTAGAAGAAATAAGTGTTAGCCTAATTTGTTGGTAATACGCAATTAACAAAAAAAGCCATTAAAATTAGTATTATTAACTTTTCTTAAACGGTTATTAAGAAGTCTTTTTGAAATTCCATCTCATAATTAGAAGCTAGATTTGTATGCTCCAAATTGTCAAAAGTTAAGAGAAAATTCTTTAAGTATCCTTAAAATAAGTTCAATATAAAACGACTTTTAATTATTACATGAAAATTATTAACCTCATATAAAACTTATTAACCAATTGTATTATAACTCAAATTATTTAGTGCACAATATTAAAAAATTATAATTTATTTTTCAATTCAGTTATTAGAAATCATCCATTTAGTATAAAAATTAATTTTTATATGTGTACAAATTACACTAATAATGTTATCTGTGCTCCAGTAATTATTATTAATAATATTTCACGGCAATCACAAACTATTTAGCATTCCTGCTTGTGAACCTCTCTTACGCCCCAACCGTTTTCTTAAGATCCCGCAAGTAGACTGCAGATTTATTCGTCACAATTTGTCTGGAAACAGAAATGATATTAAATAGCAAAATCAATGAACTTTGCTTTCCTGAAACACACGTTTACAAGCAGAGGAAGAGAAGAAATTGCTGGGGAAGGTGAGACTGACTGACTGACATATGGCAATCGGAGGTATCTCTCTATCCCCGGAGGGTCAGGGGGCTGATCGGGGCGGAAATGAGGTCGACAGTTGGTCGAACAGAACAACGCAAAGAGGGATTTTTACTATCTTGCTTCTATAATGTTTTATATGAAGTGTTACTATTTGTGTTTATGTAAGGTATTATAGAAGTAGGTTCTGTAATTAGAGGTGAACACAAAGCAATTTGTGTGCAATTTGTGTGAGCTAATCCTTTTAAGGCCGATCGTTATAACATGCTAAGTTAATAATATATATATATATATATATATATATATGTATGTATGTATGTATAAAGTTGTCAGTAATATTTGACTGACGGTAAATTTTACTACAATATAAGCTGCTCAGTTAACGTCTATATATAATAAGAAGTGGAAAATGTAACATGTGGGAAGGGGGCCTTTCTTACTGTAATATTTGACTGACGGTAAATTTTACTACAATATAAGCTGCTCAGTTAACGTCTATATATAATAAGAAGTGGAAAATGTAAAGGCATTACCGTGTTTACTCGCGTAATAGTTGCCATCGCATAACAGTCGCAAACCCCGTTTGGAAGCAGAAAAAATTGCTTTAGAGTTACAATATTATGTAAATTTTCCCCGCATAATAGTCGCATGTAGACTTTCACCATGAAAAATGGGCAAAAAAAGTGCGACTGTTACGCGAGTAAACACGGTAAGTTGTCAAGTTCTTGTTAAAAATAGCTGAGCTTAGCAACTAGAATTTTAGTTTACCTTTCTCGTGATAAATTTTAAAGATGTTTTGTTATTTTTGAAAAATATATTGTTTGTTAATCTTTTAAACAAAAACTGCTGTTTATTATAATTATTTATTTACATTAAAACTATTTTTAAAAATAAAAACCTCATTATATATTGAAACCAGTAGCGGATCCAGGGGAGGGGCTAGGGGGCTTCAGCCCCCCCAAAAGAGATTGCTCAAGGGTAACATTCTGTTTTATTATACACTTTAAATAGGTAAAATGATCATATTTTATTACTTAGCCCCTCCCAAAAGCCTAATACATTGGTTTAGACTAAAATTTTGATTTATAGTACATTTTACTTGGGTGAAATAAGCTTTTTTTAAAAATTTAGCCCCTCCCAAAAAAAATTTCTGGATCCGCCACTGATTGAAACTATAATTTAACCCTTTTATTTTACCTAACATACTTCATGCATCAAGTCTGATATTAAATTTTAAAAAAATCTCAGAAAGATATGCGTATGAGAATTAATGTATTTTCACAATAGAGGTATGGAGACAATCGAACATCCTAACATTATTACTTAATTTACAGATTTATTAAACTATGCACAAAGCTTTATATTTGCGATTCCAACAAACAAAAACCAAAATATTACTATGTAAATTTGATTTTACTTGACTCATTAATTTCATCACTTGCACATAGTCCTCCTCCAGTGCTTCCGTTCGTTAAGATCTGCCTTGAAATCGCGAACATTTTATCACGAGGCATTTATATCAATTTGCTACCAGAATCGCTAGCTTTTGGTGCAAAAGAAAGAAAAAAAAACTGCTCAAGATTTGCATTTTTTCCCGGTTAGCGAAATGTTTCGAATCGGTGACGCATAACAGTCTGGAGGATAACTCCCACGATCAACGTGCCGTTCCCATTCAAAAGTGACTCTCCAAACAAAATTTTCGGGCAGACTAATCGAATATTTGTCGTGCAACACAGCAACGTGTGTATAGAGCTAGCTCTCTTTGGAAGCGACTTGAATGACTCCATTTTGAGAGGGCAAAATTTTACGCGATACGTCCGTGCAGAGTCTAAACGATTTCTTCACTATATCGTCTCACACGGCTATATCCGTTTTCCAGCAATCTTTGAAGATTCGTTGACGAAGCTTTTTTTTGGATGTAAAATATTTTTGGATAAAATTTTCCCAAACGAACACATTCCCTCTCCACCACTCCCATCCCGCACATTGGAAAAACGGAAGAAGGATTTTCATCCTTGCGCCTTTGTGACGTAGAAAGGCAAGTGGCTATGGGTTCCCTGAACACAAAGTGGCTTGCCTTTCTACCATAACCACTTGGCTTTCCACGTTGCAAAAACGCAGGGATGAAAATTCTTGTTCTGTGTCTCCACTGTGCCACTGTGTCTCCACTGTAGGTGGAGGGCACGGAATGTGTTCATTTTTCAAATTTTCATCCAAAAAATTTTTACATCCAAAAGAATCTTCGCCAACGAATCTCTAAAGATTATTCGAAAACGGATGTAGACGTGTGACGATATAGTTAAGAAATCGTTTAGACTTTGCACGGATTTATTAAACTGCCCATGTAGTTTTCATATACGCCGGGGGAGAATTGAAGAGTAACTTTCAGAATCGAAGTTAACTTTAGGTATAGGTTAGAAAGATCATATTCTGCCTGTTCATCATACACTTCTGCTTCGCGAAGGGCCAACATCAGGGTTGTTAAATGCCTGGGTTTTTTCAGAAAAACCCCAACGCACTGGGTTTTTTGAGTTTTGAGGGTTTCATCAGGGTTTTTTGGGTTTTTTAAGGAAAGGAATGGGAGTTCAGAATGTTTTAAAAAAAATAATAATTGCTAAATACAACTCAAAGCAACTAATTGATTACAAAAATCAATTATGAAAAAAATATTTAAATCGATAATAATAATTAATTACAATAATCGATTATGCATTGAGGAAAATATAAAGCAATAATAATAATAATAATAACCAAAACATCTGTTTATTTGTGGATTTGCAAAGTTTTTGATTATTTTTAACCTTTAAACAGCAGATTTTTTAGCGTTCTTGTGACATATTTTTACCGCCACAATGTTCCACATCATCGTCATTGTCACAGGACTTTTACAGCGTTAAAAAAGGACTAATGATATTAAACACCCTAAAAAATTAATAATACTTCTTCCCCAAAAGCACTATGTACTAATACTAACAGTAAATCTGTATGTCACATGAAACTTTCAGGAAAAATCCATAAGGACAAAAATTGCATTCAAAAATGGGCCACAGAGTTATCTGTTTGGGAAATATTGCCAAATTCCGTATGTTTAGCTTTTTTCCCCCTGAATACAGTGTCGTAACAAGAAATTTTTCATGGGGGGGGGTTACGACTACTGCAACTCACATATATGTATACGTGTGTGTGATAAGGGAGTGAAGAATATGCCTTTTATACGGCGAAAAATTCCTCATGGGGGAGTTGTGACCCCCCTATCCCCCCCCTTTGGCTACGCCACTGCCTGAATGTAAGGCTGTAAGCTCATTTTCTGTGGCAGTTCACAGTATAACTTGTAAAGAGACATTCTAAATTTTTCCGAGTCTACAGCGCAATCAATTTTTTTAAGCTGTTCAAAAGTTGCATGATTACCAAAAGGAACAGCCTTATAAGTGAAGTATCATTTATAGCGATTTTTCTCGAATGTGCTCCCAATGAGTACACTAGCATTTGCATTTGCGTGCTGTACGCTGCATACCCTATAGGGATCATCTTTTTGAAAAAACACTGATCATGGTAAAAGAAGAAACCACATCTATACCTATACCACAGTTGCACCTACCATAGCTATAGCATAGAAACCATAGCTGAAGCTAAATATTCTTTTTCGACTAACTGGTCACTTACGTTGCAGACAGACTGTTTTGCAGTGTAATCCAATAGAAGAAATGAGTCGGTCACCTTGCATGATACGTACATAATTATACGTTCCGTAGATATAATCAAGATCAGACTGAAATCTTGATTGTACCGAACTTTCACTGAATGCAAAACAACAACTTAGAAAAACTTTCTCGAAATCAGTAAAAAAAAGGGGGTTAATGACTTATTTTGAATTTCCCGTTACATTAAAAAAAAAAAAAACGGAAAATACAAACCGTTTTGCTATTTACCTTCATAACTATGCAAAAAAAAACCTCCCCCCCCAAAAAAATTAACTAGTAGACTCTACAAGCAACAAAAGACGTTTTTCTCCACCCGGAAGGAAATCTAAGCAAATAATCGCAAGGTTTTTCTGTCTAGGTTTGCAAAAAAAAAAAAAAAAAAGAAAGCCATGTCGCAAAGAAACAAAATGGGAAACGACAAAAACCAAACACCTCTTGCATTCAAGTTATCTTGACCGAGTCACTCGAGAGTCACGCTGACTAATTGCTAATTGACACGAAAAAACGGATTAAATGTGTTTGTGATTGCTGTCTCGTAATGGTCGCTTGCCAATGCCACGTCATTCGGATCTTTCAGTCCGATCTTTTAATTTCCAATTGTTTATGTCGCCAATAAAAAGTGATCATCGCGATTAGGGATCATCGAAGGTGAAAGATTGGAAGACAGATGATGCTTGCAGTAACGCAGTGTTGACGTGTGATCTATAAAGCGAGGATTGGTGCAGATTGAGAAGTTAAATGAAATGGTGCCCGGGACGGGTTTAAGAGGGCGTTCAGGGGAAAATGTTGTCGCGCTTTGTCGCTTGATTTGCTAGTGACTTCTTTTTAGGTGGGTTTAATAGATAATAAACTTTTTTTTTAATTTGCAGAATCGATATCTTCAACAAATTCTAGCCTTCTGACTAATCAACAATTGGGCAGTGAAGTTGGTTTCTTCGTGCAAATGTATTCTAAAGGCTTTTAAAAAAATAATAAATAAGTTTAATTTTGTTAATGCATGGAGAACTACTGTTAATCAGTTTAAAGGTTATATTAAAAGCTATTTTAATGCTTTTTCATTTTATAAGATTTCAGCTCGGATTAATTGCGGTGAAACATGTTGGATAGTAAAAGCTATTGGCAGCAAACACTATTCAACTCATGGCAAAATCATAAATTTTCGTCATATCGGTAAATTGCAGCTGTAGTTTTTTCAGTTTTCCCTCCCTTTTTTTGTTAATCAGAGGGGTTGTCGTTTAAAAAGAGTGTTACTCAGCTCAGTGCATTTTTTGGTGTTTCACCATATTTTTTGTTTAATTACAATTCAAGTAGACTCCGTTCAATTCCGCATAGCCCTGAGAAGGGGAGTTGTGATAGCCTCCAATGGATTCTATATTTTAATAGGAAAATAAAACATTTTTTTTTTTTTTATAATGGCAAAGAATAAACTGTCTGCTAAACCCTTGCCTTTTAACGCTAACAAAGAACAGACAGAAACACAGTATTGTATAGACATAGTATATTTAATTGTGGGATCTGAGGTCTCCGGTAATCTCCCATTTTCCTATAATCGCAACTACATTAAAAATCGTTAATAACGCAAATGTCTTTAGTGCTAGAGATAGATGTTGGAACATAAATCACTGGGCATTCTTTGTAAATGTTTCAACTAACCGAATATTTACTTTGCATAAAAAGAACCTTTTATATTTATATCTAAGAGCCATCAATGCATTTAAGAAATATTGAAACTTAAATTTAGCATTTATATGATATTTTTAAAATCTTTGTTCGTATCACTGTTGAATAGTTTTGTCGCATAAATGCTTAAAAACCTCACTATTTCAGGAGGTCTGTTATAGTGGGAAGAAAAGACATTTTTTTCAATGCACGTAAGAACAATCGTACTTACTTTTTTTATGGTTTTGTAACTGAAGTTTAGATCATTAAAGTATAAATCAATATCCAAATAAATTTGATAGTTTGTATAAAATATTATGTGCAATGTTCACTATTGCTACTTAAGCTGTCTCAAAACGTATTCATTCGTATAAGATACTGAACTATTCCAGTTTAAGTAAAGGGTCTATTGAAAATCCGGTTTTTAAAGATAATTTGTCGTATTAAATGCTGACCTAAAACCTAACTTGTCTTGATAGAGGAATTAATGGCTCAGTACTGGTTTCTTTATTGAAAATGTGTAGCTATAACTCGCGTCACAAATGTATATTTTATAGAGTTGGTTGCACCTTCCCACACTGCAAAAAAGTCTGTCAAATTTACAGAAAAAGAATGTCGGCCAGGACTCCAGTTTATTTCCTTTTTTTTTCAGAAGTCTTCCATAAATTTTACAGATTCTCAGTTTATTTTACAAAATCTTCCGTGTACGGGGGAA
The DNA here is from genome assembly GCA_038373885.1 of Cheiracanthium punctorium. Classification (NCBI taxonomy): domain Eukaryota; kingdom Metazoa; phylum Arthropoda; class Arachnida; order Araneae; family Cheiracanthiidae; genus Cheiracanthium; species Cheiracanthium punctorium. The sequence goes on from JAWZYV010011853.1 coordinate 2,518,376, forward strand.
AAAAAATGCGGAAGACTTTTGTAAAATATACGGAAATAAACTGACGTTCTGGCTGACAGTTTTTTTCTGTCAGTTTAAAAGACTTTTTTTTTTTTTTTGCAGTTTTGCTTTTTCTTGCAAACCATCCTACAAATTATTCTAGCCACAATTAGCATTCTCATCAAAGGACAGAAAAAATTCTAATGTAGTGCTATCCTTTAAAAACTTCAAAATTGATGTCAAAAGATATTTTGAAATCACGTACTAAAAGATGCCATACACCAAATAACACGCAATCATCAATAGTGGGGCGAGAACAAACTGTCTACCCACGAATTCGACTACATGACCTCTGAGTTATTTCAGTCCTCAATAGAGGGAGATTGGCAAAGGAATATAAATGAGACAAGACTTACGTTTTTTCTTAGCCTCTTGTTCCATATTCGTCTGGTGGTGCCCTAGATGGCCAAGGTCCATCATAGCCATATGGCTACCGGCCATGGATAGGGCACCATACATGTCATCCTGCATCATCATCATCGGGAAAAGTGCGTAGTAACACCGTTATCCCTTATATAACAGTTCTTTTCTTTGCTTTCTTCCAATGATCGGTGGATCACAGTTATTTACCCTAGAATTGAAAAAATAAAAAATAAGGTTGTTAATCAAACTTTTAAGAGCTATAAAATTGCAAAATACAGTCCTATTATAATTGTGTTTTACCTGTCAAAGTTTTTCGGTTTAAAATTTAGCTCTAGATAAATAATAAGAATTTCAGTCAAAAAACATTCTGCCTCTAACATTTTATATTATGATTCAACTATCGCTTTTATCTTGATTATTTTCAAAATTGGATATCCAAACTGTACTCAAAGGAAGGGTGAAAAAAAAATAATATAAAAAGAATTCGATTGTCAATATTCACAGTTTCATCATTTAAATCACAATCCCACCCACCTTCTCGTTACAACATATATATATACACTAAATGTTCTAGCTTCATGCCATTAAATGTGGACTCACAACTATATGACATGTTAAATTTTTTTCTATATCTTTTTAAAGTTTTAATGCTATATTTTTATCTAACAACAAAACTTACAGTAGTTGAATGCAATTAATAATTATTTGAAGACTCAATTTCTGAACATATTACATTTAAAAATATATAAAAATTACGAAACTTTTTTTGGGGGGGACTTAACAGACACCTTTGAAAATTATGTATACACAAATAAAATAAAATAACAGCAAGTAATTTAGAAATAGTGAGTACTTAAAATATTGAAATAAGCAGGGGAAAAAATAAAGAAATCATTGCTCAGTATAAATCAAATAATGCAGGCGCGTAGCCAGGAAAATTTTTCGGGGAGGGGGATATTCGCCTGGAAAATTTTTCGGGGGGATATAAGCTTATATGTGTATAAATAGACGGAATTTCATCACTAATCGAAAAATTTTGGGGGGGGGATATATCCCGATATCCCCCCCCCCTGGCTACGCCCCTGAAGTAATGTAGGCGATCTTTTTGGGATTTTTTAATGTTGGTAATCTTTCTTATGAAAAAGTGGATATCCAAGGCAGTTTTTTACTATGACTTTCTAGTTTATTTGAAGAAAATATGTTGTTTTCACGAAATGAAGCCGAAACATAATACGAAAAATCTAAATGCACAATGCTTAAAAACCATATTTCAGTACATATTTTTTTTAATGCATTTCCTAAACTGAAATCCAGAACTCCATGTCAAATACCTTTATGTTTCAAAACAAAATCACGATGCTTGTGCTGCGTATTACTCCTCCAGCTATGGTTTAAATTTATACCAAACTGTGCGAAACAGTAACCAATTTTACAATTTTATCTAGACATAGGTTAATTTTAAAAGTTATTCTGTTACTCCATATAAAACCATGTAAAAGCAGTAGTATTTACTTATTCACCCAAGTTCATAACTATATGCATATTATCATGATCTGAGACGTAAACTTTAATGCGCATTTGTTTCCTTTTCAAAAAATTTTAATAACTATTTTTTTATAATTTTTTAAAAATTTATATTTTTTCAATTTCCATTTCAAAAAATTTTATTTCTTATACTTCTTCTTTTCCTTTTTTTAAAAGAAAAATCATTTTTTACTGTAAAAATGAATTACATTTACTGTAAAAATGAATTACATTTTTTACTGTAAAAATGAATTTTCTATTTTCGTAAACTGAAATGAATTTATTCAAACTAGATTCCTGGGCTTCGAAATATTTTTAAGTTTAAACACTTTGAACTTAACTAAGTTTAGAGTGTATCGTCATGATTTTAAGTGGTGCAATACTACCGCTGTACAATCTGTACTCACACAGTGGTACGATAACACCTTCCATGTTCCATGATTTAAGCAGTTTAAGTAAATAGCACAGAGAAAATACTAGCTCTGATAGACGTTGCTTGACACAGTGTCTTCAAAAGATATACACATAACTAATTCTCCTTTAACCTAGCATAAAACACTCGTATTCCTTTAGTGATGCATTCACTTGTATTTTACAATGACACGAAGAAACGTAAAAATAGCAATTACATTTTTCAAAATCTTATTATTACTTTTTTTTTAATATTAAAAGAGGAAATACGCTTTTAGTTGGACCAAGTTTGTTTTTTGCTGAGGATGACAAATCTTTAAAAAAAAAAATCTCAGCTTGGATGGAATTATTTTTAAGCTTAATCTCGCTTAATGCCCGCTTATTCTTCCATAATGAGAAAAAAACCTATTGTGGCCTGGTGTGGATAAGAAAAGCAGGGATTACGAGTTATTAGTGGACGTTGGAAGAGTATAAGACATAATCGCTGTCAGATTATCATATATTTCATAGTCGCAATACTTAACAGTAACGACTGAATGAAATATTCAAAAAATTCGAAACTGGGTGCCAAAAACTGAATCCGCTCAGAATCATTAAGCGGCTGAACAGCCTGGAAATTTACGCTTATGACTTTTTGATAAATAGAATGTCTATTTGCCGAATCAATTTCACTTTGAGTAAGTTAGTTTTGAAATATTCACCAACTCTAAAGAGATAATGAGTGTGCTTTATTCTGAAAAATGAAAAGCTTGAAATCTTACTTTGAAGATAAAGTCAGTCTGATTTGAAATAAGTAAACTTTAATATTTCGAAGACTGAACATATATTTTCTTTAAATTTTCAGCATCAGTGACAGATTTTTATTCTAAAATCAGCACATGTATTTTAAGGAGATTTGCAACCTTTAAACCTTCAAAAAATTGAATTTTTCAAGCATTTGTATATTTTTGAACCATCTGCTATAAACCGCATGAAAAAAATCCTGTTAAAAAGCAGATAGTTGCAGTAAGAAATGTGGAAATCATAGGGTTTTATATACATTTTTAAAACTATAAATTTAATTTTTCTCAAAACTCCTTTTTTACAACTTGCGCGAATGATTCTGAAAAAAATTTGTTGGATATAGAATTGAAATTTGTTAGGGAAGTGTATGATATTAATGTCTATACTTTAAACTTTATTTTACATGATTTTGTAATTATTCATTATTTGAAGAAGCATTTACATGTAACAGTTGTGTGGGCAGAAATTTTTCATGGGGGGTGGGGGGGGTTTCGACTACTGCAACTCACATTTATGTATACGTGTGTGTGATAAGGAAGTAAAGAATATACATTTTGTATGGCAAAAATTCCTCATGGGGGTGGGGGTTGTGACCTTGGCTACGCCCCTGACATGCAATTGAAAAGAGCAATTTTTAATGTTTTTCTCAAAGGAAGTCTAAGATTTAAAAAAATATATAAATTCAAACAATTTTTTTAGGTGTAGGTTATTACTTGCTATATTGTGATTGTAAAAATGTAATTTTTTTTAATTATGCATATATATTTTACTCTGTAAGTTTGCAAGCAGAAGCTCAGTATCCTACACCAAAACTAACCATACATATTTTATATACAATAAATAATATTCTATATTTTTGTTAATTATAGAATTTTATACACACTTATTTCTGAATGATAAAGGAACCACATATGAAAATTTTATGCAAATTGACGTTTAAATAAAGGTATAGGAAAACTTTGAAAATAGGTGAAAAGAAGCTTATTTTGGTTGCTTAAGGGTTGCAACTTAGACAATAGACATCAATCAGATTTAGATAACGTGATAATAGTCTTACTTGTGTCTGAGAGGTAAAATTACTAATCCGGTTTTTTAAAAAGTTATTTTTTTTCTCTTTTTTAATGCTGACAAATGCATGTGCGCTTTGATATACCAGTCATTATCTTACGTGATTCATCGTAACTTTTTAAGAGTTACTAAAATTTAAAAGTGTGAATTGAATATTTTAACTTGGTGGATAGTCATGCAGCTTTGTGTTAGTCCTTGTTAATAAGTATTTTTGTAACAATGCCAAATAAACTAGGATGTCCTACAAAACTTTTTAAATTTACAAATTTAATTTAAAAATAAGTCTTTGAGTTTCTCAAAAGTACAGATGCTTAATGATTGAAAGAAATTGCGTTCCTTTTAATTGCACGTTTTGCTCTTGTTCCTTGTAGCTGCAGCATAGTAAGCTGCATTTTACCCTCACGTACCATAGCTTCATGATTCCTCTGTATTTTTCCCTTGCTATTGGAAAGCTAGGCAACTTATGTGTCTGTTTTTGAATAATTCTATGTTTTGTAGTGTATTGTGTATTTTTCTATGTGTTTTTGGCCAAAGATAATGTTTTTGTGTCTGTTGTATTGGGAAAAATAAATCCCATCATAATGTCTTGTAATTAATAGAAGTTACTACAGGTACTTACTTATTATCCCAGTGGTCGTTCCCGCCAAACTATTTTTTTCGTCAAATGTGCTGGAAAACTGTTGCCAATCGAATTCCAAACCATAAACAATTTCATGTGCCCGGCATTTATCTTGACCAAAAATCGCTGGTCTTGGCGGACCGCCGGGATAATACGTAAGTACTCTACTACACAATGTGCGCATAAAAGTAACTCAATTTTTCTCAGTGAGCTATGAATGAAGCGTTTCTGACAGGGGAAAAAAATGCTATTGAAGTTAACTTACAATTTCCAGAAATTATTTTGAGAAAAAGAAATTAATTAATAATTTCTTAAGCATTTCCATAAAACCAAATACGTTTGTAAACGAATATAATTAACGGATCTGAATGTTTATAAAATAAAATAAGTACGAAATTACAAATACACGATTTTTTTTTACTGTTTATATTTCAGGCTTTTCGCAAGGAATTAATCATTCATTTTAGAAGACTGAAATAGTTTGAAAAGATGCTTAGTCACATCCTCATGAGATTTGCCAAAGCGTGAAAATTAATAGCCACTAATCGCTGATATCATCTCGAAATATTAGCACTACTTGAATGAAATTATTTCTGTATTTTTGAATTAATTATTGCCTAGAAATATTTCTTTGTCACCAAAAAAGAGTAACATGACACTCACACAGTAAAAGCAATAACCTTTAAATTTTGATTAGTTAATATTTTGATTCCATAGAATATTAAAGCGAAAATAGTATACCTTCACGTAAAAATTTCTTAAAATGTATTATTTGTTGCAAATCTAATTAAAAAAATTTGTTATTATTTAATATTCGTAACAGTTTTCGCAAATTGTTTTCTATTATTAATTTTTTTTATCTTGAAGCTGTAAAGTTAAAAGTATTAAATTGTGACATAGTGCCGATAGTGTCCAAATTGTTAATATAACAATAATGAGTCAGCCAAAAAGAAAAAGAAAAAAATTAAAATTAAATACCCCAAAAAAATTGCAAGTGCCTTAAAAATTGGAAAAAACTGATGCATTTACAGTTCAATTATGATGATATGCATTTAAAAAATTCTATGACATTTAGTGAATTTGCAGACTTAAAATTGTGAGAGAAAAGCTGAAGACATATGAATATCCCACGTTCATATTTTATAAAAAATATTCGGGGCGGGGGATTCCTTTATTTTTACCCCCGCATTATGGTTAACTTCGTGTTGTGTTATTAATTGCGGTTTAATGTTCGAGTAAAATGTAACACATGAGGTCGTTCCTACTCGTATCTTTAGTACAACTCAGGAGTAAAAGTAACATAATTTTTTTTTTTCAGTGTATCCCTTTAATACGCAAGATTTTCTTTTAAATTGCTTTCAATTTTTTGTGAACTTTACAGGCAGTGGCAGTAAATTCATATTTTACATAATATGGCACGATTATCTATTTTTTGTTCTTCAACTATTTAATTTAATGAAAGAAGAAAAAATAATTAATTATATTTTCTTTCTTTTTTTTTTACATGCTTGAGATTCAGTCGTCATTAAATGGTCTAACTAAACCTGAAAATATCTCTTAAGATAGTACTGCGTTTTATTAATTGACATATTATTGTGCATTTTTAAATTACATTTAATTTACATTATAAACATATGAGTTTCTGCTGTATAAATCGTCAAGAAACTTCGAACTAAATTATTTTAAAATCAATATTCAAAAGTTATTTTGGAAAAACAACACCTTTTTTTTTCTCTTGCTCCATCTCTTCTGCAGCTTTTATTAGAAAGCAATCTCGTACGGTACGCTGTTACGGTAACTTCACTGAAAGACGCAGATATTTATTTCTCTTTATGGTTAAATAATTAAATCCTATTTATTTGTAAATTACAATTATATTTTGTAATCCCTTGAAGAACATTCATTATAACAGATTTTTACGTTGTTATTAAGTATTCACTAAAATTAAATAGTTAAAAATACTATTTTCAGCTTTTAAACTTTACTACCGTCAAAAATTTATAGTAATCATTATTTAATAATTATTTCCATTTCTTATTTTAACAGCTCAATTATTTTGTTAACATATTAATTTGACCTTTACAAATTATTCTAAGGTATTTCTCTATCATATTTAATTCATACTCCAGTTGATCTCTTGTACTGATATAAGTTTCGTTTTTTATTCTTTTTTTTTACAAAAAAGGCTAAATAGAAAAAGAAAATATGTATATAAATAATAGATTCGTTAAAGTCCAGAGAACTAAAGCAACCGTGCAGAAAAGAAGTATATTTTTAGATAAATCTCCACACGCTTTTGTTACTTTTTATACAATTATAAATACCACATGGCTATTTTTTTTAAAGAAATTCATGAATGCATATTTTGCATCACGTGAGATATGTTTCTTATATAATATGTGGAAGAGATGGATAGAAATTGTTTTCTGATAAATAACCATACTAAAAATACTTTTCACTGACAAACCGTCCTTAAGAGAACTTCTTTACAACAAAACATTGATTTTTTATCAAGCATATTTTCCTTTTCTTAAAAAAAATAGATTTTTTAAAACATAATTTTTTAAACTATTTTAAATTGAATTAATCCGTAGTTTATAACACTTCTTGCAAATTATTTCCTTTTGCTGAAAAATTTTTGCCGAAAAAAAAAAAAAAAAGAATTTGCTGAAATGCGTTAATCGACAGTAAAAATTATCTTTGTTGAAAAATGCTTGATGAAACATTTATTTGCTGAAAAGTGTTAACCGGCAGTAAAATGAATCTTCGCTGAAAAATGCTTGCTCAAAAGAATAAATTTTCTGAAAAGCATTAATCGTCAGTCTCGGAAACACGTTGAATATTTCATTTTTCTTTGCGGAGATAAATATGTGGCCTCCTTGATGAAAGCAAACGTACGTGCACAAGTCTGAAGTTATCTGGGTCGATTAAATTCTCAGTTTGTTTTTTTAAAAATATACACCAAGTAAACTGCTGATTAAGAAACACAAACTGGAAAATTGGGTCTAAAATATTAACCCTGCAGAAACTTCTAAAATAAAGACTTTCTGTTAAAAAAATAGAAAAAGAATAGGAGAATAAAATATTTTGAATGTTGCTTCATTTTAAGTTTCTGAAAACGAACTTGATGTGATTTTCCACATTTATAATTTCCTGTAAAAAATGTAACCGCCCCCCCCCCCAGATATGTCAGTTGTAGGTCCTCTGATACTTAGACCAATAGGCACACGAACATTTTTTTATTTCAAGCAAAACAGATAGGGATGAATGCAAGGCGAGACGAGACAGAGGATTACACCCTTTTTGATAGACGAGACAAACATTTTTATCATAACAATATAGGACTTTTGCGGGACGAGACAAAGCTTTTCGGCGGTTTTGCGAGACGATGCCTTATTCACTCGGCCATGGTGGAACCCTAACCACATTGAAACTAAAATTTAAAAAATATATACTAGTTTATTCGTTAAATTCTATCTATTGGGATAAGCACAATTAAGAAATTGAACTCACGCCACTGCACTGAAGTATTCGTAAACTTTTACCACGATTAAAAAAAAAAAAAAAAAAAAAAAACTCTAATTTCGAAAGTGAAATGATTTTGAAATCGACTAAATCTACATAATCATATTAAGTTTCTTCTACTTCCTTTCAACTCTTATATAAACAAGTAATTGTTGATTCATCCAGAGAGAGTCATTAATAATTCTGCACAAAAAACCTCCTTTCACGCTTCACTCACCGCACATTATCAAGAGAGACACAAATTAATGTTGACATTTCTTTATCAATTGTTATGAGCCATGTAAGAGATTGTTTATGTTATTTAATTGAAATATGACGTAACTGAGAAGAAATGATGATTGATGCAAGAGGGTTAAAAAAAAAAAAAAATTCTGCAGGAGTATAATTTTAAGTAGCGTTGAGTAATTTCCCCTGAATCCTTTAGTGGTACTTATGAGAAAAAAATATTTTTTATGTAATAAGTAATTAACAACTACACGATAGAGCTTCCTGAAGTGATCACTTCTTTTAAATGGCCATATCCTAGAAAAGAAACATAATGTAATTTAGCGGAATCTTTCTTCAATTGCTTTTCCTCGAATTTCTCTTGGTCATTTCAGACCACTATTTCCTTGAAATGAAATGCATTTCCTACTTATATGTATTTTGAACTAGCCTTTCTTCACACAGTAACGAAAATATGACTTATCTTTTAAAGTATTTCAATTTGAAAAGGAAAGGGAAGAAAAGTTTTACAATTTAAAGCAAAATTCAGATAATGCTTTCTTTCCTTTGATTTTTTTTTCAGATTTAATGAATCAAGAAGGTTCTAATGCGTTTTTCATGAGGCAATTGATGACATTTTTTAATGCATAGGGAAGGTGGCTTGAAATGGTCTTAGTGAGTAAAACGATCCGCTTAGCATACACATACGTTTTCTTCCATACAAGTAAGGCTATCTACCGAGTAAACATAAACTAATTGTGACAAGTGAAGAAGCAATGGCGATATTAAAGAATCACAGTATTATGCGTCTAATCAGAATTCTTTGAAAGTTTGGATTTTATGATATTTGTCATAAGTTAAGGAGTAACATTCCAATTTATTTAGATAATCAGTCTTTCATGTGCTTGGTTTACTGAACGAAGTCTATTTTTTAGATTATTATTTAGGTTAGATCTAGTGTCACAAATGTCTAGGTGGGTGAAAGATGCAAGCGCTTTGATACCTGAGAATGGTGATCATGTGTAATTTTGTGATATGTGCTTAAATATTCCCAGTTTTTAAAGTGGCGATAAAAGGCATTATTTTAGCACTTTCAAATATTCTGTTTTATTACTTGTGACACTTTTTTATATTAAAATTTTCATAAAATAAATTATGTGTGCTATCTGATTATAATCATCTGTAATTGATCACGAAAACCTAAAAATCAATTTCAAAACATTTTGAATAGAATTCTCCAAGGAGGGTAGACATGAAAAAAGGGGAGGGTGACAATTTTTCTGTAAATAAAACAAAAGTATTATCTATAAAATTCCCGCTTTAAAATTTAACTCATATGAGTTCTATACTTAGGCACAGTTCATTTTTAATTCAATATGTGCTGAAAATTTATTTATTTGGATTTTATATAAAAAAGGGCACTATTTCCGGTACACCTAATTAATATATAACATTTTAATGTTTGTTTTTAAAGATTTTTTAAAAAGATGTTGTTAAGCGGAATGCAGGCCTTCGGAGAATTTTTTTTAAAAATAATGTAAAATGTAGCAAGTAAAGATGTTTTTGATAAGAATGCAATATATAATCATGAAAACAGGGGGGGAAATTACTATATTTTCATACTATTTCATTATAATATAAATAGGAAATTTTGAACGTAAATCGTACAAAATTTAATGAATACGCCAACAGCTGTAAAACCATTTCTATTATTTTTATCACAATTTTCTTTATACAGCGTACTCTTATGACACTTCCCTGTGCAATGAACTAAAAGTTTGAAAATATTCTAAAAATTCTTTGAAATATGCTAAATTGTATGGAAAAACTTATAATTTTCAATTAAAAAAAATCTTTAAAATTTATATACATGCGCCTACAAAATGACCGATTCTTTATAGAAAGCTTAGATTTTAGTTAAAAACACAATTTGATATATATAAAATACTGTAAAAATAATTCAACTCAGTATCTGTAATAGTTTTGATACAATATCAGTTATTACTGTTATCGTCCATGAAAATCACGAAAACAGAAAAATAGATTCTTCAGAAAAATGCAATTGAAGATTTAACTTTAGAACCACTTTTTACCACTTCCAGTGCACTCTTTTATCTATAACTCGGCTTCTAGTTATCATAATGACAAGAATAAACCATTTTTGGAAACCTAAAAAAAAACTACTCTTAAAAATGACAGAAAAAATGAAAAACTTTTTTAAAATTTATTTATTTAAATCTATCATATCAGGGTAGGCAGTCCCCTTAAGATGTCCTCAATTTATCGACCAACTTTGGTGGAACGCCAGACACCATCTATGCCAATGGAATTTCTCTGCAATTTTCAAGAAATGAGTCCATTCATCATTGCATTGTGCGCGTGCTTAAAAACATACATTGTAGAACTTAATTTAATTTTATAAATCTTGAAAATATTGAAAAAGTTATTTTGCCTGGGTTTTTGTGTTTGCAGAATAATTTATCGGTAGTTATTGAAGTTCAACCTCAGATTAAAATGATTTAAAAGCATAATTACTCTAAAAATAAGTTTCTAAAATAATTATAATTGTATATAATAAAAAATGGTTTAATATAAGCTTAGCTGTTATCATCAAATATTCTAATAATATATCGTGTTCCATATAAAGCTGTTAACAAGTGTTTTCAATGGTATTTACAGAACTTGCTTTCATGCATGCTGTGTGGCACCTTTTCCAACATTTTCTGATAAACTTGAAAAGTACTTTTTGGGATTATCTGGTTTGATTTTGGATTAGCTGCCATCGTGTGATCTAACTGCCATAAATATGCATAAATTATGCATAAAGCTGCAAGATAGTACAGTGAAACCTGCGTAAGTTGACTGTGTAACAGTGTTCCTGTCGAATATATCCAAGTGGTCAAGTCTCATTTCAAATAAGTATGTTTTGTTCCATGACTCAACTTACACAAGTGGTCACCTTATAAAGGCGGTCAAATTACCAGGTTTCACTGTACATTTAACTTCGAAAACCTGTGAGATGGAGCTAACTCTTTTTTTGTTCCAAAAGCTTCAATTCTCTTAAGGCACCACTATGGCAGAGTGGTTAAAGACACTGAACATGGTAGATGGTTGAAATGTCAAGGTCCAGTGTTCGGGGCTATTGCAAGACCTAACGATCTGGATTTTGGGGCGGTTTTCTCCAGGTGTAACACGAATACGAGTTAGAGTCCCTTAAAAAGTCTTTCCCTCAAGGCGCACCTAGGCAGATAGGCCTCAAGTAGCTTTGCCTTAGTACAGAATCCAATCCAATCAACTCTCTTGCTTTCCAAGGCCCATCTTAAAAATTCTGCCTTTTTTTCTATTTCCCATAAAAGATTACAATTAATCGCAAAGAAATTTTTCGCGATTACTTTTCTCACACAGCAGAAACAAAGACTTCCTGCTCAAAAAGGGGAACCTTTCACCTCTCAGAGAGTTAACCTTATGCCGCAGGAATTCGCTAATGTATATGAATCGCCGTCCATTGGCGCTCGTATATAAACAGACGCAATGGAAATACTTTTAATGCTTCTTATTTTTTCTTCTCCTTTCTCTCTTTTAATCGAAATGCTTATTAAATGCAAGGCCAAACAAAAGCGAATTCATTCCGCCCCTCACTTTCACTTTGTGTGTATGTGTGTGTGTGTGTGTGTGCTGCAGCTTCCTAACACGCAAAATGCAAGAGATAAACACTGCAAGTTTCCTCCTAAGCTTAGTTAATTCGTTACACCCATTAGAGCGGAATAACTGGTGGTATGCTGGATTCGTCAAAATACGAAGCACGTCGATTTTTCTTTTGCAAGTTGTAATCTTAATCGATTTGAATTATTATTTTTTTTAATATGATGTATCCGTTCATGACAACAAAAGAAAAAAAAATAAAGCATTTCTTTTACTCTGGGAGGATAAGAAACCTCTACTTCTATTTCTCGGAAACCAATGCTGCAATTTTGTTTTGTCCCCCACCATGGCCGAGTGGGTAAGACACTCAGAACCAGGGCTTCGAACCGGAACTGAACCGAAAACCGAATACCGGGAAAAAAAACTGTTATTTCGATCGGAACGAATACCGGAACTGAACCGAAAAATATATCGGTTTATTTCGTTTCGATATAGCTTTCAGTCATTTTGTTACTGTAACCGACTTATCAACAGTTCCTAATTTAACCTCAATAAAATCTTCTAAATTATGATAGAATTACATTTTTTGTTTATGACAGAATTATATTTTTAGTACAAATAAGAATATACATAAAATTAAATCAAACATTTGGAACTGAACCGAAAACCGAAAATCATTATTTTCTGCGGAACGAAAACCGAAATTGAACCGATATATATATTTAGGTGAACCGGAACGGAAACCGAACAGAAAAAAAATTACGGTTCGAAGCCCTACTCAGAACAGTTCACGGCTGGAGTGTGAAGGTCCAGCGTTTCGGACCATCGAGAGGCTGTTGTCGATCTAACGGTCTGCAGTTTTGGTCAGTTTTCTCCAAATCTAACGTGAATGCGCGTTTGAAACCCTTAAAAAGTCCTCCTACCAAGGAACCGCTCCCCATCCTTGGATGGCAGTCCTTGCGTTGCTTCGTCTTAACACAACACAACGACGCAATTTTGTTTTATTTTCCAGAAGCATTCGTTTCATATTTTAGCTCTTTCAACCATGCTTTGTACGTCTGGCGGTTTCCAAGATTAAACGTACAGCTCCTAATATTATAAATCCTTACCATACTAAATAATTAATTCAAAAAATCTGCTAACTAAAAAGGAATATTTTAAAAGTCGTTCGGTTCATACAAAAAATAGTACAAATGTAACTCGAGGAATGTAATATCAAAGGTAACATGAAATAGTAGAAAAATTATTTGTAAATAATGAAACCAATACAACGTATAAGAATTACGAACAAGAAAATTTGTTTCGTCCAAAATAGTGTTCCGAGTTCTATTCTCAGCGGTACAAATACAACTGAAGACATTTAAAAATGGGAAAAAAATCTTTCAGAAGTCGCAGCTCACATTTAAAATCTTTCTTCTTTTTTTATTTGTTATAATCTTTATTTTTTTGAAAAACTTGAACGTTCTTTTAACGTATATAAATATTTATGAACAACAATAAACAAATGACTTAATATTTAGCAATTATTAATTAATCCTCCGAGTGATCGAAGCGTAAAATTACATTCACTGACACCCAATTTTCACTGAAATTCACTTTCATATTTTGCCGACAAAAATACGTCTATCATAAGTTATTTTTTTTATTGAAAAGAGTACCTATTTAGAACTGATTTTCTGTTGAATGTACTTGTTTTTTTTATCGGGCTTTATCTTTTATTATTTTTAAAACTGCCTAAACTAAGTTGAGTGAACAGAAATTTTTCCTTATCATTTTTCTTTTTAAATTTTAATGTTTTACCAGTTCAATCCCATTAAAAAAAAACCACCCCTCCCACTCCGCTTACGTACATAAAACTTCTTACGTACATACACTGGATGTGGAATGGACTGAAACAACTTTACATTTTTCCAAATAATTGTAAATACATAGAAAACACCGCACACACCCCTCCATCTCTTTAATAAATTACATCTGGCCCACCATGGCCGAGTAGACAAGACACTCAAAATGGTCGACAGCCTAAGTGCGAAGGTACAGGGTTCGGGTCCATCGCGCGGCTGTCTATCCAACGGTCGGGAGTTTTGGTCGCTTTTCTCCAGGTGTAACCTGAATACGCGTTAAAACCCCTCAAAAAATCCTCCGACCCAAGGAAACCCTCCAACGCAGATAGCCCATGCGTTGCTTTGCCACTACAACAACTAGGGATGGACGCGAGACGAAAAATATGCGTCTCGCGTCTCGCAAAATAGCCTAAAAAGCTTGTCTCGTCTCGCAAAAATCCCTATATCAATGTTAAAATGTGTCTCGTCTCGCAAAAATCCCTATATCATAATGTTAAAAATGTGTGTCTCGTCTCGCAAAAAAGCTGTAAATCTCTGTCTCGTCTCGCAAAAAAGTCGTCTCGCGTCCATCCCTACAACAACACAAAATAAATTACATTTCATCTTTCGGAACACTTTGAAAAAAAAAACAATCGTTTTAAAAACCCTGATACCTTTTATGTCCGGCTCTGAGAAAAGATAAATAGAGCCGTGGTAGCTTTCAGAAACATAACATGGTGGGAAAAAAATATGTAACTTCTCATTCAATTGAAAAAAAAAAAAAAGGAACTACACACATCAGACAGGAAATGAGTAACCCGCTCAGGTTATTTTGCCAAACAAAACACCATCATTTAAATAAAATTGTTCTCAAATAAGCTACTCAAGTCCTTAGTGTTAAAAGCTAAATTATCGGCGTAAAAAACGCCAAGCGAATCCTCCCACTTGGAGCGATGCTAGTGCTCAGTCAAGCTTAGGTTTTTGTTTTTCTTTCTTCCCTTGGCTGCTGTATGATGGTGCAGAAATCTACTTTTATTTCACCTACCTCCTGCGTAGTAACACATACGGGGTGGTCGCTGTATGACACCATTTAGTTCACAAATTAGACGATGGAATAAAATGTAATTCCTTTTCTCGGTGTATGCCTGATTGATTATTTTATCCTTCTTTCTGCAGTACTGGAGTGCTATTAAAATCAATCAGGTCTTTCTGTGGCCATCATTTGTGGACATGACTTCGTTGCATTCTTCAATTTCTTTTTTTAATGAAATGGGCTTACTTTTTACAAATTAATCAGGGGCATTTAATAAATGAGGTGATAAGAATCAGACGTTGAAAGTCGCCAAGGTTTGCAATTTTTGATGATTTATCTCCAAGTTGGCACACACACACACACACAAAATCTTCAAAATTGAACTAAACTTGGCGATAACTTCCAAATTTGGCTACAACTTGGCAAACGCGACAGTTTATTACAATCGAGAAGTATAGTTAGCATATGCCTGGAGAAGATTGTAAAATAGATTTGCAGGCGATTTTAATGTAGATTTCAGTTCCAAAGAAGTGTTTTATGGAATGGGGAAAACAAATACGGTACACTCGTGGATTATGATGCACATTCCAAATAGTATATAATGGTGAAGTATAGTTAGAATATGCTTGGCGAAGATTGTAAAACAGCTTTAGTAGCCGATTTTAATATAGATTTCGATTCCGGAGAAGTGTTTTATGGAAAAAGGAAGGAAAATACGACACACTCCTGAATAATCATACACTTTCTAATTTAATGGTATAAGGAAGAATAATAGGGATGACGCATGGATTATGATACGCTTTTAATATAATACTTTAGTGCGTATTTAAAAAAATGAAAGTGTTTCAGATTATTTTTCACTATTAATCTTAAAAAAAGGAAAGTAAATTGTTTGATTGCTCTAGTCATAACTAAGTAATTCTTTTTTCTGGTGTGTATCTGGTCTGATGCGGGATTCTGTTTAAAATAATAAAGGTTTCGCAAAACAGCATGAGATGTAGTCAGCATAAAAAGAAAACGATCATCCCACTATGTACTATATCAATAAGTCTTAATTAAACGGGAGTAAAAAATCCAATCCCGCACTGTTCTCCGTATTTTCGGGATTGAGGGAATAAGACTTACTGATCTTGCGGGATTGACATTTCATTTATCTTAGATTCATTAGAATTGCCACCAAAGCAAAGTATGAAAAAGTAAGAGATTTTAAGCATTGTGAAGTTTATTCTTAACCCATTTGTGCCCAGATATTTTTGGTCGACTTTCTTCGATTTTTGTTAATACCTGGAATAATAGATAAATTTCTGATGTCAACTTCTTGCACAAGGGGTGATTTCTTTTAAAATCAGTATGCATAAAAATTTAAATGTCTACATTCTACTTCGTAATGTTAAAATATTTTGTGGAGTTGAGGTTCAATACTAGTGAATAAAGGTTAGGAAAAATAAATAACGTTTTCGACTAATAGCGATAATGCCATCCCAAAAAAAGGGACACTAGGCATAAATGGGTTAATAATAATAAATAGTCTCAATTTATTATTAATACAATTGTTTACAGAAATAAGAAAATTGTAGTCATAATAATCATAACAATATACTTATTTATTTCTCAGTTACTAAAAAATAACGTAAGACAGCGTAAAATGTCTTATGCATAGTCTTCCTTGTCTCGAACTAATGTTGGAAGTGAAAAAACAAAACCACTAGACGTAAAGGCTCCCAGACTTGATCCAGACTCTCACTGGCAGATAATAAATAAAACTGAAACTTTAAATTAAAATTTCGAACAATTGATTCAGTGCATTATTGGCTAAGATACATAAATATGCAAAATTTTTGCTCAATTGATGATTGTGGAGTCGGTATAAAATATTATGAAAATAATTTATTTCTCAATTTCAATTCTGCGGAATTACGGTTTTAATTCAGCGAGACTAGCCAGTAAACATTTGTGTGGGATCCAGTATTATCCCGTTCCCGAAGGATCGGGATTAGATCCCCTAAACGGAGTCTTACTTTTGTGATTTTTATATAAATCAAAAATCTTTCATTGAGCTAAGAAACTGTCTGTAGCAGAAAATTATATACTCAGTGAAGGAAATCGTCATGAGATTACCGCTCTCTAATTGGAAAACCCCACATCCCAAAAAAAAAGCATTTTTTCTCATTTTGCTGATTTTTCTGCTTGAAGGCTTTGTGTAAAACAAACTAAAGGCACGATTGGTATTTGATTGTAAGTAGATTTTCAGATTAAATATTTGAGTATCCTGTTAAGAAAGAAGTGTGCTTCGTTATTTTTTTTTAAATAAATAATTTTTCAAAACACAGCATTTGACTCGAAATTTTTCGTGTGTTGTGTTTTTTAATATTCTTTTGTCACGGAGTAAATATTCCTTTGTATTTTAAATTTTTAATACGTATAGAGAAATACATAAGCTTTTTGCTTTGTAAAAGTTCTACACATTTGTCTTAATTTAACAAATAAATCATGGAATAGGATCTAATATGTTTAGAAAAGATAAGAGATTTTTATTTCTTTATTTTTATTTCTTGAGTGTGTTGGCCAAACGATAAATATTTTTTTATAAATTAAATTTTGATTTTCAAGTTATCTAAATAGAATGACTCCCCATAGGAATTAATATGAAAACTAAACACCCTGGAAAATGCTGCCAAAGTCAAAAATATACTCTATTTATGAATTATCAGACATTTTAAAACTGTCATAAAAATTAAGACAACTTTAACGATTTACTGTTGCTCGAAGATTCAAAGTTAAAGGGAATTTCATAATAAAACTATATGTCTACCAACAAAGCATCAGTCATATTACTTGGAATAAATCATGCGATTAATTTACGTATGCTTATATAAATGAAAATGTGTGATACAAAACTTTCTCCGATTCTGTCACATCGAAATATATATATATATATATATATATATATATATATATATATATATATATATATATATATATATATAAAGATTACTTGAATAGTATCCGATTTAAAAACTTTCCAACCGCTAAACACGTTCACATGCTTCAGCGATTACGGAGTTAAAGGAGTATGAGAGATTGAAATTTAATATGTTACGCACATTAATTATGATCTCCTGAATTCGGTTTTGAAACTTGAAATTAATGGATGTAATAAAGTTTATTTTAAGCAATTTCAGTTCATTTTATTCTGGAATAAAAGAAGATGCGAACCTTTCAAAAATAAAGAATAAAACCGGCATTGAACCTAATTTTTTCCAAGCGATCTGCGCAATAATTTAGAATGCGACTTTTTTTTTTAACTGCTTTTAGTCGAGTAATTCAATGAAATTGTTATCAGTTACAAAGTTCGTTATTTATATAATAACATGATAGCTTGAAAATTTGATGAAATATTTCACCAAAAGATGATACTAGAAAAATCAGTTCCATAAGTTGACAAAACCTAGTTTCAATATTTGGTACTCGAGTGGTATCATATACTCTTGTAATTTGACCATAAAGTGGTAGCAGTTGAACCATAATATCGATTAATTAAAAATATCACTACATTCTACGGAATAACCCAGAAAATGTTAGTTGAAAAGTGAATTATTTATTACATAACAACGGTAACTAGCGTCCATGCACGTACGCTGTTTTAAATTTTATAAAACGTTTCACCAAAACATGATACTAGAAAAGTTGGTTCCATAAATTGACAAAACCTTGTTTTAACAATTGATGCTGAAGTGGAACCATAAAATAGGCTCTATTTGAGCTACTAAAATTATTAATTATAAATTTTACTAAATTCTACGGATTAGCCCAGAAAATGTAGTTACAAAGTTCATTCTCCGACTTATATATAGATGTCAATGTTTGTATGTATGTTTGTTGCTCTTTCACGCTGAAACGGTTTGACAGATTTGGATGAAATTTGTAATACAGTTAAGTCCTGGATTAACATATAGGCTGCTTTTTATAGCACGAAGAAAGAAACACTGTCCCTGTAATATACAAAAAAGCTATCTTAAATACAATTGAGCTTTTATTTTACAGAGACGTCGACAGATGGCGCAAACTTATAGAATATCGTTAAATAATGCTAAAATAATGACTAAACGTCATTTTATTGTCTGCTACGTCTGACTTCAATAAAGAGTACACCTGAATCTAAGATTTTGAAGCTGTCATTCAGTTCGAATTGTGCATTTTTTTGCGCAGCTTTTTCCCATTATATTTCTCCAGAAAAAGGAGGTTACACATATCAATTTTAATTTCTATTTCCCATTCTATTACATCCAGAAAAAGGTTAGAAATATCAATTTGAATTTTGTTTAATCGTACTCATGAATAATGATACAGGGAAGACGCATGGATTATGATACGCTTTTAATATATAGCACTTTAATGCGTATTTAAAATCTGAAAGTGTTTCAGATTTTCTTACTTTTTTTTTCTTTCCGTTTTTTGATAGCGGCCAATATATCCAGAAGCTCTTCAGAATTAATGTAGGACGAAAATAATTTGTACCTTTTGTAGGTTTTTATCATTAAACCATCTTATTTTTGTAACCAGGGGCGGCCCACACGGTAAACGCGGCTTCGAAGGGACGCCATTTTGAACTCAAAAAACTAAGTAGAGCATAAAAGGGGGCGTATTTTTTAAGTTCGCAGGGGCGCCACTTGCCCTAGGGCCACCCCTGTTTTTAACCATCTTAATTTTAAATTCCATTCAGAATCTGAGAGATTTCGGTGCCAAGGAAGCCACACTGGCGTAGCTAGAGGGGAGCAAGGAGGGGCATCTGTCCCCGGGCGCAGCACCTGAGGGGCGCAAAATTGTACATAAGAAATTCCCCATTGCATTGTGACAAATAGGAGGGGACATAAAAATTTCCGTTGTCCCCGGCTCTGTAAACTTTAGCTAGGCCTCTGGGAAGCCGGTGAGAAACTGGATTCTCTCGGAACAAGATCTATTAAGATGGCGAACCAGTTGGTCACCGGAGGTGGCTAGTTTATTATATAAAAACGATAACCAGCGTCCATATGCGTACGCTTGTAAATTTCATGAAACGTTTGATCAAAACGTGATACCAGAAAAGTTGGTTCAATAAATTGGTAGAACCTTGTTCCACAATTTGGTGCTCAAGTGGAACCATAAACTCAGGTAAGTTGGACCACAAAGTGGTATCATATTGAAGCATAAAATGTATTGAATGAAAATATCACTAATTTCTTCGTATTACTCCAGAAGGTCTAAATCCACGGACAAAATGTCAATGCAACGACGATTCATTTACGCGAGGAACGAAAAATATAATTAAACATCACAGCAATTCGGAGAAACCAGTACCGCCTTGCGACCAACCCCTTCTGGAATCACGAAAACGAAATTACTAAAACTGTCGCGAGGCAGGCTGAAGAAACAAAGCCTTTAACGTCTAGTATTCCATTAAACCATTTCCGGTATAGCTCGGAGAGAGAGAGGGGGGGGGGAGAAAAAAAATTAGAGGAAATAAGGTAAAAACAACAAAAAACAGAACCCGACAAAAATATCAATTTTTTTTTCTTCTTTTTCTTCCTTTCTCAAGGAAAAGTGCTGGGCATATTTGTTCTGCTCCGCCGACCCCTAATGCCAAGGCATCATCCCCCGATCTTGAAGGCCACATGTCCCGATAGCTATCTGTCTCTACGTAATCACCTATGTGCTGCTCAGTTTTGCAAGGTCAAGAAGTTTTTGCACCAACTCCAAATTGTCAACTGAGTTACTTTTCTACCTTCTTATTATTTTTTTGAATGTGTCACTTGTTGGACTGGCAAATTGCTTCCGATGGTGGACTCTACTGATCACTGTTATCAGTACCTGAGCAGTGAGGTGGGTGTTTGCTCTGTTGCTACTTCAGATTACATACTGTAAAATATCTACCTCCCTGAAACGACCGTAATCGGACGAAATGGCATGCTTCTGCCATAAAGCCATTGTTAATTTACACCCCACTCAGTGACCACGTTTACATCAAATCCCTCTAACAACGACCAAGTTTCTTCAAAGCTAAATCGTTGATCTTACCAAATTCGGAAAATGATGTTCACGTTCATTATAATAGTATATTATATTTATTAAAACAAACACTCAAGTATATATATTCTTTTTTTTCAAACTGGATAATGTATTGTATTAGGCACGTCTATACGAAGGACAATTGCCTACGGGGGAATGCCTTGATCAGAGGTCGTTTTATGGGGCTCTAGCTCGTATTCACGTTACATCTGAGGATAACTGCTCAAAACGTCAGACCATTAGATCGACAGCAGCGCGGTTGCCTTTCGCACTTCAGCGATCTGCATGTTTAACGTCTTATCCACTCGGTCATGATGAGGGTGAAATTGGGTGAATTTTAATAACTTTTTAATGTATTGTATGAAATGGTTAATCAAATTTTAAAAACTGCTTTGTGGTTGATTTAAGTTTTAATTCACCTTCTAGTAAGGATTTTTTTTATAGGTTTAATTAAATTTTAAAATCACTTCCATTATTACATTCGGTGTCACCAAATAAATAAATAAATTAATTAAATAAAAATAAAAATAAATTGCTTACAAATTGAGTATTATCGGTTTTGGAAGCAAACGTGTTAAAGAACCTTTGTTCTTAGCAACCGATTTCTGGCCTGCAAGGATTGGTCGCCTTAGACTAGTTTATACTTATCACAGACCAAAGGCGGATCCAGGGGGAGGGCGCAGGGGGTGCGCGCCCCCTCCGAGAAAGGTATATTTACACTAGATAAATGGGGCTTTCACCAATATTGAGTGTTCTTTACACTAGATAAAATGAGTATTTACGATTTGCGCCCCCTCCGAAAAAAGTTTCAGGGTCCGCCCTTGTAAAAGACTCAGATCAGTGTTGGAGATACTTTACAGCGAGTGCCTTTATTGAAACATTTATTCATTTACACACTTCGGCACGATACATTAATGAAGATATGACTTCTAGGAACTGGTCTAATTAATGATTATAAAAGATTGACCAATCATGCAAACATTTCATCGTTAGGAAAGCCAACA
Organism: Cheiracanthium punctorium; assembly: GCA_038373885.1. Lineage (NCBI taxonomy): Eukaryota > Metazoa > Arthropoda > Arachnida > Araneae > Cheiracanthiidae > Cheiracanthium > Cheiracanthium punctorium. The sequence continues at coordinate 2,540,459 of JAWZYV010011853.1, forward strand.
AAATTTGAATCTAGAATTCGAGCCATCTCGGTTGGCGTTTCAGGTATTTCTAGGGCAAGCTTTATCCCAGACTAAATAAATCCAGCTCTTTCGCAACAGAAAGTCTATTTTTTTCTGGAGTGGTGCTAAAATCTTTTTAGGTTGGGCTAAGCCCGTCCTTCCTAAGTCTCTACTCAGCTACACCAATGGAACGTTGCGCGAGCTCTATCTCGCCATGTTAGTGCTATGTTAAGGAATAATAATAAGCCTTTAATGAATTAAAATGAACAAAGTTAACAAGTTTTTTTTATATCACGCTAATACAACATAGTTTATTTAAGTGTGGATAAATGTTTAGATTAAACTTCGTTTGTACTAGCAACGAAAACAGTAGCATTTACCATCGTATTTTTCAAATCAAGTTTCCGGTTAGGTTTCTTGTATGTAATAACTTCAAATTAGTTGAACAAAATAAAAAGCAGTGATCATAATATTGATTGTACTTTGTGCTTCAGTGCTCACAGGCACTTGCAACTTTAAGAATGCTCCTTGAATTCAGTAGATTATTCGGTTTGAAATAACAAAAGTTCGAGCTCAATTAATTGAACTTGAATACTGCACGCTCTTTTTCGTTTGTTCAAGGTCTTTTTAGAGCAACATTTTTTTTTAAAAATCAAACAAAATATTTCTGTTGTAATCATTTCAATTTTCTTTCCCGAGTGTGTTCTTTCACATTTTTTTTTCCCCATTAACTTAAAATCAAAGCCTCATTTTCCTCGAAAATTTGCAGAACTTTTTTTTTCCCCCGATCTTGAATTACACTTATTTTAACTTTCAGTAAAAATCCTAAAATTAAAGGCCTGGTTATTTTCCAGATTCCAAGTGAAATCCACACTCAGAAAACTCTTTTACCGGTGTAGTAGTTTTAATAAATATTTTGTTTTCGCTTACTTTTTTTTAACTCGCACTTTTTTGCCCGGATCAAATCTTCTGATCAGTTTTTCGCGTACTTCCCAGTTTGAAAATGACAATATGAGCTGAAATTTTGCATGTTGTTGTAGCTATAGCCAACCATAATGAATCAGTTGTAAAATGTTTAAATTTTTATAACAATTCATATACGGGAGACGGGGGGGTACAGTGGGACAGTTTTTAGATTTGTAAATATAATTCTAAAAATATTTTTAAAACAGAATATAAAACTATGCATTATGTTTTCTGATATATTGGCTATCCTAATTAATTTTAGTTCAATTCTAAGAAAAGTTTTTGTACTATAAAAACCATTTTTCTGAAGTACTTTGGGTATACTGCAGTGGCGCAGCCAATGGGGGGATAGGGATATCGCAACACCCCCCCCCTCCCATGAGGAATTTTTGCCATACAAAATGTATATTCTTCACTGCCTTATCAGACACACGTATACATACATATATGTGAGTTGCAGTAGTCGTAACTCCCCCCCCCCCTATGAAAAATGTCTGGCTACGACCCTGTAACACTGTGTAAATAAATGCGGTACAGTGGATAAACAAACGAGAGCATAAAAAAATTTCTTTCATTCTACAGTGAGTAATTTAAATATTTTTATTGCCAGACAATATTTAGATATTAAAGTAGCTCAAAGTTTATAAGGTAAATGTTAATTTTGGGGTTCTAAAATATACACACGCTAAATTTGTTATTACAGTTAGGCAGAATCTTTTCTTACTTTCTGAACATGTACCATGTAGGAAAGTATTGTGATCATGAAAAAATTCGACTCTGAGATGTTCATGTTTGGGGTCTTCTGAATTCATTTATGCTATTTTTATGGTGACGTATGTGTGTGTATTACCACGATAGCTCCTAAATGGTGCATTCGATTGAGCTCATATTTGGTACAGATATTATAGACCACCCATGCACGACCGGTTTTATTTTTAATGTGTATAAGACGTATATATATATATATATATATTTTTTTTTTTACAGGTCTACAAAAAGGAATTTATTATGGCCTATAAATTCAAATTTTACGGCAAACAAGGCATTCAAAGTGTACGGCCTCTGAATACTGCATTTGATTGAGTTGAATCAAATTCATTTAAACGCTTCGTAAAAATCAAGTTTTCGGAAAGTCGAATGGAGTCACTCCAAATTTTTAAAAAATAAATGGTTAGATTTACGTGCAGGGTATTGAAAACCTATGCATTTTTATAAATAATGAAACCATTAACTATTTTAACAGTTGAAAGAAATTAACAGAAAAGAGCCCATCCATATCACACTAATCCATTTAGAAGGAGGAAGTCCAATTACAACAATTTTTGTCAGCGACTTTTTTACCATGTGCACCTCATGAACCTACGTTCATGTCGTTCAACGACATGGTATCTTCACATCGACTTTTTCTGCATTACTTCATAATGTGGCAATCAGTGTACATGAGAATTAACGGGGGAGAAAAAAAAAACCTTTGTAAAAATGACTCTTTATCTCCACGAAACTCACCATTAGGCAATGTTTTTAATCAGATACTCTTTAATTCTTTTAATGCCACGGCAGGGACCCATGTCCACAAGCAGTGATAAATGCGGTAGCCAACCTTGAAATAAGTCGTCTTTACCAAAGACTAAAGATCAGTTTAAGATAGCAGCTGTAATCTGACACAGAATACTAAGTTATCCAAGCATTTCAAACGAGAAAATTTCTGGGCAGTCCTTTGATGTTTTTTTGTTTCTTCTATTTTCAGGTGATGGGGAGAAAATGGTGTCTCGCAGTATCTTCCTATGAACCGTTAATGGATGTCGTACGTTGAAAATATGGAAAACGCAAAACAAAAAAAGGAATAGATTTTTTTTTTTTTACAAAATAATCTAGTACTTTTTTTTTATGAAGCTTAAAGTGGTTTGTAAATCCAATGTATAGCGAATGCTTTAAAAATTACATTATGTAAAGGCCTCTTTGTATATTATGTATTCTTTTAAAAATATTGTAATTTACGTAACAAAATTATATTACTTAAAAGATGATTACTAAACCTAACGAAGCATCAAAAGCACTAAGATATTTATAACCAATAGAGTAGATTAGTTTTCAATGACAGTTTTATAGTATGAAATAGTTTTCCGTTGAAAAAATAAGTTATGAGCGGATTAAAAAGGAAACACGCTTTTCTATTCTAAGGTGTCAACTTCAGAAGCTGTGGGTTAATCCTCAGAGTATCTTGAAAAAAAGTAAAAATGATTTTTAAAAAGTACTCGACATAAAGTTCGGTCCATAAAGAACAGGAGGAGGCAGGTTGTTGTTACCTTTAAACTCCCTCATCGAGCAGAGGTTTAACCCTTTAACGCGCAGTGTTCCCGCTCTGGGAGCACCAAACTCTGACGTTTTGACTGTTGCCAGTCACGAAGAATAGATTGGATTTCTATAAAAATAGTTGCGGGTGACATAGCTCAAAGAGAATCCTTTACATTTTAGCACGTCATTTCCCGTAAAAAAATGGTCACGACTATTTTTAACAGCACTGACATCTGCTGAAAAATGGAAAAATGCTAGAACAGCTGTATAGATTGCCCAATGGTGAAAAAAGGGCAGCCGCTGCCATCGCTCGACTTAACTACCAACAAGATGGTGGACGATCGAAACCGTTCATCGCGTGCCACAGATCTAGAGATCCTTTTTTGACGCAGCTGACTGTGCCGCACAGCCAGCTGTGTTAAAAAAAGGATCTCTAGATCTGTGGCAAGCGATGAACGTTTCGATCGTCCGCCATCTTGCTGGTAGTTAAGTCGAGCGATGGCAACGGCTGCCCTTTTTTCAGCATTGGTAAAGGTTGCGCCTCAAAGGGTTAACCTATGACCTTCCATCACTGCAAAAGACATCATGTTCACGATGAATATTCCCTTCATCGAGTTGCTCTCAGAAAGGGCCTTACAATGATCCCCTAGAAGCGGAAGAGTATCTCCACTGTTAAAACGATAGTAGTGGATAGTCAGGGTTAAAGATAAACAAGAAAGATAAATCATTCCTAAAGCAACAGTACTAAACCACTTTCCAATGCAACTGCCTTTCTTGGGGACAATTTTGACTATATATAGATATGTGGCGAACATTAGCAGAAATGTATCGTTGTGAAACATAGCGAAAGAATATAATTTCTGTTCTTTTGACTGCTGCTGTTAAAAAACTATATTACTACCTACGCTATTTTCGAAGGAGAGCATTATTTTGTTATTAATACAATTCTACATGACACTGTAAAAAATAACTTTAAATATTATTCCTATACTTTGAAGGAAGAGTAAGCTGTTATTAACTTCTATATACACTGGCCTCCAAAAGTTAAGGAACAACCGGTTTTTTTTTTTTTTTTTTTTTTTCACCTAACCTGCAAGTGGATGAATGTAGAAGCACAATATTTGGATGTCATGTGCGCAAAACATTTATGTATTGACTGAACATAGAAGTTCACATAAGAAAAACGTAAAAATAACAATAACACAAAAATACAACAACTAACTACTAAAACAACAACAAAAAATGTTGTCAATACAACAACAAAAAATGCAATTTCGCTAGAAAAGTGCATTCTTGGAAAAATTATATACCACAGGTTCATGTGGTAAAATGTCAGAAACATAAAAAATGAGTTTTAATAAGAGATATGACGACCCCTAGCTTTAATTGGCGGCATCGACTTTCCAGGCTGTCAATTAAGTTGTCGGTTGCCGAAATGGGAAGCGAAGATCGGACACGGAGTGAGCTATGTTCCAGCTCTCCAAAAGACCTTGGAGGTGGACTTAAAGCAGCATTCTTTCTACCAAGATAGTCCCAAAGATGCTCTATGGGATTCAAGTCTGGAGATTGAGCTGGCTATTTCATTTGCTCTAAACCAAAACCCACAATATATTCCTCAGCAACTACAGTTCAGTGAGGTTGCGCATTATCATCCATCAGAATGAAATCATTGCCAATTGCACCGGCATACGTGCAGACATATAGCTCAAGGGTCTCATCCCGATATCTCACACCAGTCAAAGTTCCTCTCTGAAACACATGCAGGTCAGTGTAACCTCCGAGTGAGATCCCTGCCCAAACCATTATTCTACCGCCACCTCAGTAATTGTGTCTTTCAGCAGTGTTGCATTGATGATATCTGGTGCTTTGCTACCTCCAGATCAGCAGACGTTCTGAATCGTGCTCCAGAGTGAATCTGGACTCGTTTGTAAAGAGTACAGAAGACCATCGCTGTCGGGTCCAAGAAATGTGTTCTCTTGCCCAAGATAAGCGGGGCCTTCTCTTTCGTCCGTTGAGAGGGACACACACAACTGGTCAGTGGTCACCTTGCATTGTGAATATGCCTTCGCATCTTACTAGCGGATATTCTTCTCCCTGATGCTACAGAGTGGTCTGCAACAAGTTGCAGCACAGAAATTCTTCTTCCCCTTCGGGCCGAAAGATCTGTGCAACGGTTTCTTGCAGGTGTTGTAGCTCATGGTTGGCCTGGAGCGTATCTTCTGGGCACAGAAACTTCGGTTTGATATTGATTCCAGAAAAGGTGGGCAACACTGCAGGACATATTCTAGCGGCATCAGCCTGTGACAACCCCATTTGCATCCATCCGACCGACCGCCACCTTAACGAATCGGGCAAATGGCTTCTTTCAGACATTGCGGGACGCTACTGCCTATTGTCAACGAATCTGCTACCAAAAGTTGTAAATCAACAAAAGTTACAAGCGTAATTACGAAAACCTGATATTTGCATATTTTTCTCTCACTTATATATGCCAGTTCTTTTCTATATATAAAAAAAGTGCTGGCGATCGTTTTTGCATAAATTTGCATAAAGTTCATTTTTACCACTTACATAAACTATAAATTTTATTGTTAGTGTCATTTTTTATGGTGAGCTTCGAGAAATATACTGTTCCTTAATATTTGGAGGCCAGTGGATTTATCGTATTGCGCTTGAAATGATTTACTGCCACAGACTGTATGATCAGTTGAAGTTATTTTGAGTGCTCCTATTAAAAAAAAAAGAAAGAAAAGAAAAAAAAAAGAAAGAAAAGAAAGAAAGAAAGAAAGAAAAGAAAAAGAGAAAACGAAAAGAAAAGAGAGAGAGGAAAAAAAAAGAGAAGAGAAAAAACTATAAATGTTACATACAGTATTTTCGAAGGAGATGGAGAACATTATTTTTATATTCTTTAACAATATATATTTTGTTTTGTTAATTAAATTTTGTTTTGTTTGAAATGTATGAACGTTTCACAAATATGCTTTAAACAAAGACGTTCCCATAGAGCGCAGTGTATTAGAATTTTTGGGGGTATTCTGTAAATACTCGTACACCATTTTCGATAGGGTACATTGTACAGTACATAGAAATAACATATGTAAATTTCGTAGTAATCTAGCAACATTTACGGTAGTTAGAACACGGGCGGACGGACAGACAAACTCTTAATCAACTTTGAAAATTGCTATAATTTTTGCGAGACGAGAAAAAGCTTTTCGGCTGTTCCGCAAGGCGAGAGAGGCCTACTTTTCATCTCGCTTCCATCCCTAATCCCAAACTGTATAAAAATTCTGCACCCTCAACCGGATTCAAGAAATTCAAGAAATTTTAATGACATAAAAACAAATTTGTAAATAAAAGCTACCATATTAAGAGAAAATCAACTCTAAACAGTATTTTAAAACTTAAATGTTGAAAAAATAATTTATGATAAGAGGAATTTTACATTTCAGCGTCTGAAAGTTATAAGCTTTAAAAAACAAGCTACTAATTTTGAGTTATGAGTAGATCGGTTAATCATCGTTAAAAATGATAGACACCTTAGCCTACTACACGATGGATCTAAGCGCTAAAACATTTGCAATTGTTACCAAGAGCTGTAACTTTACATTTAAACACTCAATTATTGGGGGGAAAAAATGAAAATCACTTAATTTCCAAAAATGTAACAGCACTGCAGGAGCTGTTTTGATATCTGACAAATTGGAGAGTGTACTGAAGCGTGAACAAAGAGAGAAAAGAAGCAAAGCACAAGAAATATTGAAAAGTGATTGCATCACATTTCTCTTATGAATGCCGGGTTTTTTGAAACGTTTTTTGAACATTTTGCTCTCTCTCTCTCGATGTTTGTTTTTCTTCACATGTAGTTCAATGTACTTAGTACAACTAAACGAAACATTTTAAAGTTTTAAATAGCGAAGTAAAGAAAGAAAAAGAAAAAGAAAGAAAAGGAAATGTGGGCAAGCAGTTTTCAGGAATTCAGAATCAAAGTATAGATTCAAAAACTTCTCTCATGTTAAATGTCAATTATTTTAAAGGGACTTTTTCATTAATGTACTTTCTTTCTATTTTTTTTTTTTTTTTTGGTAAACCGAACAATCAAAAAAAATTACAGGAAATTATATTAAGCTGAAGTAAAATATTTTGTCTATGTATTAGTCCAGTAAATTCACTTTAATCAAAAAAGTTAAAAGGTGACAATTATTTATTCAATTTTAAAGGGGGTAATATAAAAATATGAGTACCACCTTTTGATCACTTTTTTTTTTTATTTTACAATAACGGTTTCGCATCTGATTAAATAAACATTAAGAAAATTAATTGCGACCTCTTACAAATACGAAATGAACATCATTGAAGAAAACTTAACAGTCAGGTGTGGAGAACAAAAAAATCATAGTAATTTTGGATGAATAGACAGCAAATTTAAGAAAGGGAAGGACTAACTCGAAATGTTGAAATAATTTCAAAGTTTATTCTATAGTTTTTGAGCATGAGTTAACTATTTTGTGTCATTTCTTGAATGGAATTCTTCGGTTTACCACGCAAAGTGCCACCTAGTGGACATTTTTTTAACTAAAAAAATTCAAGAAGTCTTAAAAGCTCATCTCGTGTACACTCCATACGCCAAAGCTGATGGCAATCTGTTCACCTGTTTTCAGCTGCAGCCGTTTATAGCGAAAGTTTAATTGCGATCACCCTGTACACATAAATGGCATCATTATATGCTATTTGAAGCAACTTTAATTAATCTTATTTCAGTGTTTTTTAAAATAAAAACACAAGAAGTACATTGGAAAAGACAAGTACAGGCAAAAATCCTTTAGTGTTTTTATTCTAGGTTTTTAATATCTGACGATTGATAATCTTTTATATATATATATATATATATACAGTGGTAAAAATTAGAATATTTAGTTAGTGGTCTGAAGGACCATTGACTACATGCCTTTCCTGGTCCTAATATTTATCACTGGTCCGTATACATGATTTTAAAAAATTGCAAAAAAAAAAAAAAAAAATTATATGAGCAATATATATTGATTTCATTTAAGAGCTGGATTTTAAAAATGTAAATACCCATTTAAAAAGTATTAAATAGATCAAATAATGACATATACTGGTAAAATTAAATGACATGCATTGGGAAACTGAATGAGAAAGGTTTACAAGAAGAAAATGTAAAATGCAACGTTAGTGGTACGATGAAAGAACAAATTTTGTATTCATCTGGTCCGTATATGGTCCGTATGAGATTCAAAAAATATATAAATAAATAAATAAAGTTAAAAGACATTGCAGTTTCACCAGTGGGTTAAAATATTTCCCATTTGAATACTATATACATTATGTTAAGCATGACGTATCACTGCAGCTCTACAGACTTCGAACAATTTACTGCTTATGAATGCAAAGGGAAAATTCATCATAGTTTAAGAAGGACAAACGTTTACATGCAGACGAGAAATGAAAAATAGGAGAGAGAATAACCGTTTTGTCTTACGAATTTAGCATATTTTTAGAACAGAGTCGTAACTCTTTCACCTATTTTATGTTTCATGTGTGTGCCTGTGCGTTTCGCTCATTACTATTTTTTCTTTACCTTTATTTCTTTTATCAACCGTTCTACTTTAAGTATATTGCTTTATAACCCTTTAACGTGTAGTAGTCGGCACCCAATTCCAGAGCTTCCACCGCTCGTCGCTAAAAAAGTATGACGCTGAAAAAAAGGGCAGCCGTTGCCACCGTATCGATTTTGCTACCAGAAACATGGCGGTCGATCGAATAGCCACTGATATAAAGAGCTATTTTGACATACCCGGATGTGTCAGAAAAGTTCTTCGGCTCTGTGACGTGGGTTTGACGATTGGGTCGGCCGCCATGCTGCTGGTAGTGAAATAGAGCGACGGCAATGGCTTCATTTTTTCAGCGTTGGGCAGTCTATCCAGTTGTTCTTGCTTACCTATGTAGAAATGGTTGGGCTCCAAAGGGTGAAATAATCGACTGTCTGAAAAACTGTTCAACATGCAGGCAAGCAAGGATGAATTGCTAATTTGAGTAGTATAAATGTTTGACCGTGTAGTTTAAAATTTTACAGTATTTCATTTTGTAAGAAATAAGGGGTAAAATTGCTGAAATGCAAATGAAAAGTAAATTTTTGCCACAAGATTTCCTTTAAAAAATTAATAAGCAAAACTTCATTTCGGCCGTCGATAATGGATTCCATTTTGTTTCAATTAAACATTATAAAACAGAATTTTAATTTGACGTACGAAAAACATACACAAAGACATGATAAATCACATCCCAATGTAAATTTCGATAAATGTATAGTGAGAGTATTTGCAGCAGTCATTTGAATGTTTTGGTTCTCCCTTGAGAAAAACAAATAAATAAAGGAACAGAGATCACCGAAAGCTAAATATTTCAATTTGCTTGTTTGTCAATCCAAAGCTATACAAGAGCTATTTGATTAATGTGGGGGACCATGCCTTGTGCGAAGGATATTTTAAGGGGCTCTAACGCGTATTCACGTCACATCTGGAGAAAACCGCCCCAAACCTCGAAGCCGTTAGATCGACAACCGCGCGATAGGTCAGAACCTTAGACACTTCAACCATTTCCAATGTTCAGTGTCTCATCCACCACTCGGCCATTGGTCGGCCAAAATATTTCGAATGGCTGGCAATTACGCACTCATTCATTCCATTTAACCCTTTAACGCGCGGTGTCCTCGCCGTGAGGACACCAAACTCTTGACGTTTTGACTGTTGCCAGTCACGAAGAATAGATTGGATTTCTATAAAAATAGTTGCGGGTGACATAGCTCCACGAGAATCCTTTACTTTTTAGCACGTCGCTTCCTGTAAAGAAATGGTCACGATTATTTTTAACAGCACTGACATCTGGTGAAAAATGGAAGAATGCGAGAACAGCCGGATAGATTGCCCAATGCTGAAAAAAGGGCAGCCGTTGCCATCGCCCGACTTAACTAGCACAGCCAGCTGTCGTCAAAAGAGGGTCTCTAGATCTGTGGCACGCGATGAACGTTTCGATCGTCCGCCATCTTGCTGGTAGTTAAGTCGGGCGATGGCAACGGCTGCCCTTTTTTCAGCATTGGGAAAGGGTTGCGCCTCAAAGAGTTAAAGGTTTGAACTTTTTTCCATTACCCGGCCACTATTTACCCAGTGCTGCGGCCAAAGCAAATCGATTTCATCATCTCTATTGGCAATTATTAATGAACACACACACACAAGGAGAAAAAAAAAAATTGCGAACTTTCCCAGGTGCTGTCTCTAAAGTAATCGGCGCGGAGGAATAAATGTTCTCTAAAAAGTTTTCTTCGTTAGGCAAAATTACCAACGCAGGAAAAAAAGCCAAACAAGCAAAAGAAGGGAAGATCATTTGCCAGGAGATTATGCCGCGATGTACCATCATCACCTGTCAAAGAGTGCAACAAAATGCAAAGAAGTTAACAAGTTAAAAGAGCGAAATAAAGAATGGAACACTTAGAAACATCCGAAGCGAGCACTATTTGGGTAATCTTTAGGTAGCACCCCGCGCCCTTGTTCAAACACGGATTTCCTTTCGTTTTCAATCGCAGCATTTAGCCTGTTGTAAGTACTCCATGTTTCTTTGCATTTTCATTCCTTCTGCCCCCCCCCCCCCCGCTGTTAGTTTTATTTATTATATGCCTTTCTTTTTTTCATCTCTCCAAGTTGGGTTTACAATCGATTGAGGTACCACACGATTTGGCGGATGCCAAATTTTTTATGGAGTTGGTAATTGCGGTGGAAGAAATTACTATCAGACAGTTCAACATTTATTTGAATGCCTTTTTCGATAATGAACTAAATTTTTTAAAATATAATTTAAGGGAATAAGTAGAATTTAGATTCAATTATTCTTAAGAAAAATTTCAAAAGGATTTAGGATAATAATAAAAAATAAAAAAAATCAATGGAAAAGTAAGACGAAAATACCAAATAAAATTAAAAATCTGGTTTATTCACCGAAATAGATGACTGAAGGACAATGAACTCATTTGATGAAAGTAATAGCGTTCCAAAAATTTTAATTTATTCGAATTTTTAAAAAGCTGCTGACAAGAAAATGTTTACTTATCAGTACGATGTTAAAGATCTTCCGAAATTTCGAAACAAAAACGCGAACGCACACCCCCTCCCCCCCCAAAAAAAAGGAAGAAAGAAATTAACCAAATATGAATTGAAAATTCTTTCGTTTTACGAAAATCAAAACAAAAGTATGGAAAAAAAAAATCTTATGCTCAAGGAAACTACAACACAGGATTGGAGAAATACCGTGTTTACGTGCTTAATAATCGCCCTCGCATAATAGTCACATCCCCAGTTTTGAAGAAGAAAAAACCGTCAAAATATTTTCCCCGAATAAAAGTCGCGCATTTGATCTTTATCTTAGAAAATAGAAAATTATCAGCCATACTCTTAACAGAACAACAGTGGAATGGGTACCTTCAGTGAAGTGATTTATTATGAATTACGAATCATATTATTAGAATTTTTGTTCAAAATTTTTCAAAGACTATTTGTAAATTTTATGTACATAAATACATTACCATAAGTAGAAAAATGCCTTTATTTTCTATCTAGCTGACGAAAAGACTATTTAATAAACAGTACATAATTTGAAAACATTTGGTAAGTTGCTAATTTTATTATAATGCTTCCTTTTTTTTAAGACCAGTAATGTTTTAGCATTAGAGAGTAGAATATTGTGAAGTAGACTTCCCCGCATGATAGTCGTACCTAGACTTTCACTATGAAAAATTGGTAAAAAAAAGTGCGACTATACCTCGAGTAAACACTGCAGATGTGTCACGAAACTAGAATTATTATTCATACTCTTTAACCGGTAAATGCTTATTGCAGGAGCTTTTTAAAAGTACCTACAGAATAATAGGGACTTCTTGAATGATTTAAATTCAAATCCCATACAAAAAAAAATTTAATTTGTCATATGTTTGCGTCTAGAAATGTTCATTAGTAGAAATGTTCATAAGAAATTGTAGAAATGTTCATAAGCAATTGTAGAAATGTTCATTAAGAAATGTTCAGAAGAAATTTTCAGAAGAAATGTTCATTAAGAAATGTTCATTACGATCATGCGGATCTCTACAGATCTAAAGAGAGAAGACAATAAGCATCCTATTGAACATTGCTATTGAACGTTATATTACAAGAACTTTTACATCGGATCAAAAAAACTACAAAATAGAAGTTGCCTCTTCTTTGTGGTCACATACTACAGTTCAAAGAGTGGTCACTTTCGAATGATTTGTTTGACTTTCGCTTTTAACACGCGAACTTTAGTTTTCTGAGGAGCATACACCTTAAACCTTCGAGGTAACAGAACTAACACGGCACTGAATGGTATCGAATATATTTTATCTTACACTTTAATCAGTTTGAGATTCATTCCGCAAATTTGCTTTCGGATTTTTAAATGAGTGATATTTTTCTACTCATATATTTAGGTGATGATCTTGTGGGGATGGGCGCGAGACGAAAAAATAGGCTTGTCTCGACTCGCAAAACAGACTAAAAGCTTTGTCTCGTCTCGCAAGATCCTTATGTTGTAATATTAAAAATGTTTGTCTCGTCTGGTAAAAAAGCTTTAAATCTCTGCATCGACTCGCATTCATCGCTACGAAATTTGAAATCTTAATCACGTTGAACTTTAGCTGTCGCACAAATTTTTATTACGATGGGAGGGCGTTCCCAAAATGAAAAAATCCTAAATCTAATCATTAACTTTTATTAACTTTTATGTTTAAATGATAATCAAAATAAATTTAATAAGAGCAATATTACTTTTGAAATACTCGAATTTTTGAATTAAAAAAAGATAACTTAAATTAAATGTCACTTTGTTAAGAAAATGCTTTGGGTAAATTTGAAATTTTCGATTAACCATATACATTTAAATATACGTTTATGCCCTGTGCAACTTTTGTTGAAAAGTGTGTTATAAATAGGCAAGTTTGAGCACATCTTTTAGCACAATGGATAAGCTTTATAAATCGATTCAAAAATCAACACAAATGATAAGCTTTATAAATCGATTCAAAAATCAACACAAATAGGCTACTAGAGTAATTATATTTAAAACAGATAGTAATTTGTTTAATGACAAATGACCATTTAATGTATAACATTGCACAGTAATCTGCAGCTCTGTGTAACTTTATTATTAATGAATAAGTCGAAGAACATATTTTAAACAATTAGATCAAATACCCTCACTTACAGGATATTGATCCTGTAATTTGGAAGTTGGATTATTTGGAAGTTTAATAAATACATTCAAAAAACAGTACAAAAAAAGTTTTTCAGATTAATTTTTTCATTAAACCAACGATAAATTTTATCCGTAATAACGATCAATTTATTTTCTCCTGATTATTAAAATATATACCCTTAGTTTAGGAATGACTTAATAAAAACAAATTTGAAATTATCACAGAAATCTCCCTCGAACAACTTTAATTAATTAATTAATTAAAACAAGATAAGAATAAACATAAGTAAATTTATGCGTAAAATGCGATGTAGCCAAGTCCGAACTGCATCGCATCCTCTCTAACTGTTAGATCAATTAGCCTTGCTTACGTAAAAGTTTTATAGACAAATTCGAAATCAATCTCAGAAGAGTTCGTTAAAATAATCTTTACCAAGCAAACAAAATAGTATTTTTTAAATTATAAGTGTTTATTTAAAATATATATTTTAATCCGTATAATAAAATAGTGTGTTTTTGTGGGAAACTTTTATAAGTATAGACTCGAAAAAAGGCTAGAAAAATTGCCCAAGAATTACTTCCATTTAACAAAACAATTTTTTTCTGACAAGGGTAATGGTCAAGTTACATTTTATAAATGTAATTAACTGACATGAAAGCAGAAATTTTTAAAAAATGCTCCAAATCATTCACTAAAAAATCTATAAGCTTTCTCTATTCATGTAACTCTAAAAGGACTTTGTCACTGAAGTAAAAAATACCAAACAAAAACACGAAAGATTCTTGTTTAATGTTTAAAACCCATCAGGCTGCCTAATTTGTTATTTTCACTAGAAATCAACGAACCATGAAATGAGTTGTAAAAGCGTTTACATAACTCCCAACATGTAATACCGCCTTAGGCAGTGCAACGCAGCTTTTTGTAAAATTTTATTGAAAGCAATAAATTGCAGGTTTTATTCGCTTTGTTAGAGAAGCTAATGATCTTAGTTTAAAAGGATTTCTCGCGTTCATCAAAGTGAAAGTCAGCTTAAATGATCACTAAGCCTTTCATTATTTCAGAAGAAGTGCATTTGATAAAAATATTAATTCGATAGACAGTAGGCCGCACAATTTTTGAGATGATATGTTTTTCTTTGTCCTAACTTTTCCTGTAAGCGATATTTCTTAATCGCGTAAATTAGTAAATTGCAGCTTTAATCCTTGTATACAGGGTGCGCAACTTATAATGGGAGTGAAATTTGGTGATTAAAAAAACTACCAAACATGAATTTGAAAAGCTGAATGCAGGATTCAGTTTTTCAATACTTTTATTGAAAATTAATCGTCTTAATGTAACGAAACACAAAAATATTTAGTTATGCAGTTGCACATTCTTTTGCTTAGAAGTTTGTGACACATCGTCTGACCATGGAATTAACGACGCTCTAAGTTGGGCCGGTGGAGTTTTAACCATTCTGATTTAACCCTTTGAGGCGCAACCCTTTCCCCATGCTGAAAAAAGGACAGCCGTTGCCATCGCTCGACTTAACTACCAGCAAGATGGAGGACGATCGAAACGTTCATCGCATGCCACAGATCTAGAGACCCTTTTTGACGCAGCTGGCTGTGACACACAGCCAATCCGCTTCAAAAAAGGGTCTCTAGATCTGTGGCACGCGATGAACGTTTCGATCGTCCGCGATCTTGCTGGTAGTTAAGTCGAGCGATGGCAACGGCTGCCCTTTTCCAGCTGTTCTCGCATCAATGGCGCACCCAGGATTTTAGTTTAGGGGGGGCTGGACTACAAATACTGCTGAACTCGGTTATAGTGACCTCGATTATAGTTATAACTCTCTTATAACGTCAAACTATTCTGTGCCAGTCGACTTGCCCATAGAACACAACCCCACGAGCAATGTAACTCATTTTAGAATCAAATAATTATATGATCTTTTCAGTGATGTTGTAACCAAGTGGAGCTATGTCACCCGTGTTTCATGCTCTAACTGTACGTTTTTATTTAAAAACTAACATCTTTTTTTGGTAAAAAGTATTTTAGAAATAATTTGAAGACAATTAAAAAAAAAAACATTTAGAAATAATTTGAAGACAATTTTTAAAGAGAAAACATTTAACTCATTAGTGACAATTTTCAATATTTTTCACTTCTAATTTCCCACCTTTAGGGGGGCTTTAGCCCCCATAGCCCCCTCCGTGGGTGCGCCTACCATTTTTCAGCAGATGCAGCAGATTTTCAGTGTTGATTCAGCAGATTTTCAGTGCTGTTAAAAATAATCGTGACCATTTTTTACGGGAAATGATGTGCTAAAAAGTAAAGGATTCTCGTGGAGCTATGTCACCCGCAACCATTTTTATAGAAGTCAAATCTATTCTTCGTGACTGGCAACAGTCAAAACGTCAGAATTTGGTGTTCCCAGAGCCGGAACACTGCGCGTTAAAGGGTTAAAAGAGTATATTCCTTCCCAAAGGTGTTCAATAAGACTGAGGTTAAGTGACTGACACAACCAGTTCAAAACTTTAACTTTCTTAGCTTTAAACTAATTTTTCACCATTTTTAAGATGTGCTTTGGATCATTATCCTGCTTAACAATCCAAAAGTTACTTTAGGAATTCCCGACGCTCTCTTCTCTGTGTAGTATCAATTAAAAACTTATTGTAGTCTAGCTTCAGCTGTAGCAAACACAATTGATACAAAAAAAAAGTTTTTCAATATTCCATTTTAGTTTTGATACCCAGAAAGCTTTGGGTTGAAATTTAATTTTACTAAGTACGACTTTTGTTCTATTCTGATACTGTCAGTTTTTTTTTTTTTTTTTTTTTTTTTTTAAATCCTATTATGGTGTCTACTATTGTTCTGATAAAAATAAATAAGTAAAATAAAATAAATAAAAGTTTTATTTCAATTTCGACAGTAGGGGACTCAGACTTTTAGTTATGCAGTTCCTACCAATGAGATTCGCTTCAATAAAAAACCGGCTTCACTCAAGTATTTATTGGATAATGTCTTCTACTGCGGTTCTGACACCAAAGAGTATTTGAAATCTACAAGAGAATTGAGTCCCCTCTCAAAAAAGTATCAATTCTGGCTTCAATTTCATTTCAAACATAACGCGCATTAAATTAAAAATAAAAATCCTATGAATTGTATTTGATTTTGGCTTCTATTTCAGATCTTGGCATTGACTGAAGTGGTCCGGCTTCTATACTTCGACTCTGATTTGAGGGAAAGCTCTGGCTCCGGCTTCATATATAGCCCTGGTTCATCAGATTCGCCTCTGCACTTCACCCCCATAACACAGAACTGGCAGGTAGGTGAGTAGACTACAGAGACGGGGGAAACGCGTGGGGCCAAGCAGTTAAGAATTACTATATGCTTGAGTGGGTTATCCGGTGTGCACTGGTGCCGAAAAAGTGAGTAGAATGGGTTCTTTAACTTGGGAAATATTTTAGTCACATACAGAAATCAGGATATTTATTATATAATATACTACAACGATATGAGGAAACGAATTTTTGAATGATTTTATTTTTCCTTTTCTAAGACTCTTTTTTAAAAAGTTCCCATCCTGACAGTTTCATGCAATTGAATGCTTTTCAACCCTTTGAGGCGCAACCCTCTCCCAATGCTGAAAAAAGGGCAGCCGTTGCCATCGCTCGACTTAACTACCAGCAAGATGGCGGACGATCAAAACGTTCTGGCTGTGCCGGCATAGCCAGCTGCGTCAAAAAAGGGTCTCTAGATCTGCGGCACGCAAGGAACGTTTCGATCGTCCGCCATCTTGCTGGTAGTTAAGTCGAGCGATGGCAACGGCTGCCCTTTTTTCAGCATTGGGCAATCGATCCAGCAGTTTTCGCATTCTTCCATTTTCCAGCAAATGCCCAGTGCCGTTAAAAATAAGTGAAAAATTTTTTTACGGGAAATGACGTGCTAAAAAGTAAAGGATTCTGGTGGAGCTATGTCACCCGCAGCTATTTTTATAGAAATCCAATCTATTCTTCGTGACTGGCAACAGTCAAAACGTCAGAGTTGGGTGATCCCAGAGCGGGAACACAGCGCGTTAAAGGGTTAAAATCGCGCACGTTGTCTGAAGTATCCGAATTCTCAAAATGGCTGACGTTTGTTATAGAATGTGCAAAGAAATATTTTGCTTATTCTTAAACATGTTGTGTATTTGACAAATTGAGTTTCTTATCGAGTTCAGCTATTCAAATGGTGTAAAAAATTAAAACAGAGCATAAAATGAACTCAGTGGCACAACAGCCCATGTAAGGGCCAAGTCCTGTCATACTGTCATTCAGCAAGGCAGGCCCAAGGGGGATGCGAATGTAGGCGATCGTCTAAAGCCCTGCGCTTGGGCCTTTTTTTGTTATCACGTTAGACCGAGCTTGGTACATGTTTGCAATATATCCGAGAAAGGCCAAGAAATAAAGCTAATAAGTACTAGCAGTGGTAATAGTAACTTACATAAGATATGATAGAAAACAAATCCCGCTCTTCCGGTTAGTCTGGGGCCCCGCACGTCTGTCGGGCCGGCCCTGCATTCAGTCATGGGCCCTGGAGTACAGAAGCATATGCTCCACCCAGAGGATCTGCCTTGAAATGCGGCTCTCAGTATTTAGTTTCCCAAATCGAGTTTGGTCTTCATTTCATCAATTTAAACTGCTTCTCTGTATTTTAAAATATAATTTGAATGGGTTTTAATGGTTATAAAAATTAAATTCCCAATTTGACTCATTTCGGACAATTACTCACTCTAAAATCGCAGTAGTTAAAGATACAAAATCGCTGCAAAAAATGGAAGCTCTGCCGATGAAAGCAAGGGATGACGCGCCAAAAGTGGGTGCCCATCAAACGTGAGAAAAACGTTCGCTTCCAATCCGTTTATTAGCCGAAATTGCTTGTTTGTAAGCGAAGGTTGCGACCCTGCTAAGTCTGTTTGCATTAGGTTGTCGACTCGTACAATTCCATCAGCTTTCGCGCCTTGGCATTAGGAAGCACAGAAGTTGCCTCGTGTATCGGATTAAAAGGGAGGGAGGGGGGGGGGATAAGAAAAATAACTGGAAGTCAGCGTCTGGCAGAAATTTGATGTGCTTTTTTCAGACCTTCTGATTTGTTTGCATTCGTAAGAGCCCACGAAAAAGTTGCTACAGTTTTTTTTTTTCCTTTTACGAACTTTAAATTTTCTCTCTGCTTTGGATGGTACATTAAAATCTATTTTTTTTTATAGAGAATATTATTTAGATTAGAGAGATATAATTTAGAGAAATACAAAGGAAATCAAATAATTTTAGTTGTATAGATTTTTATTTAACGAAATGGCTTCAGTAGCTACGGATGTTTTGGTAACTAACTATAATCCTAAATATGAAGGATAAGTACATCGACATGATGTTGTTTTCAAGCGGCACACAAACTTGATTTGATATTGACAATCTGAAAAAAATCAATATCCTTAATAAAAATAATTATGATTCTTGGAATTGTAAACAACAATTTCAAGCTTAAGAGTTGTAAAATTATTCGACAAAAATTTTATTTGAAAGGAAAAAGTACTGATTTTTTTTTTCTAAATTTGCCATAGAAAAAATTTTATTTGAAATTTCAGCTGAAATGTACTTTCAACACGATACTCACATTTCCTTTGTGAATTCACACGCTTCATTTCTGTACAGTGTAAGTTGAAGTTTAGTAAAAAACAATTTTTATAGTTCAGATGACATTCTTAAAAAATGCATGATGTTATGGCATGCACGTTTGGTGTGCTTTGTTATTTGTAACGTATGTTGAACAAGCCTATCTTTAAATACAGGAAAGTGAGAAAGTGCCTTTCGTATCGTTATAATCCATATTAAGCCTCTCAAAGAATATTTTGTTTCGAATAACATTTATTTTAAAAAGAGTAAACATAAAGGTGATCAAAAAAGAGTCTTTAGAGTATGAATATCATCTGAGTCTGAAGGGATAAATATTCACTCTGTACTTTATGCTTTTTCGCAAACTATTATTAGATTCTAACTGCAGTAAAACTGATTTAACATAAATCATAGTTATTCCTAGTAATATATAACTCATATAACAGTAAATAAATAACTCATTTTTATTTAGCACTTTTCAATTAAAGAAAAATCTTCCAACTTAATTGCAAAAAAAACGGAAATGCAACTTTAATATATGATTTCAGCTTGCTCGTCTGTCTAAGGTAACTGTCTTAAATAATCACCGATTAATAATAAATGAATATGAGTTACTGTTGCATGGTGTAGTGCATTGAAAACGTATTTATTCTGTTCTTTCCTCAGAAGAGCCAAAATGGTTTCAATACATTAAGATCTATGGGCAATCATTATTTAAATTATATAATTTTTCACTTACTTCAAGGGAAAAAAAAACACATATTAATGGTATTAGTAAAATAAACGCTTTTTCCTCAAATCAGAGTTTGCAGCACTTATAGCTCTCTTACAGGAGTAAACAAAAGAATTCCCATCCATTCACTTAGCTTTTAAATTCAGTGACACAATAAAAGTACTTTGTGTTATTGGCTTGAACAATTTCGCTTACATCGTTGCAATGAGGTAGCAGCAATTCTGCTTCTTCTACTGTCATATGCGCACCTCGTATATGCGCAAACAAGATTGTGTTGGAAAGGGCTTGATAATGAATGCATGCGGTATAATTTATCTTTTTCTTTCCTATTATGAAGAGATTTATAATCCGGCAAATTACCATCAATTATATTGATACACCGTTAATTGAAGTAGTTCAACGTTTCACCATACAATGGAGCTAAATTAGCTGCATTCTTTCTATGGAGAAACGTTTCACCATGGGTTTGGTTCCACTGATGAGTTTAAGCACCAAATCATGGTTCAACATTTCTCTATAGAAAGGCTGCATCTAATTCGGCACCATTTTATGGGGAAATGTTAACTACTTATTTTAACAGTGCATTTAAGCCATTGGAACACCCAGTATCGCAGAACCTTGCCTCATACGTGCTGGGAATGTGGCATTCTATGCCATCATAACTTTACAGATGAAATATTCAATAACTCAATTTCTTCGGGAAAAAAACTTCAGAAATCAAAACCTTTTCCTTTTTATTACCCATGGAGCCCTGAGCAGTCAACTTCCACACCTGTGAATCGCAGATTCAATCTTTGTCATTACGCATCACGGAGTCATTCATCCGCCAAAAATTCCCACGAATCATTACGATTCCCGGTTGTACAGAAGTAAGATCACAAAGTCACATCCTAAAACTTCCAGATTAGGAGATAGATATTATTTCATAGTTGGAAATTATACGTTTTTTAGATATATATTATGGTACTTTGAATTTCCAGATCTATCTCTTTACACGACATTACTCTATATTACGACTGCTGCTGTCTTAATCTTCCTGAATTTTTTTTTTCTTTCTCGTGCTTCATTATTGGCGGTACAAACAAGCTTTTTGGTATCTAATCTCTTTAGCGTGAAGAATCAAGTTATAGATTATTTGATGAGTTTAACAGGATATTACTTGTCTTTCAGAAGGATTTCTCTGCGCTACTTTTCATCGCAGTGTAGCAAATTAACCCATTTGTGCCTGGATATTTTTGCGACTTTATTCGATTTTTACTGATAACAGAAATAATAGATAAATTTCTGATGTCAACTTCTTGAACAAGGGATGATTTCTTTTAAAATCATTATGCATAAAAATCGAAATATCAACGTCCTACTGGGTCATGTTAAAATATTTTGTAGAGTTGAGGCTCAATACTCATGAATAAAGGCTAGGAAAAATAAATAACGTTTTCGACTAATAGCGAAAATGCCGTCCCAAAAAAGGGACGCTAGGCATAAATGGGTTAAGAATTCTTTTGAAAAATTAAATGATACATCGTATAAGAAGTTCAAAGAGATAAATAAGCTATTTCAAAGTTTTTGAAATTTTCAAAATGTCTTTCCACGCATGTTGAGCAATATTTCTTTGAGTGTTATGAAACATTTAGGGGAAAAAAAAATGCTTAAGATATACAGTAGTTGGCTCAACGTGTTCTTTCCTCTGCTAAGAGTTCGCAATGTTACCCTATATTTATGAAACGTTTTTCAAATTTTCTAGGGATGGACGCGAGACGGCATTTTGCGAGACGAGACAGAGATTTACAGCTATTTTGCGTGACGAGACAAACATTTTTAACATTATGATATAGGGATTTTTGCGAGACGAGACAAAGCTTTTCGGCTATTTTGCGAGACGCGAGATGCCTATTTTTCGTCTCGCGTCCATCCCTAAAATTTTCATAAGTTATATTGATTCATCGTTTCATGTGAGTTGAATAATAAAATTCACTAAGAAACATAGCAATTTCTTTCTAACTCTCTGATGAAGTTCAATTAAGACATTCATTGATTCTTTTTTAAATGACAATCCTTGAACTTTGTTATAAAACTTCTCTGAAATTATTTTCCCTGTTTGAAATATAATTATTGTAAAAACTAAAATTCTGTAAAAATGAAAACTTAATATTGCTTTCAGAATTCAACATTAGTGTGAAATTCTCGAATCAAAGAGATTGAGATGGTTGATGTCAAAGTCTGGAAAGGTAGCAGATAGCTTGTGCTTTAAAAAAAAAAGATACTTGTCAAAAGACTTTTAAACAGGTTAAAAAGACCAATGATGTTAAACACTTGAAATAATTAATAATACTTCTTCACCAAATTCATTATGTACTTACTTTGATAGTCAACCTTTATGCCTCATGTAATTTCCAACTGGGTGGAAGCGTTATCCGTTAAAGGAAATATTGCAAAATTTCGAAGATTTTTTTCCTGGATGTTTCGAAACTCTTATAGGTTCATTATTTGTAATATACAGGGTTGTTAAAAAAGAACAGAGGTGTTCAGAGCCCTCTAACGAGTAAAGCATTACACGACACGTAATCAAATTTGATGAGCCTACATAATGGACCACGGGATTTTGACTTTCAAAATAATAATAATAATAATAATAATAATAATAATAATAATAATAAAAGTCGCCACCAGGGGAAATTTTGGCGCTGTTTATCAAATGAAATGCGCTAATTTGCATAATTTCGTTCCTTGTTATGATTATTAGTATAAAAGAAAAGTCTGGGAGAATTTTCATCCTTCTGAAGCCAACTGGCTTGAATCAATTGCAACTTCTTCAACTTTTGCAGACTAACCACTTTGAGTCCCCGCCTGGTTGCTGTGCTGGAGTTACTCTAGGTTCAAACCAATGCATCATGTTTCGTTCATGTTTTTTCTATGCTCCTTGGTCCTTTTCGTTAGTTCTTTAACCGCCGAAAAGAGTGACATTGCACTCTTTATTGTTAAAAAAAAACCTTGTTGACCAGAATGTACTTTGCACTCAATCAAGAACAGAACAGTCCTTCAAGAAATAAAATCATAGACTCGCTAGGTTTCAGAATCAAGTTTACCTTTCATAAACTCAAGAAAATAAAAGCACCTAAATTAGCCCTTTAAAAAAAAAAAAATGTAACAATCAATATTCATACCCACAAAATAAGTTTCTAAAGCGTTAATTTCCAGAGATGGTAGTTCGAACTGCATCCGAAAAAAAATTGAGGGGTATCTTTTCCCTGTATGTAACACAAAAGTTTAATTATTCGTATGCCATTCACATTTTGAAGCTTCTTCTGACCTTGCAAAATGCTTCGTTTTATTTAAGCTTCTGAATGCCTTTGTGCAATCAATTTCTATCCATTGTGAAAATCTGTTCTCAAGACGGTCGTGTTCTAGTGCAATTAGACAAGCACTTTTTGAAGTTAAACAGGGAAAAATATTAACATTGAAAGAGCACTTGCGAGAAACTTGCTGTGCAATGCGAATCACATAAGAAGATTGCGGGACCAAAATGCGGTTCTCGAGCTACGTGTTATGAAGCTCATGGCATAAAACAGCGGTTCCCAACCTTTTAACGTTAGCCTTTTAACCCCCCCCCCTCCTCCCTCAGCAAAGGATAACTTACAATGGCGACT
Organism: Cheiracanthium punctorium; assembly: GCA_038373885.1. Classification (NCBI taxonomy): domain Eukaryota; kingdom Metazoa; phylum Arthropoda; class Arachnida; order Araneae; family Cheiracanthiidae; genus Cheiracanthium; species Cheiracanthium punctorium. Next base: position 2,564,015 of record JAWZYV010011853.1, read on the forward strand.
CCCTCACGTTCCTCAGCATACATACAGTGTTTTATTCTTCAGCAATGAATATTTAGTCGCATTTCCCACAAAATAATGGTATCCATAAAGTTTGCATAGTTATTTGAAGCAAAAAATAGGTATGTTTTGGAGTAAAAATAGCGATAAATACTACTTTTTAAATTTTTAAAAAATGTGACTATTTTCTAAACGACGCTATTTTTTAAAACGGGCTATATACTATTTTTTTAAAACATGCATTATGTTTTGCTCTCTGACCATTTTTATCGCCCCGTCGCCCCCTCAAAAGGGAGAGGGGCGCCTCACCGGGTGATAACCCCTGGTATAGAGTATAAACGTTAAAGCTCCTTGAATAATTCAAATTTTTGTACTAAAAGTAAGCACTGGAACTTTAGACAGGCTTAAGTATATCAGATATGCAAAGAGGGGGACATTGCTTCAGATAGAAAAAATAATTAGTTTTAATCTAGTAATAATTGAACACTAGTATCAAACATTGGTATTCGATTATTACTAGAATCCAACTAGTAATAATCGAATTACTAGACACTAGTATAATAACTGAATATCTGTTTAAAAAAATTAATTAATTGAGTATGTTCACAAAAGGGCCATGAACATTTTTCATACATGTCTCGAGAGAAGGTATCGAATAAGATCGAAAAATACCTCAACTCTGTCATATTAGATAATCTTAGTATGTCTACTACTTGCATACATGCAATTATCATAAATTTTCTCAGTTCAGTTTCATAATTTTCTCAGTTTTTAAGTTTCACCTATTATTTTAATAATTAAAATCATAGTCCTAGTATATAATTTTTTAACACTCTCTCAATATCCGACTGTGGCCATGTAAAGAATATAACCTTCATATTGTCGACAGCATAAAAGATGGCATGCAGTTTTAAGTTAAAAACTAATATTTAAAACAATTAGTATTTCGTTTTATTAAAAGTCTATGAAAAATGGTCGAATTCCGTAATTTTCCTGAAATGAACTTAAAATTGGGATTTAAAAATGTTTTTTTTTTTTTTTTTTTCCCTATTACTACTATTAATTCACACTCTCCCTACATTTATATATCTTGTTCAAATTTTCAATCGTTAATACCAATACTTTTTATTCATCCACTCAAGTTCAAATACATTTTTTAAAACTTGTAGTGGATGACACTTGATGTTAATACAGTTTTTTCAAACATTAATTCATTAATTAAATTTAATTAATTAATTTTAGATTCTGTTACGTGGGATTAAAAATGAACGAAAACAATAAACTAAACAAACTGGATTAACGGCATCAACTCTTGCTTCACAAACGGCCCTGAATTAATTAATTTAATTTAATAAAAAGTAACCAAAATAAAATTTTTCTTTGTAGACCTAAGTAGGAATTTACATTTTTTTTTTAACTCTTAAAACATATGAAAGAAGCAGAAATTTTTTTTTTCATTAACTTTAAAAAAAATGACGGGATATTTTACATTCTTAGATATTGCAATGTGCTCAAGATTGTTTCGAAAACAAAATCGTTAACAGCTTTTTAGTGATCTTTTAACAACAATTAAGTCAACTCATTAAGGTTTGTAATACACGTAAGATCCGGAATGAAACGGGCAATCCCATGTGAATGACGAATTGCTTTAATAGTCGGCATACGAAAGCTTGTTATTTTACGATTTATCTGAGAACTGTAAGAACACAAGAAAACGAAGACAAAATAATGTTTCTCAAACGCAACAGATGAATACTCCCAGATGGAGGCATACGCCCTGCGGGTAACATAAATCAGAGAGTAATTGCTACAAAACTAATACGATACTTCTGGTAATAAAAATATATTTGGATTTCTGTGTGAAATTTTCTGCATTTTTTTCTATCGAAGTATTAATAGTGATTAATGAATACAATTGTTTTATCTAAGAAAAGCGGTTATAATCCTGCATAAATAAATAACGTTATCTATAACAATCAGATTACTACTTGAATATGTTCGTCCTTTTTTTTGTTTTATTCAAATGAGATAAAGATGTATGACATTAAGTACATCTGATTCTTCTACAATTAATTTGCTTTTGCTGTCGCTTTCCTTTATTTCGTCGTTCCTTCGCAAGCTTTTATACGGATAAATATTGTGCTTCCTGTTTTACTTATCTGCATATTTTCAGTAGATATTCGGTGATAAATTAATTAGGTAAATCTTAGTAATTTTTATGAAGTCTATTACTTTTACTTCCACTGAATAATTCGGGAAAAAAAAAAGTGTCGATTCATTAAAAGAAATTTTAAAAATAAAACTAAAGGTCTACATATAAATCTTATGCACATGTAAACGACTTAAATATATAAATAAAATGTTTCTTCACAAATTTTGGGATACGCACGCACTCATATATAACAAACCTTTTTGTGTCTGACTCGTGCCTTATACAACTGTAAAAATTTTAAAAATCTTAAGTACAGAATCTCGTTTCAAAATTGGCAGAGGCGCCATCCATCTAGTAAAACATTACAAAATGTGATTATGTTCAAGACTTTTTTGAAGTTTTTCTTAACTGTCAGTTCAAGATCATAGTATAGCTTGCTAAGGGACATTTTTTATTCTGTTAAAAGTTCTTCAAAAGCTGCATTATTTTGTTAAACAGCCTTAAAACCGAATATTTGCGATACGATAAATTATGGTTGTACGAGAACCATGTGCAAGGAGGGGTGACGGGCGTTTATATCCTAATTCCTCTGGGGCAGTGGCGTAACCATAAATTTTTCATTGGGGGGGGGGCAGGGGCGTAGCCAGAAATTTTTCATGGGGGCTGTTACGACTACTGCAACTCACATATATGCATACATGTGTGTGGTAAGGGAGTGAAGAATATACATTTTGTATGGCAAAAAAATTCTCATGGGGGGGGTTATGACCCCCTAACCCCCCCCCTTGGCTACGCCCCTGGGGGGGGGGTTACGACTACTGCAACTCACATATATGTATAAGTGTGTCTGAATGAATGAGTTAAGAATACACATTTTGTACGGCAAAAAATTCCTCATGAGAGGGTTGTGTCCCCCTATCCCCCCCGCTTTGGCTACGCCACTGTACTGGGGTATTATAAAAACCTCATGAAAAAAATTACGACTTTGATATTAGAAAAATACTACCTGCATATCAATTATTTTTAGCCGCACGATAATTCCTACATTGCATTTTCTTTGTTTATTTCTTTTTATTTTTTACGTTATAAGTTGTATAACACATTTCTTTCCTTTTTCTTTATTGTTATTTTTATTTTTTAATTTTTCTCTAGAGTTAAGTCCTATTTTATTTTATTTTATTTTTTTCGCTAAAGAAAAAGCTCTTAAGGACACGTTAATTACTGCCATAATTATTAGGCAACATGAGACAAGTTTTTATTTTCTTAACCCGTCAATTTGCGCAAAAGAAATCTGCAAGGAAACAAAACAAAATTAGATAAGTAGAAATAATCTACAGAAAATGCGACTTTTTGGGGCTAATCGTAGATAAAATGTTGGCATTTTCTCTCACGCTTTGTATTTATTCTATTAGCTATGTTTCTAATAACACTAATAGAGAAAGATACTTTTTAACAAAATGCTAGTGATTCATCATATTTTGCAAATAATGTGTCAGTAGTAATAGTTAAAATTTCCAGATACGCGCAGTGTTTGAATTTTAGATAATCTGATGTGTTTAAGTCTCTAAGAGATTAAGATCATTTAAGAAATATTTTAGCTGGCAAAAGAAATTTTTAACGAATTTTGGGGGTGGGTAGTTTTTTTTTTTTTTTTTCATGAAAATCGATTAATTAGAACAGGAGATAGGGAATTTTGAATTTCTTCATTGTTTAACCCTTTGAGGCGCAACCCTTTCCCAATGCTGTAAAAAGGGCAGCCGTTGCCATCGCTCGACTTAACTACCAGCAAGATGGCGGACGATCGAAACGTTCATCGCGTGCCACAGATCTAGAGACCCTTTTTTGACGACAGCCGGCTGTGCTCGCGCACAGCCAGCTGCGTCAAAAAAGGGTCTCTAGATCTGTGGCACGCGATGAACGTTTCGATCGTCCGCCATCTTGCTGGTAGTTAAGTCGAGCGATGGCAACGGCTGCCCTTTTTTCAGCATTGGGCAACCGATCCAGCTGTTTTCGCATTCTTCCATTTCCCAGCAGATGCCAGTGCTGTTAAAAAGAATCGTGACCATTTTTTTACGGGAAATGACGTGCTAAAAGGTAAAGGATTCTCGTGGAGCTACGTCACCCGCAACTATTGTTATAGAAATCCAATCTATTCTTCGTGACTGGCAACAGTCAAAACGTCAGAGTTTGGTGATCCCAGAGCGGGACCACTGCGCATTAAAGGGTTAACATAGTGTTTGGCGATTTCTCGCTATATATTGCCTATATCGCTATCGTTAAGATGACTTTAGTTTTGGGACTTGTTTTTGGCTCCAAATTTTTCGATATTAATCCAGGACTTATAGATTTTTTCGTTAGAAGTTCCGTTGATCATAATTACCTTATCTGACCAAATAGAAGAGAGCAAAAACATTTCAGAATTTAGAAAATGAGACCTTTCTATCCACGAGCGTTGGTCATACCCCCACAGAATACATTATTGAGCTAATGAGATCATTAAATTAGCTTTATTTCTTTTTTGATCTTTGTGATTTTATACACAGAATATTAGTAATACTATATGAGCAAATCATAAGTCGAAATTGTATGCAGTTATTCCGATTAAATCAAGGTAAATATCCTTTACATAATACACACACACACACACACACACAAAAATGGTTTTCAACTAAAGAAAAAGCCTCTTTATTTCTATGTACGTTTGAAAATTTAAATGCGGATGAAAACATAATGATGAATTTTTTTCTGGCAACGATTGGATGTTATTTTGTGAGGCACCAGAATACTAAAGCATGTTTCGATTGAGTTTAGTTTTGGACAATTCACGCACTGTGCATACCAGTGTAGCTGGATGAGAAATGAGGGATTAGAAAAAGCAGGGTAAGAAAAGAAGAAAATGCTAAAACAATTTTTTTATATTGTTTTTGTTTTGATTAGTATTAGATGAATATTTTAAAAATCATCAGCTTTATTTGAATGTCTCATTAATTCGCAAAATCTGTGAAGCTCCTGAGTCATGATGTGCATATCAAAGCAATAAAGGAGCTCTAATTTCATAATTAGCTTGATTTTCGAGATTCAAGTGATGCAGTGATACAAGTTATGCATCTCTTATTTCAAAGACATAAATTAAACATTAAACGTATTTTATTTTTTAAAAATCCCTTCCTATAATATCTACTCGCTATAAGTTACTAAAAATATGCATGTTAGAGAGTGTTTCAAAAACGATTAGAGAGATTTTTTTCATTGAATTTTCTTTCCAGTTTCTTTTTTGGAACTCTAATTCAAAACGCCCCCCCGCCTTTGAAAATCTATTTATGTCGGTGGTGTGATCAGTTAAAAAAAAAAAATGGAAACTGAGTGTTGTAATGCCAGCTGTTAGGATCAGTCTGACAAAAGCAGAAAAACAGCACTCCCGAACAGATAACGTGGCGTTGCTCATATTCGTAATCTGTCATAATTGTTGGTTAGCTGGACGCATATCAAGCAAAAAATAATCACAGGCCGTGAGAACACTTACAGCGCAGTGCGTGCTCAGCTATGAAGCATACGGACTTGTGACAGGTATCCGTATGAAGGTATCCGTAGGAAGGTATTCGTAGGAAGGTATCCGTATGACAGGCATCCGTCCGACGATTCCTTGTGACAGGTATCCGTATGAAGTAGATAAATAGCGATGGAACTTTCTGTAGAACTAGTGGTAAAGTAACTCTTTTTTACTTTCCGAACATGTACCATGTAAGGAAAGTATTGTAATCATGAAAAAATTCGAATTCGAGATTTTGGTGTATTGACACGTTTAGAGGGCTTCTGAATTCATTTATGCTATTTTTACGAGATGTATGTATGTATGTGTGTATGTGTGTGTGTGTTTGTGTGTATGTGAGTGAACACGATAGCTCCTGAACGGGGCATGCGATTGAGCTCAAATTGGGTATATATGTTATAAACCACCGTCGCAAGACCGGTATTGATTTTGGTGTGTATAGGACTTATAGTTTTTCTACAGGACTACGACAAAGATTTCTTTTACATTATGGCCTACGGGGGGAAATTCTTGAAAGTGCGCTAGCGTTTAAACGGTACATTAGATTGAGCTCAAATTAGGTATATATGTTATAAACCACCGTCGCAAGACCTGTGTTGATTTCGGTGTGTATAAGACTTATAGTTTTTCTACAGGGCTACGACAAAGATTTCTTTTACATTATGGCCTATGGGGGAAAATTCTGGAAAGTGCGCTAGCGTTTAAAAGATACATTCGATTGAGCTCAAATTGGGTGTACATGTTATAAACAACCATCGTAAGACCGGTATAGATTTTGATGTGTATAGGACTTATAGTTTTTCTACAGGGCTACGCCAAAAATTCCTTTTACATTATAGCCTATGGGGAGAAATTCTTGAAAGTGCGCTAGCGTTTAAACGATACATTCGATTGAGCTTCATTTTGGTATATATATTTGAATTATTCATCGATTAAAATTTATTTAAATGCTTGGTAATGATCTTAATCGTAAGTGTTCGGAAAGTCGAGTGGAGTCACTCCAGATTTTTTGTGTGTGTGTGCGCGCGCGTTGTGTGAAGGTGCTTCCGAAGGTATCAGGTTGTAACGAAAGTTTTCCGCCAATACTACTTGAGTCAGCTCATGAGGCACCTGCGATTGAGCTTGCGCCTCACGTTTATGTAATGCATAACACGACTAATAGGCATGTACTGACGTCTAACAACCTTAGCTAGTTCTCGAGTGGTTGAATACTGATCTTCTTCAACAAGTTCGCGCAGGTGGCCCTCATCAACATCAGTCGGGCAACATCAGTCATTAGGGATGGACGCGAGACGAAAAATAAGCGTCTCGCGTCTCGCAAAATAGCCTAAAATCTTGTCTCGTCTCGCAAAAATCCCTATATCGTAATGTTAAAAATGTGTGTCTCGTCTCGCAAAAAAGCTGTAAATCTCTGTCTCGTCTCGCAAAAAAGTCGTCTCGCGTCCATCCCTATCAGTCATCAACATCTCTCTGCTTCTTGAATCCTTGTTTTTAACTTTCAGTGCCATACCCAGGGCCTGATTACTGAAAAGGCTCGGGAAGCTTGAGCTTCCCCTCACAATTTGAAGGGGGGGCCTGAAAATGACTGAAAAAGTGCGATAAAAATTCAAAATTTTGTTTTTAAATGATCTTTTAAGTTTTTGTAAACATTTTTAATGAAGAGAAGTGGTGCTTTTCAGAAGTCTTGATACTTCATGTCGCAACATTTCTAAATTGGTTTTTTGCAATGCCTGGCACATCTACTGAGAGAGTTTTTTTCTGTTATGGGGAATATTTGGCTGGCAGAAAGGGGTAGACTTTTAATATGTAATGTTAAACATCTTCTAAATGTCAAAATTAATTCTCAACTTCTGTGTTGTGATTTTTATGATGTCATCAAAACAAAGAATTCCTGAAAAAAAGCCATGCCTAATGAAAAGTATGTTTAATGTTCCAGTAAGGTAATGAAATGTTTTTAGTTATTTGCTAATGTTTAAAGTAATTTCAAAAATACTGTAAAATCTCGTTACAATGAACTAAACTATTCTGAAGATTAATGAATAAAATATTTTTATCAAAGGAAATTTTCAAATTAATGAATAAAATGCTTTATTCAAAGGAAATCATTAGAACTAATTAAATCAATGAAATTTCTTTTTTATTAATAAAATATTTTTATGAAACAAAATTATTAAAACTTTACTTTTCCCAACTAAACAGGATATAGGGGGCCCGAAATGAGACTGAGCTTCCCCTCACTTTAGAGGTTAATCGGGCCCTGGCCATACCTTCACAGTGTCATATGATAAAAAGTAGTACCTGAAGCTGTACACATAATTTGTTTACATTCTATAGTTGACTTTTTGTAATAGAACTGGAAGTAAATGATGGTTTGAATCTGGTGGTAGCGTGATAGTTCCATTTCAGACACCTTGTACTTAATGATAACGATTTTTTTTTTAAAGATTTTACAACACAGTGTTCTAAAGCGAGTCTCTTTCTTCCAAATGCCAAAAATTGTTTTATAAAATATGAGCAAACACGACAACGCGAACTCAGACTGTTCGTGTTGAGCGCCGCAGACGATATTTATGGTGGCGGGAAACTTTCGTTACAACCTAATACATCGGTCATACATTTAGAATTGAATTAGAAGTCAGAAATGAGGTAATATTTGTTTGCGGGTTTGCTGTGCAACAGTGTTTCAATAATGCTGGTTGGACAGTGTGAACATATTGCTAGCTTTACCACTCCTTTCAATGAAGGATTGGTGGACCAGGCGTCACAAAATCTCCTGTTTTCCACATTTGGTCCTACGACATTAAGCAGAATAGTCTGCAATGCCCATCTCTGAGCTGGTGCAGACTACCACATTAGATCTTATACACGCAAATTGGCGATAACGTGCCCCTCGGTATATCGCGCTTTTTCTATGTATCCCTTTTTTTTTCCCGTTTTCACTCTTTTCCTTCAAAAATTCTACCACAAAAAGATAATGAAAGGAAAAGATAAAATGCCAAATAATGAATTATCACGAATTAGGAAAAAGACCTCCGTATTATATTATATAGATAAAGGATTTATCACGCAAAAAAACTGTGTATTATACTGAAAAGCTTAAAACTTATTTTGTTTCTCAGAACACGAGTAAAGAAAGATTCGTGGACTTATTTCGAACCGTAATGCTTTAAGTAATTAACAAGCAAAGACAATCAGCACATCAGACTAGGAAGAACTTTCTTGTTAATTTAATGACCGTATGAACGAAAATCGCTCCATGATTGGCGCACAATTTATATTACATCAGTACTAAAGAAGTGCTACGATAAAGGTATGATTTGTGTCATTTTTATGATAAATGTTTTATTTTAAAATTCTGCTTATTTCTTTCAGTGTAGAAACTACTGAGTCAAAACTACTAAGTCAAAAAACTATTTTTTTTTTTTATAAATATAAGAAAGAGAAAATAAAGACGTTCCTTTTTTCTCGTGTAATTATTAATTTTCACCTACATATTGATTTCTCCACAATGCACGATTAACATAAACTAAATTACAGACATGAGTAGCATAACTGTCCTGCTGAAATTTTGCGAGTCAAATTTGACTCGCAAAAAAATTGTGTGTAAAAAATCCGTTTTTACAAACATTCAAACAGATTTTTTTTTTTTATGAATACTGTCATTTATCGCATTGCAGATTTAACTTTAAGCACATCTCAAACAGCAACTCTAACATTAAGCGCATCAAACTCAAGAAGTTGCTTACACAACTGAATTTGGACCTGAGGTATCGGAAAAACAATTGTTGTAGATGAAATTTCCTTCGTTTGACGTTTCTTAAAGAGAATGTTGCATTAAGCATGTCCAGAGCATATCATATCGATTTTTATCCCAATCGGCAAAAATTGCAATCATTTTGTACAGACCAATAACTTTTTAACCCTTTATGCTAGCGTCCCTTTTTGGGACGCATTTCGCTATATTCGAAATGTTATTATTTTCCTAGCTTATTCGCGAGTATGAACCTCAATTCACAAAATATTTAATAAGGCAAGTAGATGTGACTTTCAATTTTATAATAATGATTTTAATGAAATCATCCCTGTTCAAAAGTGACATCAGAAATTTATCATACTGCTGGTGTTAGCAAAATCGAAAAAGTCGCAAAGTATCCAGCACGATGGTTAAATTGTTTCCTTAATACTTCAGAACTTATCTTGGTTTTTGCATGTATGTTAAATCTAATGGCAGAAAAACCAATTCCAATCGCTTAACACGAGGCAGATCAAAAAGTTATTTGCAGTTCCAAGTTATGGACATTTCTTAAATAATCTGTACAAAAGCAACACGGTTATGACAGCATACGATGTATAAGTTCGCTTTTCCACATAGTTCCGGACAGATTCTAAACATTTCTCCGAACGGATAACCAACTTTTCGATTCCGGATGTATAGAAATCTCCTCTGCTATGTGTGCTATGTAACCACACGGAGACATCTGCTTTCATCTTCTCATCATTTAGGAATCGTTGTCCACCGTGATCCTTTTAGAGCTTGCCGAAGACATGGTTAATCACATGGCGCTAAATCGGGACTGCACGGAGGATGTTGCCATACCTCCCACTTGAATCGCTGCAGCAATTCGCACGCATCCTCCATACAGTCCCGATTTAGCGCCATGTGATTTCTATGTTTTCGGTAATCTCGTTGTACGATTACTACCGTAAGCATCATCATTTAGTAATACTGGCATATATTTAAAGAAAATATTTTGTCATTACAGTAAAGCGCTGTTTATCTGCGTTTAAACGACTTTTACATTTATAAGTCGTTTTCGTGAAGTCTAGAGTCATTCCTATCCATTTTATTTCAAAAATGCTTCGTTTATTAGAAGATGCAGAATATCGGTAAAGCGACTTTTTCCACCTTCCTAAAATTCAAAAATTTTCTGTCTTAGTCATTATTTTGATATTGGAAGAGAATTTTCCTAGCTAGATGGTCAGATAAAGGATTTATCACGCAAAAAAACTGTGTATTATACTGAAAAGCTTAAAACTTATTTTGTTTCTCAGAACACGAGTAAAGAAAGATTCGTGAACTTATTTCGAACCGTAATGCTTTAAGTAATTAACAAGCAAAGACAATCAGCACATCAGACTAGGAAGAACTTTCTTGTTAATTTAATGACCGTATGAACGAAAATCGCTCCATGATTGGCGCACAATTTATATTACATCAATACTAAAGATGTGCTACGATAAAGGTATGATTTGTGTCATTTTTATGATAAATGTTTTATTTTAAAATTCTGCTTATTTCTTTCAGTGTAGAAACTACTATTATGATGTAATTTACTTGTAACTTTAAAAAAAAATATTAAAATTATTATATTTATATAAATTTGCAATAGTAGCATTTAACCTTATTTTAACCTGTTATAACACACACAATGTTGTTTATTAATGATTCATTTATACGTCGTTTTAGCTCAATCAGTTCCTTTAAAGGCGTATAAACGGTGCTTTACTATACAACACATCTTTACTGATTTCCTTCTAGATCTTCTTACAGCTCTTGGACATACGTTCAAGTCTCCTGCTTTTTGTAGAAGTAGATATCGTTTTCGTGTAAAACATTATTTCTATATTTTTGAAGTACACACACTGTTAAATATGAGTAACATATAATTATGATCAGGTTCCGAGTCATTTTAACAGTTTTGCAAACGTTTAAGTTCACCAAAGTAACATTTCGATGGTATCCTTGCAAATTCTCGTGGTGTCGGTAAATGTTCGGATAAATAACGTCACTCACATGTCTAAATTTCTATAATACTTAAATTCCGCTCACAGTATTCTTTAGCAGTATTTTAAACTGATGTAATTTAATGTAAATAAAAGTATATTTTTGAAAGTATTTTATATTCTCTTTTAAAACTGTGATTCTCAGTCAATCATTTGATTTTTATTATTATTTTTTTTAACCATATCGAGTCAGATGGTTGCATGGTCATTTAAAATTTTTAAAGAATAAAAGTGATGCCATAAGCAAAAATATCCATTCCTCGTGCGTAATTTTAGATATTCATTGGTAGCAGAAAAGCATTACTTTTTCCAAGTTATTGCTTATTTTACATAAAATAGTTTATTACAGTACGTTTTTTCTGCATGCAAATGGTACGGACGGCTTCAGTATAGAACAGAAAAAAGTGACAATTATATCAGGAAGTAGCTGTTTTCTTGATATAGAGGGATGTGCTTTTAGATGGTGAGAAAAATATAAACTTCTTATCAGAAGTATTTTCAAGGAAGGAAAGTTTTTTATTACCAATCGGCTTTTGTTAGTATGTTTTCGTCTTTTAATTTCATGCACGTTTGAAGTTTAGTATTGATCATTTTTATATAAGACTGCGTTATTTATGACAGTAACTTCAGATACGTGATATTTTAAACATGCAGCGGAAAGGCTTTTTTTAAAAATATTACTTTTTATTATTCTAAAACCGAATTTTTAAAAAATACTTAAAACTATTATTATTTTAACCAAATACTTAAACTAAATCTTGCTTTCTTTTCTGCATATGCCAAATTAGTAAATTTCATCAATACTTTTAAGAGTCGTAATTTATTACTACTTTTCTCTCCCAGGCCTTGCGAAAAGAAAAATTAGATTAAATTCGATTTTTTTTTAAACGTTGCATTAACCAACGTTAAAACATTCGTGTTACATGCAGACATATTAAGTGAAAACACACTTTCGAATTAAAAGAAAGTTTTCTAAAAATTTTGTATAAAAAGCCCGAAATTCTATCTCTAAATGAATTTTTTGCTTTTTTTTCTGAAGTTCTTTGAAAAAGTGATATTCACCCAACCCCACCACCCGAAAAAAAAAAAAAAAAAGACAACGGTACAAACATGGTTAAAACTTTTCACTGTCGTTTTCGACAAGAAGGAATGAAACAGGTGTTACCAAATAAAAGAAAAGATTCTAAAAGAAATGCTATTTTGTGGCTGCTTGTGTATAAAAGAAAGAATATTTCTGTATTTACTAATTTCAAATTTCTTAAGAGAAACAGAAGACTTTAAAACTTGTTCCAATTATAATTAGTATCTGAAATTATTCTATCAGTTATTTTGCTACTCAAAATTAATTTATAATTTTTTTTCTTTTTTCTTTAATGAATGAACGAAATATTTGGCGGATTCTCCAGACATTTGGCGGAATTAATTCATTCAAATACTTTTGGGCACATTCAAATCTTTCGATATTCAGCAGCAGATTTAAGAATTTGCTACTGCATACAAATATTTTTAATTTTACTTTCATCACCTTTCTTTATTTTTCACAGCACTTTCAACAAGTATACCCAGAAAATACACAGAAATACTTTGCTATTATAGGTTGATTTTTTTAAAAATTATTATTAGTGTTATTATTAATAAAAGTTTTCTTTCGTTTAAAAAAGAAGCTAAATTAAAATTACTATGCTTAGTGAGCGGGCGAAAATTATAACTGAAGTAAGCTATGATGCTTCGAATAAAAAATTGTGTTGAAAGTGTATGAATAAGTACTTCGTTATATCAACGGAGGGCTTTTGCGCGTGTGTATTATGCGTGCTTGTATAAAGTCTCTTAAACGTTTTTCTATTCCAATGCTTTTATGTAACATAAATGCGTTTTATGTTTATTTCATGTTCCAGTTGGCGTTGTATTTTAGTTCGATTTAATACTGCCTTTGTGTATAAGCAATGAGAATGCATTTTATAAACTAAATTATATTCGAAATGAAAAAAGAGAGGGGGAGAAAAGTCTATACACATATAAAAGTTTTGTTCAGGTTTTCAATTCATTTTTTTTTCTCTATTCGTTGTAGTTCAATCACTCTTTAATTATTTCTTTGAAATATACTTTAAACAACAATTATTTTTTTTTTAAATTAGTGGTTCATTTTTATTAAAATATCCTATTCTCAAAAATAATAGAAGATAAAGTTGAATTTACTAAAATTATGGTACGCTACGCACATTTTGAAACATTTTTGTTTCAGAAAAGTATCATGTCTTCAGCTGTATTTTCACTTAATTTTTTATTAAATGTGTGTATAGCATTATTTAAAGAACTCTTAATCATACATAATTATTTTCCTTCACGTAATTCCTTCCTAATTTCCTTCACGTTTTCCAGAAATTTCAGTGAGTTTAAAAGCTCTATTCTATTGCATAAAAAACTACAAAGCTAACTAAATGTAAAGCAATTTCGAAAGAAAATGGCTTTTTAAAAAATTATGTACTCTGTATTAATTTATAATGCACATCTGTGATGAATCTACACAAACTATCTTCATAAATTTGTTTTCTCATGAAATTTTATAAATGAGTCTATATATTGTAGACTTAACAAAGTATTTTTTTTTTAGAAAGTTACATTAAATCCCGAACAAAATTATTCATCTCTGCTACCTTTCAAATTATATAAAACTGACACAGAGTGTGATGTATCAAAATAATCAAAACAATAAAAATATGGATCACTCACTTTTTCACACATCCCTGTGGTGAAAAACTTTTCCTTCATTCTTTCCGTAGCATCCACGGATCACAGGCCACTACACGTGGCTACGCACAGTTGCCGCATAACACTGACCAACTAGTCACACCTTTACTGTAAACGCTCAATAATCACTCTTCACACCTGAAGACTGCTGAACTGTCCACTTGCAGGCGGCACCCACGAAGATGTAATTTTTCCCGCTTAACAATAACGTACGTAAGCTGGGATCAGTATTGCACTAAAACTGATTCTATTATTTTTTCTTCACACCTTTCGATTAAACACTCGGTGAACACTCTTTAACACTTGTTGACGATCACCAGGGCAAATCGCTGCTCTGTCCAGCGACTGTACTATTTTTCTCCCCACTTGCGGGTGTGTACAGTGTTTTGAAGAGTATTGCACTAATTACACCGGTCGTCTCTTTAACAGGTCTAGGAACTTTTCTTGGTGTGTTTCACTTAGTATTTCGTGTAAGGTAAAAATAAATCCAAGAGTTGAACATTCTTGTGTTCTCGTAGCATTAAAATTATTTATAATAATAAAATTTATTATTTTTTTAGTTAAAGTACTTCAAGCTTATATTACCACTGTACTTCAAATTTCGACCACTTCACAAAACAAATTTTTTTAAAAATTAGTTTATATATTGTTCGATGTTAACGTGTTTTGCCAGTGTAAACAGAAAAAAAAAAACACAAAAAATATTCAGTAAATCACGAATGGGAGTACTGGGTAACCACAGAATTCAATCACACGACATTCGAGTACTAGTCGAAGCGAAAATTCCGCCCTCGCCCCTAAAAAAATCACTCAAGAGTTGCACTGTCAATAAAGGGTCAATCCTCGAGGTCTTCGGGTGTGACGTCACCTGGAGACGTCACGCTTGGTAGTCCAAGATGGCGACCGTCATGCAAGCTTGAGGCTTTCGATACGCGTCTGAGTACCGACGCAGGTATCCGCGCTACTACGCCGCTACGCTTCCTACCCAAAAGCCCTACCTGAGGTTCCGATCCAGGGTTACCTGCCCCCTTACCTGGAAGTCGCCAAGAAGTTTGCAGGTACGGGATGTGGCCAAGCTTTGGCGCGGTCCCCCCCTCGTAAAAGTCTCGGTTGCGTAGTTAGGCAGGAGTTTATCCAAGCGTACGAAAACTGCGTATTTTTGAAGGGACATCGGTTTCGTCGGGTTTGTTTACAACGAGATATTTAGTTATCTCTGGATGAATTCACTGAGTTGTCTTTTTTTTTTTTTTTTTAAATCTTACTCATCCATACGTCAGATTTCATGAGAGAGTCTTTCATAAAAAGAATAATGATGTTTATTAATGAAGATAAATAGTTCAGATAATGATAATTTTGAGTAATTCGATATAAACATTAAAATTTAAAAAAGAAAAGAAAAGAAATAACCAGAAATGGGCAAAAAATGTGTTACTCCCTCTGGGTCATTTATTTCATAGAGGCATTTTAAGTTGTGATAACAGTATCTACAGTGGCGTAGCCAGAAATTTTTCATGGGGGGGGGGTACGACTACTGCAACTCACATATATGTATACGTGTGTGTGATAAGGGTGTGAAGAAAGGGGGGGTATGACCCCCTATCACCCCCTTGGCTACGCCCCTGAGTTTCTACGTACGCTGACTTTGTGTTGTTTAATATTGGGGATTCAATGAATTCGCTAAGAAAATTCTACTCCTAACTCTTTTTTTTCAAGTTTTAAAAGAAAAAAAAAGACTGTGCCACACTCAGTAAAAAAAAAAAAAAAAAAGAATTCATATTATTATTCTTTTCTTTTTTTACACGATGGAGCAGTGGTGTAGCGAGAGGGTGGTTTTGGAGTTCAGAGCCGCCACTCCCCCTAAATTTTCAAGAAGGGCCTCATTCTTGGCAATAACAACCTGGCCTACCAAATAGGAAGGGCTCTATATCTTTCTTCTTCTAATTTTTAGTAAGAAATTTTAGAGATAATTTTATGAATAGCTTCCTTTTGAAATTGTGAATGTGAAATAGAATAGATGTTGTTTTTGTGTAGTGGAAATATCCGATGATAAGACGGATTCTTAATAACAGATTAGGAGACTCTGTGGCAACAAATGATAATGGGACCTCATCTTCGCAACTTTTTTAAGCTAGACACTGTTATAAGAATTATAGTCCATTTTTCTCGCATGTGTGCCATCTCCTAAGCTCGGGCAGGGCTTCAATATTTATTTAAAAAGGATTTTTTGAAGCTTACTATTTCCGGACCTCACGATTTTCATTGCCTAACCCCCCCCCCCCCCGCAAAATATTTCTCTGGCTACGCCACTGCGAGGGGGAAGAGTGGGTACATACATTTTTGATGCATCGAGTAACACTCATTATTTTCATGATCTCTGAACCTTTCATTACTTAAAATTGAAGCCTGAAAGCAAACATTGATTATAACACTTAAATAATAAATAAATAAATATAGATGAACATATTTAGCAATTGTCATCCGATATTATCTATGTTAGAGGCCTTGTGATTTCTCTTACCTTGGCAGAAGGCAGTAGACACATATTGCTGTGCTTATTTCGAAAAATTTAAGTATCATTTTTTAGTGCCTGTTGTCTGTGTCCTCAAAAACTCGTTTTCGTGTTTGGATTTTACACAGTAAAACGTGCGGAGCCTTAGCGTATGCCTTTAATATAATTTTAGGAAATCCCTCACACAGTACTGAAATGGAGGATGAATACCTCCAAGAAAAAGACCTAACGGAATGACGCTTGTCTTTGTTTATATCGTACTGAATAGAGACATTGGCTTGCTCAAAAGGACTGATTCGTTTAAAGTTATATTTTTGTTCCGTTATCAGGAAACTACAATCTTATTTATTTATTTATTATTTAATGACTTGACGGGCAGTCTGTTTATACGTAAGTACACAGGAACCTCCCGAGTTGGACACTCCCACAACTTGGACATCTCCCTAAATTGGACACTTTTCTGGGGATCGGAACATGTCCATAATATAGAAATATTCCTCTAGTTGGATACCTCTGAAAATTGGACACTTTTTGAGGGAACCACCAGTGTCCCACTTACAGAGGTATCGCTGTATTCTTTATCAGATCCTACTTGATCAAAGATATGACTCGCATCGCCCAATTAATTTGTACTTTTCCATCCATTTTAGATCCACATCTTAGATCCTCATCAGAAGGAAAAGAAACTTTTCCTTTACAGTTTTTCCCCACGAACCGCCAAAGACCAAGAAGACCTCCACAATTACAGGGCTGTAGAGAAGGGTAAGGGTGATCCGTAATTATATATCAGTATCTAGTGAAGATCCTTAACACCGGGTGGTACATCAAACTTGTCGCATCTCCTTCACACCATGCTAAAAATTATTGGGCGAAAATGATTCAAAGAGAAAAGAAAATTTCCTTATTTCTTAAAGAAAGCGACAAAAGTATTATTTATTTTATGTTTGTACTTCTCGTTACGTTGTAGTTACTCACTACATGAAGCCGACATCTTAGGGTTTTATAGTTGCTTACCTTCCTGGGAAGACGACCCTGGAATTCAGAACATCCCCAGAAGCGGGAACATTCCCGGATATGCATCTCTCTCATCCCGATATACCCAGAGACAGGACATACAGCCCCACAGATTTAACGTGCCCGTCCACCACATGTACACGGTTTCCGTTTTGTAGACTTCATTCTTTTATGTGCCAAAAAAATCGGATTCAGTCGTCAATGCCGGTCCTAGGCATTTTCTAAGTGGTGCTAAGTACGAAGCCCCCCAAGCACATACGTAGCTATATAAGTATCCAGAGGGGTAAAACGAGGATTTCAAAAATATATGGACACTCAATATAAATAGATTGGTGCCCGCAACAGAGATGGCGCCCGGTGTGGTCGCACCGTTCGCGTCACACTAGGACGGGTTCTGTCAGTTGTGATTACTTTTCGAAGGAAAATCCATTGGATATCCAAAAACTGTAGGGGGGGGGGGGTATTGAAGGTGAAAGAAAGCTCCAAGATGAATTCAGGTGTTAATTGTAAAATTATTTCATTGTTTTTGACAATTATACTACGACAGTTTATGAAAATGATGACTACCAAAAGCAACCGCCGGAAATGTCCTAAGTTTGCAACGAAATATATTTAATTAACATTGCGAGGGGTTTAGGGTACTTTCAAATAATAATTAATTAATTAATTTAATTAAATAAGTATTTAAATAGACAAATATGTCGGCTGAGTATTTTAAATAAGTTAGTTACCATTATTTTAAATAATAATAATAATAATTATTATTATTATTACTATTATTCCTATGAGCATTAACATCCTACTTCTCTTCTTGGTTATAGCTCTATTAAGGCGAATAGTGTAATAAACTATTGATAACCAAGGACTTAGTCAGTCAACCGTCCAGGGGAATAGTTGGAGATTTGATGAAAAGATGATAATAATCAAGTTTTGATATTGTCAAGATATTCTACCTTTTGGATCACCCCCCCCCCCCGATTTCTTTTCTTTCTTTCTCTTTTCTTTTTTTTTTTCTTTTTTTTTTTTTTTTTTTTTTCTTCTTCAGCAGTTTGGATGTGAACATCGTTTCCCATAAATTTAAAATGCTAAGCCGTAAAACTAGCGTACAGAAAAGAAATCTCATACTATTATTAAAATTCTAAAAAAAATGGTCGAACTTCACTAAAGTGCGTAACTGCGCAGTCAAAAACTGCAAAATCCGCCAAAGAAAAATGGAAATGCGTTTCGAAACTCGCCAAAGAAAAGCTGTCTAAAACTATGTGGTAAACCGTTGATTTCCCTAAAAGATCTTGTATCAGTAATAACACTTCTATCTACCAAGACAGATGATTCGTTGAAACTTCTTCTGACGTCAGCGGCCGTCAGCGCGATGATAGGCAGTGAGGTGGATCGAAAAGGCAGAACCTAAGAGGGCTCCTCCCTTCAGTTCCTTTCCCGTAAAAAATCTTTCTCTTTTGTAACATTAATTTGATGATTAAAATTACATATTGTGCAATGGCATCCGAGGTAGAGGTTAAAATGTTGCTAGGGAGAAGCTTTTACCGAACAATTGTAGGCGAAACGCCGTGATTTTAAATATGAATAATTTTTTGTTTTGCTTTTTTGCTCTTCGGATATACCGTGTTTACTCGCGTAATAGTCGCACTTTTGTTTTGCCAATTTTTCATATTGAAAGTCTAGGTAGTGGCGTTATGCGATGAAATCTACTACATAATATTATGCACTCTAAAGCTATAGCATTACTGATATTATAATAAAATTGCTAACTTACCAACTGCGACCGGATCGTCTGCCGTATATTAAATAATCTTTTGGTCAGTTACACACCAAAAAGAGGCATTTTTCTAACATTTTTGTAGACGTAAATGAAGGTCGAATACCTGACTGCGACTTGTACGCGGGGAAACAATTTTGATGATTTTTTTCTGCTTCAAAACGGGGGCGTGCGGCTATTATCCCAGGGCGACTATTACGCGAGTCAACACGATAGATTGTCTGAAAATTGCTCATTTTTTTTTCTATTGGAGACGTTTTGAAAACGTAGACATAGACAGAACCAAGCGAAATCTTGAAAACAAAAACAGAAGAAGCAGATTTTCCATTTTCTTGTACGTCGTAAGTGTACAGTGGGCACCCAGGATTTTAGTTTAGGGAGGGGGGGGGGGTGATACAGATACTGCTAAACTCGGTTTTAGTGACATCGATTATACTTACAACTCTCTTATAACGTCGAAATATTCGGTACCAGTTGACTTGCTCATAGAACACAAGCCAGCTATCAATGTAACTTGTTATACAGCTATAAATAATTATCGGATCTTTTCAAAGATATTGTAATCGAGTTTAACTGTGTTTCATACACTAACTGTAAGTACTTATTTAAAAATTTGTGTTATTTTATTTTTTTTCTTTTTGTAAAAAATATTTTTTAAAATAATTTGAAGACGATTTTAAAAAATAAAATAACTTAATTAAGTGACAATTTTCAATTTTGACAATTTTTCGCTTCTAACTCTCCACCTTTGGGGGGGTGGGGGTCTTTAGCTCCCATAGCCCCCATATGGGTGTGCCTATGCATATATATACATTTTTATTGGCTCAGAAAATCACAGGACAGGGGTGGACAAGGGTGGTTAATTATTTTTCCAGGAAGTTACAGTTAATTTTTTTTTTAAATTATTATGCTGCCCAGGTGGCGTAGTAGCTAATGAACCATTCTATCACGCCTTGGGTCCGGGTTCGATTCCCGGATTAGGCTTGGATGTTAACTCGTCCGTCCGTTTCTGGGGGGTAATGTTGGCCGCCCATTGGGTGAACCCATAGATGAATGGCTAGTATGATCGTTGTAATGGCGAATGTCTAATCTGCAAGTGTCCTCCCGTTATTTAAAAAAAAAAAAAAAAGTGTATGCGTGTAATCTTTACGCGCGATTGAAGTAAAACTTCTTTGACGTTTATGACACATATCACTTATTATTCTGTATCCATGTTTTTAAACTGCAGGTTCTGTCCATTGTTTGGGATTGATTATGATTGCAGCCAGGGTCCGTTTCTTACGTACTAACATTTCTTAAAATACATCTTTTGGGCAAAATAATAACGGACACGACATACATAATATTTAGGAGTTTAATGGCCTAACGGCCAATGCAACTGGCATTTGACAAAAAATAATATCACTTCACTTCGAAACTATTGCCTATATTCACTACGAAATAGTATTATAAGACAATTATGTAATTAAAACACATCTGAAACCAGTAATTACTATATATCACGCTCATAAGTCTATGTATTTAATTTTTTGAAGTTTTGATAATTCAAGGATCTCCATTTACTTCGCCTCGATGGAAATATAAACAACCTGAGATGCGCAGTTACCCAGTGTGCGCGTAGCGCCATCTGTTTGCAACAATGGCCTTATCCAACTTTCTAAGCGAAGTGTCCCTTCCTATAAATTTACCTTCGTGGGATCGAAGTATGATCCTCCAACAGTGTTCTTAGACGAAAATTTCCCTCTGCTGTTTAGGTACATTTGCAGCCACTGTCCCTTTAATTGTGGTGTTCCATCTCCTTGTTCTTAAACCGTTGTTCTGTCTTGAAGTTGGGTTAGAATCCAGGAAAAGTGTTCTTAAACTGACGTTTCCAACTACTTTTCCGGTTCGATTGCAGACAGGTTCCATTTCTTTGTGCTTTTCCAAAACCTTGTATATTATTCATCTAAAAATAAGGATTATCGACAACCTCCTGTGAGGTTGGGATTACATGTAAAATATTATGTTGGATGTACCGTCAAAGCGCTTATTGATATATGAATAAAGATTGATGTCTCAAAGAAACGGCGAGAAATCGCCGTTTCTTTCCCTAACAGGTTCCCCGTATTTTTACACGATGAATGTCGTATCAAGAGTTAATCAAAATACTAACCCAGCTTTCTAAGCGGACGCCAAATATTAATCACTGCACCAAGTCGTTTATTTTAAAACGCGTTTGGCATTTGTATGTTCATCAAATACCACCACGGCAGTAATAATTCTATGTCTGAAAATAAGTACTAGCCACAATCTAACGATACACAATCAAGAAAATAAACGTTAGACCTCTTAAAAACAATTTAATTCAAAGTTATTTCCCCACGGAAATCTTCACAAACTCCTCAGAGAGTATAGAATTTTACAACTAGTTGCCATCGGCAAAACGAGATATTTAAATACATATTTTGTGGATAACGTTGCCATCTCAAGAAAAACTAAATAATGATAATAATGATAATGCATTTTCAACAATGAAGTCAGCGAAAGGAGCGAGCGGTCGAAAATGTAGGATTTTCCGCGGTTCTTTTTCAGGCGCGCTTGCCGTGGAGTATATGACATATACGTCACTTCCTTTGCTGAGCGTTACTTCCGTAAGAAAAAAAAAAATCTGAGTTACTCCCTAGTCGCGACTAAAGAAGATTTACTTCAAAAAAAAATAATTATAATTATAATTTTATACCGGAAGCCGGAGAGCTAGCTGAAACAACTTTAAAATCGCTTAGAGCGATTTTCTGCCTCAGCCGAGTGATGTAGAGTACCTCCCTTCCACGAGTAACTCCTTCGGAAAGTGTTCCGTATGGCATTGTTTGCGAAAACAGTCTCAAGAAAACTTCCATTTAACGTCTATATGACAGTTCACTGAAAAAAGAATGCATGACTAGATTCCTGGATTTAAAAAACAAATAAAAATAAAAATAAAATTGCAGGATTTCGTTGTAATCGCCGGAGGGGAGGGGGCATTGCTAACTTTGCATTGGCTAATAACAAGAAATAATCATTGAAATAAAATAATCATTATCATTTAAGTAACTACCAGTCTTGGAATACAATGGCTGTCATTTGGATGCATCCATTTTTCTCAGTTATGCTCAATCATAGGCGCACCCACGGAGGGGGCTATGGGGGGCTGAAGCCCCCCTGAAGGTAGAAAGTTGAAAGAAGGTAGAAAGTGAAAAGCATGAAAATTGTCGCTAATGAATTAATTTTTTTTAGTTCTTTCTTTTTTTAATTGTCTTCAAATTATTTCTAACCAAAAAAGACATTTATTTTAAAAAATTTCAAATAAATGCTTACTTACAGTTAGTTGAAACACTGTTACACACGGTTACAAAAAACATCCGTTGTAACCGTTACACACGGTTACAACGTCGCTCAAAAGATCAGATAATTATTTATGACTGTATAATGAGTTACATTGCTTATGTTCTATGGGACAGTCAAGTGGTATCGAATATTTTGACGTTATAAGAGAGTTGTAACTAACCGAGGTCACTATGACTGAGTTCAGCAGTATTTGTATGTAGCCCAGCCCCCCCCTAAACTAAAATCCTGGGTGCGTCACTGTGCTCAATCTAGTTTTTCCTGTTATGAGTGTAATTATAAAAAAAAAAATAGAAATATTTTTCAAAAAAGATGACCTGGTAGCACTACTGAAAATACTGCTTACGCTTTAAAAAAAAAGAACAAAAATTTACTTAAAATTGAGACAAACTTGTCCTGGTTTTCAATCCTTTGGAGTCACCCTCGCTCCTCAGGAGTGAAATTTAGTTCCTCTCTCTCTTTTTTTTTTTTTTTTTTTTTTTTTTTTTTTTTTTTTTTTTTAAGCGTGTAACAAAGTAATGTCCCAATAAAAAATGCAAGAGTCGATGTATCCATCATGAATGCCAAAACATTGAAATTATTTATCTTAAAACAGTGGCGTAGCCAGAAATTTTTCATGAGGGGGTGGGGGGTTACGACTACTGCAACTCATATATATGTATACGTGTGTGCGATAAGGGAGTGTAGAATATATATTTTGTATGGCAAAAAATTCTTCTTGGGGGGGGGGGTTATCCCCCCTAACACCCTCCCCCCTTGGTTACGCCACCGTCTTAAAATATCGGTATATCGCAATACTCATACATGAATTGCGTTCTCTTTCTCTAATGGACGATCACTGACACAGAATGCAGTACATTTTGCAGGACAAACGCAAAAATAAGGACCGTCTTACGTCGTTTGGTACGTAATGCAGTTTGCCGGACAAGACTTAAAAGTACTGCCCTGCGAAATGCGGGATGTCTGGTCACCCGATATTAGTATCCAATGACGGGAATCAAACACAGATCGATAGCGTAAAAAGACACACGAGTAGCGCAAAGCCGTAATCAGATACAAAAAATTCAAGGGAGGGGGGGGAGGATATACAGCGCTTCAAAGGTGTATATGCTTCGCTAAATTTCTTAACCTTCGATCTATAAAAAAACTGCAAATGCATCAACTAAAATTTTGGTGGGAGGGTATCAAGCCCCCATGATCCCCTTTCTAACGGCCGTATTCACCAAACACTTGACACGTGGATTAAACCAAACTCGAGTGTTAAAGTCATCGGTAAGATATCTTACCGATGACTAAAAGTCTCACCTTTTTTTTTTCCAATGTTTCATGATGAAAGTCTAGGTGCGACCTATTATGCGGGGAAATCTTTGTACACTCAAATGTTAAAACATTACTGGCATTATAATAAAATTTACTAAGTTACCGAATGTTTCTAGATTATCCGCCGTATGTTCAATAATCTTTTCGTCAGTTGCACATAAAAAAAGAGGCATTTTTTCTTTTTATAGTATTATTTTTATAGGCATAAATGAAGATCGAAAAATATTTTGACGATTTTTTCTGCTTTAAAGCGGGGGGGTGCGACTATTATACGAGGGCGACTATTACGCGAGTAAATACGGTATTTGTTTTTCCTTACAAATACCTCCAAATCTTAATACTGCTTATTTCATTCACTTGTGTGTGCACTTCACTTCAGTAAATAACTTAATTGAATACAAAGCTACAAATTTTGCTAAAGTTTTTAGTAATAAATGTTATGTGCTTGTTGCCTTCTCGGGCTGACACCCCCCCCCCACCTCTCCAGTCAAGGGACCGTGGCATCTTGCCCGTTACGTCACTGCGTGTCTGAAAATTTGGTGGCAGGGGGCGCACACCGAATTCAAGAGTAGAAAAGGGAAAAAATCCCTTAAATTTCGAAGCAATGCTTAAAGTTAAAATATTTTGGCATAAAATTGGGGGGAACTGTGCCCCTCCGACGCTGCGCCAGTGTGGAAAACGCGTGCGCAATCGCTGAGTAACACGTCGGGCCAGGCGATTTCATGTGTGCCAGGGTTGAGTATAGATAAGAGACAACATGTTAGGTGGCCGAGAAGTGTGAAGGTCCCGGGTTCGGGAGTGCACGCGGCTGTCGATCTAACGGTCTGGAATTTTGGTGAGGGCTTTCGAAATATGTAACGTAAATACGCGTTAGAATTCCTCTAAAATTTCCACCGCCCAAGTCACCTCCCCGTTGGCAGGCAGATACTGCTCGTGCAGGACTGTCATAACACAAAATCAAAATCAATTCATTTCATTTGCATTACTTTAATTGAGAAGTAATTTGACGATCAGTTTTACATAATTTAATATTTAGGATAACTCTACACTGTCTCAAACAGAATAAGCTAGGGAGCCCCCTACCGACGGAAACATGACTGATTTCGGTGCCCTCTTTAATACATTGTCCGTGGGGTCACGTGCCCCGTTGCCGTTATAGTTTATGCTGTTAGTTTTATTCTCCTACCAACACCGTGAGACATTATTTTTCTTCGACATACACCCCTGTTGTATGCTGGATCATTCTTCAGCACCTGACAGTATTTGAGGATTAGATGTCAAAGCCCGTTATGTAGGCTAGGCAATTACAGCAGACGCTAGAAAAATCATTTGATGAAAATATGCCTACGCTCAATATAGTTCATCTTCGTCCCCCTAAAACAAATAACTTCATAATTCAATTTTTACTATATACCAAAATCGAATTTCATTCTCTTCTGGAAACGTGCGGAAACTTTTCGCATTCGAAAGATTTCGTTTTATGAACACAGCCATTCTTATATCCATGCAGACGATTTATTTGTGGAAAAAAAAAAATTAAACTGTGTAATCTCGAAAAACTATTTTCAACGAATTGGAACCACACTTTCCTTTCAAAGTCGGATGACCGTGATGAATAGGACATCATGTCGATTGCAACAGCTCATTTTGTCACGCAAATGATTAACTTTTTTTTTTTCTTTTTAACTCTCGGAAATAAACTGCAGATGAAAAGAGCGAAAAATCGCTTAAAAATGAAGGACAGGGCGGATTTTTTCAGATTTTTAAAGGAGCTCAGATTGTTTACTATATTTTTATGCATGGTTATTAAAGATTTCAAGCGGATCGTACAAACGGTGTAGATGTTATTAGGCTTTTTTCTTGCACTGTTAAAACAAGTGGTTCAACGTTTCACCTTAATATGGTGCTGAATTAGCTGCATCCTCCCCAAGGAGAAACATTATTCCATTACTTGATAATACTTATCCAAAACCATGATTAGGTACAAGGTTGAACCGTGATTTGGTAAAAAGGTTGAACCATGAATTTGGTAAAAAGGTTGAACCATAATGTGGTGAAAAGTTGAACCATGGTTTGGTGAAAAGATTGTACCATCATTTGGTGGAAACATGCTTAACTTTTTAATATTCTTGGAATAATGGTGGTAAATGGTTTTATATCTTGGATGAGTTGCCCGGAATTGTTAAAGTATGAGCCAGGGATTAGTGTAACTATATAGTAGGATTTTTATAGACATAGATGAAAGACAAATATGTGGCTGCGACTTTTATGCGGTTAAAATATTTTGATGATATTTTATGCTTCAAAACGGTGGTGCGACCATTATGCAAGGGCAACTGTTACACTAGTAAACACGGTAAATAATCTATAATACCGTCTGTATTTTTGCAAGACCTTTGTAAGGTGTGAAAATGCTAAGTTTTCCCCTTGTAATAACTCTTTTGTTTCGGTAAAAAAGAAAATGAAAATAAAAATCAGGGAGTATTTTATTTCATATTTAAAAAAATAAGTCAAAGAAAAAAATTATTAATCATTCCGTGAGTATGTGTGTAACAAAATAAGTATAATAAATAAATATCAATATAGTGATAGAAATAATTAAAGGTAGTTTGAATAATTTTGTGATTTGTAAATTTAAGCACTTAAATATATACGCAAAAATATTTCGTTAATAAATTTTTACTATACGTTTTTTTTTTTTTTTTTCATATACACATAATAATATACAAAATAACTAAAACAATATAAACATTACTGGTAGCGATGCATAAAGTATTCAAAATTTATTCATAATTAAATTTATGCAACATTTATACATTTAAAATTGCCTTCCAAAAAAAAAAAAAAGAAAAAAACCCTTCATTTTAAAAAACCTTCGAATATTTATAGCTTAAACAGGATGCGCAGCCGTATATAATACATTAATAAAATGACCGTTGGTAATTATTATTTATAGTGTGAGTACACAGCAGTAGATTATATTTATACAATAATGCCATTCCAACATGTGCAGTATTAAAAGTCACGTGTCTCTTCTTTTTTTTTCCTTTCTTTTTTCTTTTTGATAGCTGAAAAGGAGTAAGCAAAATGAACATCTACAGCTCAAATAACTTCAGATGTGCAGCCTGTCCATATAATTTGCAGATATTATTGAGTTCGTGCTTTTAACTGTCCTTGCAGTCTATACTAATTCAGTAATTATAAAACAATTACAAATTTACTAGCGATGCAATCTAATTCAAAAAGTTTACTGATTTCATAATCATCCAATTGATACAATTTTTGTAGATAATGAACTATCAGTTTTCAGAGGCTGGACGCACGGAAGATTTTCCGCCTTATTTTTGAATTTCGTCCATCTCCTGTAGAAAAGAAACAGAAAACAAAATCAGTACTAATTTTTAACAAATGCGGGACTCAATTTTAAAACATATTGTTTTAAAACAGTTGAAATATCAATTTGAAATTTATTGATATTTATTTGAAAAATACCAATGAATAAATATATTTTAATTTGCATACAGCACTACTACAACATTGTAAAGCTATAAATGGAATGCAAGGAATATACACTGCAAAAAAAAGTCTGTTAAACTGACAGTCAAAAACTGTCAGCCAGGACGCCAGTTTATTTCCGTTTATTTTACAGAAATCTTCTGTATTTTTTCCTGTATATGGAAAATTTCTGTAAAAAAAACTGAGAATCTGTAAAATTTACGGAAGACTTCTGTAGAAAAAACGGAAATAAACTGGCGTCCTGGCTGACAGTTTTTGACTGTCAGTTTAACAGACTTTTTTTGCACTGTAGAAATATACTGGGCCGACCGGATGGTATGGTGTCTAAAGCACCGTACTACGGTTTCGGGTTCAACTCCAGGCGGTCGGGGTTCGATCCCCTACTGGGCGTGGTTGTCATTTGTCCGCCCCTTCATAGGGGGTGACGTTGGTCCACCTACTAGGTGCCCCCATAATAAAGTGACCAACAATTCCGGCCCGTTGTGGCCAAAGCCTTCCAAGGCAGCTGCCGGCCATTGGAAATATATATATATATATATATATATATATATATATATATATATATACTGGCATTTAACTAACTTCAAAAGAGTATTTTCAGATTTTCTAATGACTTTTTAAACTAATTGTTATAAATTAAAATCGATGTTAGAAAATTCTGAGCAAGATAGTTCTTTTTCAAACTGATAAACACAAACATCCAAAAGATAAACAACACAAACATCACACAGACATTAAACTGATACAATTATTTTATTGCTTAAGCTCTTTTTTTTTTAAATACAAATATTGTAAAACCCGTTTAAGAGGCTATCGCGTAAAAAGTATATATTTTTGACATTTTCCGTTCCCCAATTTTTTCCTATTCTTACAATGTTAAAATAACCCTCTTAAAATGTTTTGTTACAAACATTTTCCCGCTTAAAAAGTTTTCTTTTAGAACGTGTTAGTTTAAACGCGCCTTTTTTTTTTTTTTTTTTTTTTCTTCTTTTTCTTCGTTGTTGGTAAAAATCAATGTTTAGGGCTGAAAACGATTGTATTGTATTGCCATGTGAAGTTCTTACAGTGGATGAAAATTGTGAGGTTACAGTAGATGAAAAAATGCGTGAAACTGCGGAAGTTTCTCAGTTTTTAGGATGCTGTAAAAAGGACTAGTGACTTCTGTCGTTTTATTAAAAGCATTGAAGATGTGCTTAAAAAAGTTCTTAGAAAACGTAAGGCAACTGAAGTGTTATCAATAAAAAATTTCCGATCAAAAACAAAAAAACTGTAACTATATATAAATAGTAAAATCGATTCCAATATGCTTTAAATGCTTTTTTTTTTATTTTTTATTTATTTATTTTTTTTAGATTTAAAAAAGGGATTCTTCTACTTTTTAAACTAATTTCTTAAGTGTGCAAAACAATTTAAATTTTGCAGTAAATCTAAACTTAAAAAAAAAAAAAATACTGGCATTTAACTAACTTCAAAAGAGTATTTTCAGATTTTCTAATGACTTTTTAAACTAATTGTTATAAATTAAAATCGATGTTAGAAAATTCTGAGCAAGATAGTTCTTGCTATAGTTATATTATTTATATAATATTTTAATAACGTCAAAAAAATCTTTCCTGAATATTTATACTGAAATTATTTTATTGGTTTTCCCAAAAAAAAAAAAAAAAAAAAATTATCTCTTTAAGAAATTTTCCCAAGAAATATTTGACTTCTATTCCCTTGAGAAACTTCTAACAAGGGTTCTACTGTACACATTATTATAGGTTTGCTTTTCCTAAGAGACGATCTTAGTTTTGTATGGTTTAAATTTCTTCTCAGAAAGGAAAAGTGAATTAGATTGTTTAGTGAGAACAATTGGCTTCCTACCTTAAAAAATCTGTGGGATATCTAGATGTCAAATAGCCCTGCGTAAAATAGACATTTAATGTGATCTTAAAAATAAACACAACACCAAATCATTACACTTAAAGTGTTTTACTTAAACTTTAAAGGCCTCACTCACTCTTCTGTATCATAACATTCACGATCTGCCTTACAAAAATTAGAAACTCTAATATTGGTATTAACCTTGCCAACCATTAGAGCACATTCCTTTTGCAGACGATAATTTCATTTATATTTTCATTAATATATTTGTGACACGTTAAACGAAACGATAAGAGTTGAAATTGTCTTAGTTAAAATATTATTGATAAAAGACAATGATAAGGGGGTGAATGTATGATTATCATAATTAAAATGATAATAATAATAATAATAGTAGAACGTGTGGTGGATCGTCGTTATAAGCTGAAGTTGCCTGCCCTAATAAATTTTGCTTTAATTTTTTATCTACGCCGAATTATAATATATCGCATCCAGTTTGAAACATATACAGAAAGTTTAAAGCACTTAACTAGAAAAAAAGGTCACATTTAAATTAGTCAAAATAAAATTATGTAGCACTACTGAATGCAATAGATAGTAGATTGATAACGTATACATCACGTTTTAAATGAGTCTATGATAGTTGGTTTGTATCTTTGTATTGTCCTATCGCATTAATACCATTGTTTTCACAGAAAAATGCCGACATTGATAATTTTGTTAGCAGATATTCTGAAGGTTGTACAAAACATAAACCCTCGATACTTTAAAACAAATAAAAACTTTCTTATTTATTAATATTTTCATATCTCCTTCCGAAAAAAATTTCTGGCTGCGCTTCTGGGTGCAAATATAATAGCAAAATAAGGAATTCGGACAACGTGAACATTAAATGGATTATGATGTAAGTAAAGGAAATGCATATATGAAAAGATGAATGAGTTATTTTTCAAGTTAAAGTTTTAGTACAACCTCTGTGAAATATATGAACTTAATAATTTTAAAACATCTGTTATAAATAAGTGCATTGGATTGTATTTTAAGGAAATGCCTAAGCTGTTACGAGATTTTGCTATCAGTTCAAAATTTCATGTTTATTGTATTTGATTTTAAATTCAACATTTTTATCTCATTCAAAATAAATTTTAACTAAGCAACGTTTAAAAGATGTGCAAATTTTTATTGCCAAAATACTTTCCTTGTTTATTGGATTCTGCTCATTTTGTTATTAAATAAATCTTCCAGTGACAAATCATGTTTAATTGGCAGTGAAAACAAATCGTGTTAAAAGAAATATTTATTTTATGACTGTTCACGTTGATTAAACTTCAGAGATTCTTTTTTTTCTTTTGCGTACGTATACGTGCTCAATTACTGTTTAAATAATAATAACGAAACAGACGGTTGTTAAAATAAACACTATCGAACTTCACTGCATCAGCTATTTATTTAGAAAACGAGTCAAACAAAAGTAATGACCGAATTTCAAACTCAGGTATTTGGGTAGGTACTCAGGTACTCAGTCATTGATCACTGACGACAAAACATTTTGACGCGCTCGTTGAGGTGCAACTAAGTAGACAGACAAAAAAGCAAATAATTATCCATTAAAAATAGAAAGACAAAAAGAAAAATAAAAAATAGTAAAAATAGGAAATATCTTTTATTTTATTTCTCTTGTAACAATTTGCACCTATCAGATGAAAAAGGTGTCCTCGTTGATAGTAATTATCATAGTCTATAACAGGATCGTTACTAAATTTATTATTCTATATTGTATTAATGTCATGCTTGTTTATATACGCCAATATATATTTTTCCCGATTTCAAATATTAAAAAAAAAGAGGTATTAAAAAAGGCGCAAAATACATTAAAGCAGATTGAAGATCATTTGAGCCAAATACGGTACGTGACGTAATGCTTTCAATAAAGAAGGCATAAAAATTATTAAAAATTCAGCTTATTTTAATTAAACTGATTGGAAAAGTTCTGAGTAAATACATTGAAATTTCCTTACACACAGCGTGCTTCTTTCTCCCCTTTTATACTTTCTTCTTAAGGTTTAATTAATATTAAGTAACGCAGATCACATTCACTGATTCACTATTCCGACTGTGTCACAATTCCGGTCCAACTACTCCAAAAATAAAACTTTTACCGCCATCACCCTAAAAAGATTAAACAGCTGTAAGTGCGAAAAACGTTCAGGAAATCCACGCATCAATCCACGCATTTTGTACAATCGGCTCTAACCGTCCTTGGATTGTTAAAGTTATGATTGATTTTCATGTAATAACATTGCACTTTTCTTCTACTTTCTAATCTCTCTCACCTGATCCAGATCAGATCCATAAGTTCGTTTCGTCTCACGATCTGTAACACCAAAGTAGAAGTCCTCAGCAGAATTTTCACGCACCGAGTCAGCACAACTAAGCAGGTATTGTGCAGTGGCCTCGTGGACATTACACTTTGGTACAAGTTGGGAATGTTTTATAGTTCCACGGAAAAAATCTGAGGGTCTTTTAACCCATTCGTGCCTGGATATTTTTGCGACTTTCTTCGATTTTTGCTAACAACAGCAGTAATTGATAAATTTCTGATGTCAACTTTTTGAACAAGGGATGATTTCATTTAAAATCATTATGTATAAAAATTGAAATGTCAACATCCTACTTGGCGATATCAAAATATTTTGTGGAATTGAGGTTCAATACTCGCGAATAAAGGCTAGGAAAAATAAATAACGTTTTCGACTGATAGCGAAAATGCCGTCCCAAAAAAGGGACGCTAGGCATAAATGGGTTAAATGTCCAAAAATGAAGCCAGACAGGGCTGTTTGATTCTTCCTCTCACCTTTGAAACTCACTGCAGTACTACTATACTGTACTATTAATACCAAGCATGCACTGGAAGTTTTCTCCAAGAAGTGTCAATTAAAGCCCTTTTTCTCGAGTACAGCTCGAGATATGGCAAAGCTTCACCATAAACCTGAGGCATGGACGTACTCTTCTTTGCATGGCTGTCAGCAACATCATTATATTTTATAGATTTACATGTGATGGCATCCATTGTAGATGGAGGAGAGAACAGTTGGACAAGCTCTTGAGTTTTATTGCATTTATAAACAAGAGAAGTGAAATGGCATCCAAAACACTCATTCTTAACCCTTTAACGCGCAGTGGTTTCGCTCTGAGACCACCAAACTGTTGACGTTTTGACTGTTGAAGGTCACGAAGAATAGATTGGATTTCTATAAAAGTAGTTGCGGGTGACATAGCTCCACGAGAATCCTTTACTTTTTAGCACGTCATTTCCCGTCAAAAAATGGTCACGATTATTTTTAATACCACTGACATCTGCCGAAAAATGGAAGAACGCGAGAACAGCTGGATAGATTGCCCAATGCTGAAAAAAGGGCAGCCGTTGCCATCGCTCGACTTAACTACCAGCAAGATGGCGGACGATCGAAACGTTCATCGCGTGCCACAGATCTAGAGACCCCTTTTTTTGACGCAGCTGGCTGTGCGCGAGCACAGCCGGCTGTCGTCAAAAAAAGTGTCTCTAGATCTGTGGCACGCGATGAACGTTTCGATCGTCCGCCATCTTGCTGGTAGTTAAGTCGAGCGATGGCAACGGCTGCCCTTTTTTCAGCATTGGGAAAGGGTTGCGCTCAAAGGGTTAAGAGTTGTGAATACATTCATCTTCTACAAGTGCAAAAAGTCCTGTTGACCAAACTTATCTGGGAAGAGTCAATACTCATTTTGTGAAGGTGGGTATTTTCGACTTTTTACTTCTCGCATATACGATTTATTAATCTGAAAATACATTTAAGACTTACTCCTGTAAATGGTTGCATGCCTTGGCTGTCCTTTCACTTTCTAAGGGTGACTATTCACTCATTTAAAAAGCATGAAAGTAGTGTAAAAAGGACAGTTCACCTCATGCGGTGCCATGTTAATTCTGCGGTGCTGTCCGGATGAGTGCGTTCCCTATGTTGAGCGGGGAAGGGGGGCGTGGTCGGAAGGGTTGGTGAGACAGGAAGTAGACCGGATGTTGGTAGAGCTGATAAGAATTTTTTTCCTTTTTTTTTTCAAATAAGGGGACTTGTAATTTTTTCAGATTGCGATATATTCGCTAATGAAAATAAGGGACTTTGTTATATTTTAAATAAGCTATACTTTATGAATTAGACCTGAAATAAAAATATTATTATTGTAATTAAATGAGGACCCACCAGCCACCGTAGAACATCTCCCGCCTCATTTCCAAATAAAAATTTTTACTGTGCCTTTTCCCCATCACGCTGAGCCTGCATGAATGGAGACGGGCGTAGCACAGAGGATGCGTTATTGTTTTGGTTCTTAAATAATAATAAAGTATGATGGTGCAAAGAAATGAACAACATCCGCCAGAGGCCTACAAACAAAAGAACTCTCAAGAGGTTTTCATTTTAGTGAATAATAATTTTACAACAAATATTTTTTAATCAAAGTTAATTTATTTTTATTATTTTTTCACAAAAGTTTTAATTTTAAGTTACAATACATTTACAACAATATCTTTTTTTAATTTACGTACTTTTTTTTAAATAAAAGTTTTAATTTAAGTACTTTTAGTTATATTTAACAAGTTTTAATTTTAAGTTAAATAATTTTTACAACAAATCATTTCTGAGTTAATTAATTTTATTTTTTAACCTAAGTTTTAATTTTTAGTTATATAAATTTTACTACAAATATTTGTTTATCAAATTTTTTAATGTATCAAGAAAAATTTTAATCAAGTGTTTTAATTTATCAAAGAAAAACATTAATCAAGTAGTTTTAATTTTTTGTATACCGTATTGTGTTAAGTAGCTGTTTAACATTAAAGTAGAATATCAATACATTTAATTACTGTTAGGGAAGTGAGAACATTTACACCATAGAAAAAATTTTTACAAATAACGGTTATCGAAAGCATTATTTTCTTACCAACACATTATGACAGATTTTAGATCAGCGATTATACTAGCTTATATTTTCTATAGATCAATTAGAAAAAAATTGCATTTTTAGTAATCCTACAAAATATTTTTTTACGTACTATCCAAGTAGGGTTCACTGATTTATAGAATTTCATACGATATCGAGTTAAAATTAATTTCAGTTTGACTATCCATAATTTTATACTTGAATCAACCTTTTTGTAGGTCTTTTATTGATACACTTAGCATATGTTATAGAAAGGTGAGCATAACTAGCACAAACTTTAATAGACTAGATATACTATGTTCGAAGTGCACTTTGAATAAAAATTGAAGACCGTTTTAGCAACAATTGCATGCCAAGTTTTTTACGCATGTACATAAATATCTTCAATCCTTAGATAAAATGTCAGTTTAAATCAGCAAAGAGGTTATCATACTTGAACTAAATAAAATACAAGGTTTTTACTTACCTGAAAGCACGTCTTGCTAAAATCTTCTTTACTGTAAAGTACTTCTTACGTTAAAAAAATCCGGTAAATTCTTGACGGATGCAAGCAAGCTAGCAGATCATGAAAATAGAGTATGATTAAAATACATTAGCTCTACTCCCCTCTCAGCTACCTATTTCAGGTATCATCTTGATAATTTTTATCCTCATATGCTGAAAATTCCTAGACATTTAGAACTAAATACTAAAAATAACACATTTGAGAATTAAACGCTTTAAAGTAATTTTTTTTTCCTATAACAATTTGATCAGATTCACAATGCTATTTTATGTAGATAAAATTAGTTAGCAAGCGAAAATTTTAATCTTTGTTAGAATTGACTGAAAATACAGATACCATGCATGCTTATTTTCTATTAGGAGAAAGCCCTCAAACCCAGTTTTCGATACAAACTGCTTAAAGTACTTCTACCGCTAATGCCTATTTGCTATTAATGACACTGGATTACACACTTAAAATTTTGCAAAACACCAATTACAGAGAAAACATCATTAACAGTAACCAAAAAGAAAATCACACTTAAAGTACAACACATCAAAAGTGGAAACTAATAATACCAAACTATAAGAACCACATAATTATTTTCAATTAGAATTACGGTATCACCTTATATGTAACTAAAATAATAGAAAATATTACACTGTACGTACACGCGAAATAATAATAATTATAAAAATACTTAAATAGTCACAAAAGAATGATTGAAGTAAAATCCACGGGCACGCCATATTGCAAATCATTCGGCACATTGCTGATAACAGAAATTGAGAGATAAGAAAGTGCCTTGAGGCTTACAGAGCGGTTAAATAACAGTAGAAGTTTGCCGATAAGATAAACTCATGGAGGCTGTTAGGTATGCAATTGGGTCACGTGTCATTCTACGTTCAAAATGGGGACTTATGAGATTAAGATGTTTACTACTTAAAAACATGATTAATTTTAAAACGCATTGGAACTTTGTATAGGAAATACTATTGAACACGTTTAATACATTGAAATTCTTTGATCGAACCATTATATCTAATTAAAATATCAAAGTTAAGCTGCAACGATTATATATATTTAATAGTTTATGAAAATAATGAATCTATTAAGTTGGAAACAAGTGCAACGTCATTTAATACTGAATCAATTATTTTGTTAGTTTTGATAAAATAACAGTAGTCAATTACAGGCATTGCAAGAGACATGAGTATTCACGTAAAAATAGTTACTTTACTATTAAAAAACAGGATCTAATTTAACAAATAGCATTGGAATTTTGTATAGGATATCTATTGAACACGTTAAAATACATTATGATTATTTCTAATATAAAAACGGGGTTAAAGACTGCTTTACCTTGCGAGAAGGCACTCAATTTTTTTATTATACTTAAATTTACATTGACATCCTCTTAATAAATTCATAAACTAAACTTATTGTTTAAAACAATTTTACAATAATAAACTAAAATTTTTATTTGATAAAGTCACAAACTAAAATTATTAATGAAAACTTGTAATAAATTAAACATACAAATTTTTACACTCAGTTTTTTTATATACGTAAATTTTACAAAGATATCCTTTTAATAAATTTCGACACATACAAATAAACTATAATTATTTATTTAATAAAGTCATAACTGAAATTATTAATGAAATCCTGTTAATAAAGTAAATGATTACTCAAATGATAGTCTAATCACAACATATTCAGAAAAAATATAAGCAATTATAATACCTGAAAAATACCGACAACACTCTTGTTGCATGCGGACAAAACAGCATCTGTTTGCACTGATAAGAATTCTTAGGTATCCGTTGCAGGAGAACTTCCTACGCCCAACCTACAACTCTGCAAATTTAACGGACAACTTGTTTTCTGTACAGGTATCACAGATCAAGATAAGAGATAGGAAGTGACATGCGCAGAGACCACTGATAGTGACGTGTGCAAATCTGTGATGATTCAATATCCGGTAGGTTTGTTGATACAAGGATGTGCTATTTACATTGAGTGCAACTCTCTGTACAGCTAAGACAAGTTAGATGAGGCAATATCAGTTGGAGTTTTTAGACCTGTAATCCGTGATTTTTTAAAGAACAGTAAGACATTTTAGTTAGAAAATGGTCATAGTGTGTGTGCGAGACTCCCTGTACACTGTGTGGCTATACTTAAGCGTGTGTTTTAATTGATTTTTCGCTCATTCAAAATGTCTTTGCTTGAATCGATCGAAAATACTTTAACATTAATACACTCCCGATTTTATACTCAAAGTGATGCGGCTGTGTTGCTGCAAGAAATACTACAATTGCCCTTAGATGTAAAGCCTCTGCAAAGTATTGAAAAGGAATTTCCCCGAGTTTTGTACTGAACAGTGATGTTGATGTGCTACAGCAGAATTGTTTCATTCCCCTGCAAGTAGTGAAAAGGAATTTTCCTCCTCCACGTAATAGTAATTACTTTGCTGATGAAGGCAAAATCAATTACAGTTTACTGTAGACAACACTCTCTGTTACTCTTGACCTGAAAAATGATTGCAGTCTGAGTGAAAGTGAGTCAGGACTTATGAATTAATATGGTACAAGTGAAACTTTGGCTCTGAAGAACAAACTAAAATGAACGACGTAAATTACGAAGATTTTAATCTAGACATCATATCAGGTGTATGCATTTAAGTTTCGTATCAAACGAACTTGGATTTTAACCAGGAGACTGTTAAAACCACCACCATTAAACTAGAACATTGTTCATTTGTAAGATATATCCCCAACCAAACAAACTTTTAAAGCATGGTATCTCTGAACTTAGTGTGGCAGAACACCGCACATTAACCTAACGTTTGCCAAAAGGACATTTCTGAGCCTCCCGAAAAGGGCAAAGCTGGACGATTGACGGATAATCATTTACACGCTTATATGCTTCTGTAAATAGTACATTGGCACTTGACAGACTTATCTACGTTTCACTTCACGATGAAGAACTGACTGAAGTCATATTAGACAATTTATTCAGAACGCTTCATATATAACTGATCCAAGGAGAGTCGCGATGAACCCTTCCACAGGATCGATTATTGTAACACTATAGATTTTATATATGTCATAACCAATAGCTCTTTATCTTGTAATAATCATTATCGTATTAATGATGATGGAAAATGCAATTTACAACAAATTTGATAAAACCGGAGATTCATTTACGTTAAATCCAATTTCCTTGATACTTTACAATGACCAAGATTTAAAACTTTGTGAAATAAGACATGAAATATGGAGTGTATTCTACAAAACGCTATATACGACGACCCTACCTCATTAATTTTAAATTAAAGCCGCAAAAATGTAACCGTGAACCCATGTGATTATGAGGGGGTTTAATGGAGATGGGCAGCGGAAGGGTTAAAAACTTGCGGGTTAGATCGAGTGTTGGGAAAGATAATCCTGTTAAAATTAAACAACATGTGGAAGTAGCGATGAGGTCTTATAACTTATAATCAATATGGTATAGTGCATCCGCAATTGAAAATATGCGGCAATCATTGTTCATTAACGGAAATTTTTGTTCAGAACATCATTGAGGACGATATGGGTCTTCAATACTAGTAAACCTTGTTTAAACGTTTGATATTGCTAATTGCAAGGAATGCACTGTGCAATATGTATGTATTAGGTGTATAATTTTGCGTTTTACAAACTGTTAGAAGACGATTGTGTATCTAAAAGCAGCTGATTTAAACACTAATTTTACACATTATTCTGCTAGTCCATAGAATACGAGAAAAGTGGCAATTATTTTCTTATTGTGCACAATAGTTTCGTGTAATTTAAAAAAATTGTAGATTAAAAAAATAAACGTTTACAATAGCAAGATTTTATGTAGTTTCTCTTAGTAGTATCTATTGTGTTGTATTACTTGCTAAATGTGAAAGATTATTGTAATAAAAAAGTGATAACAGTTGCAACTTGGTCCAGATATTTAGGTTTCAGTTTATGACTTACTGTTTATACATACTACAAGGTAGAAAGTTAGAAATTTAACAAATTTAGTTGAAGCACATACTATGGAAACGTTAATCTACTACATAGAAATAAAATGTTTTGATTAAATCATAACTTCAGTGTGATAGGTAAATTGTGTTACATGAGAATTTTCCAAAGTACTAATTTTTTATAAAATGACTTGAGCTTAAAGAAGTTAGTTTCCATAATTTATAACTTAATCGATTTTATAGGTTTTTCAAATAATGTATAAGCTTAATTAATAAAGATTTAGCAGTAAAATGCTTACCATATTTTACTAATAACAGATCTTTTAATAGGCAGTTTTACATTTAAATAGTAACTACTTGTTTCTAATTTGTACATTAACGAAGCTAAATTTTATGAGAAATATAAACAGTGGGTGCATTGTTAACTCAATTATTTAAGGTAATTTTTTGGGGGT
Source organism: Cheiracanthium punctorium (assembly GCA_038373885.1). Taxonomy (NCBI): domain Eukaryota; kingdom Metazoa; phylum Arthropoda; class Arachnida; order Araneae; family Cheiracanthiidae; genus Cheiracanthium; species Cheiracanthium punctorium. The sequence continues at coordinate 2,603,515 of JAWZYV010011853.1, forward strand.
GATGAGATGGTTATGCTTTACAAATTTAATTAATATGCTCATTACTTGTATACATGTTACTTGTTCAAACTAAGTTAACTTTTTATTTTGTAATATACGATTAGGAGTTCTCATAATTTATGAAATTATTTCTCGAATGGAACTTAGCTATAGAACTTGTAAATTGTGAAGTAGTATGCTAACATGTTTTTGATAAATGGATTTAAAGAGTGGTACAGAAATGATCAGCTATTTTAGCATTGATGTATAAACTTATCTTTATGAAACCTTAACTAATTAAAAGTAATATTATTTATGTCTGGTACAAAGTGAGGGACTTAGAATAGTTTAGAAATCCAGTCAAGGGTTACCTACGAAACTGCTTTTTGTAATTTATTTCTTGGAAGTTATAGCCATTGTATATAATTTATGTTCTGATAAGTCGTTGAATATGTTCTGAAATAAACTACTATCCGTACTTTGAATATTTTATAGAAGTGACGAACTTGTATTTTTAGAATGTTACGACTTGAAGCATTTTATTGAAGTGCTAAGATATTGAAATTGTCTTGTTAGAAACATGATTATTCAACTTAGTGCATTTCAGCTACTCTTTCAAGATAACCGGACTTGGAATTTTTTCAAATAGCAAGCTAGTACTTGCTAAACATGCTTTTGCAAATATTTTGAAATACCGTTCTAAAAATCACAGTCTCTACTTAATTATTAGATTTAATTTGTTTATTTTTCTTTAGTAGTTTACACTTTGATAATTTATTAAGAAACGGAACTTTTATTTGACTTGAGTCCACAAATCGAGGTACATTCCCCTATGTAGCACATTAGCAAAAAATCACTTGTCAATGAGGTTTCAAACGTATTAGCATAGCAATAAGCTCAGAAAGTCTATAGCATGTTGATATGTAGAGCAGCATACCTTTTCTACATAATCACAATTGGTTTTAATATATTTTTTACACCGCAATACTAGTTATTACACCAATAACATCACATAATTGCACTATGTTTTGTCATCCTTGGAATTAGCAAAATATGAAAATCGCTTGAAAAATGTATTAATAGTCATTATGAAGATACTTCATGTAATCTTCAATGAAATGTTTGAAACAAATTCTCGTCTAATGACAAGTGCATTGTTCTGATATCTCTTGCAATATACGGCATGTCAACGTAAACATGCTTTACTACTTATAAGACCCTCTCGCTCATGAAAATCTTAACATGATGTATCTATCGAAAGATCTAACCGGCTATGTTAAAAAGTTCCTTATGCAATATCCAAATTGTTTATTCCCTACCCAAACATGGCTAGGTCTTTATTTTATGCCCTTTAATTTCTAATAATTAATGAGTTCAGGTCAGTCGTATGATAGCGTTTTATTTAGATACACTCCAATATTTCATGTCTTATTCACAAAGTTTTAATACTTGGTCATTTAAGTATCAAGGAAATTGGATTTACGTAAATGAATCTCCGGTTTATAAATTTGTTGTAAGATGCATTGTTCCCATCATCATTAATACAGATATTGAGATTATTACAAATAAAAGGGCTTTGTTAGACAGATATTAAAATCTAATAGTTTTACAATCAAATTCTATCATGTGGAAGGGTTCATCGCGACTCCTGACCGGTTGGTATATAGTCTAATTGGCGTTCTGAATAATTGTCTAATATAATCTTCAAGTCAGTTCTTTCATCGTAAGTGCAACGTACAATCTTTAGTCAAGTCCTTTTTTTCAAACACGAACATACAAACCAACCCAAAAGGGATATACTCATAAAGATCTATCCTTCCAATCGGCCAACTTTGCCTATTCGGGGAAGGCTCATAAATGTACATTTTGGCAAACGTTAGTTAATGTGCGGGTCAGCCACATAAGTTCAGAAGGAATACCATGCGTTAAAAGTTTGTTGGCTTGGGGGTATATCTTACAAATTGAACCATGTTCCTAGTTTAATGGTGTGGTTTTACAGTTCCCTGGTTTAAAATCAAATTTCGTTTAGATCGAAACTTAGAATGCATACACCTGATGATATGTCTAGATTAAAATCTTAGTTACAGTCTGCATTTGAGGGTTGTTCTTCAGAGCCAAAGTTCACTTGTACCATATTAAATTCTAATTTGTCACTTTCTCTAGATCTTCACATATATTTTGCAAAATGGTGTCATCCAAGAGTAAACAGAAGTGGCCAGTAAACTGTGATTCCTCACAGGAAACTAATTATTCTGAAAATTTCCTTCATCTTTTCAGGGTAATCATGAAACACAATTCTTGCTGTCTCACATCAACACACTTTCAGTACAAAACTCGGGGAAATTTCCTTTTCAATACTTGTGCAGAGGCTTTACATCTAAAGGCAATTGTATTTTTCTTGCAGCAACACATCCGCATCACTTGAGTATAAAACTTCGCGGAGTGTATTCAATGTTAAGTTATTTTCGGATCGATTCAAGCAAAAAGACATTTTGAAAATCGGCGAAAAATCAATTAAAAACATCACTTCTTAGTATAGCGACACACAGTGTTAAAGGGAGTCTCGAACACACACCTGACCACTTTATCTAAAACTAAAATGTCTTAACGGTTCTTTAAAAAATCACGGATACCACGCGCCTCTACCTTAAAACGTTTCTCAACCAGTAGATATTGCATCATCTAACTGTCTTGCCTGTTACAGAGCCGCTATTGTAAATGCATCTCCTAAAAAACTCGTAACTATCATCAACAATGGATCTTGTCAACCACGTTCTATCAAGTGTCTTCTGCGCATGTCATTCCTATCTCTTATGTGATCTGTGATACCTGATAAGAGAAAACCAGTTGCCGTTAAATTTGTAGAGTTTGTAGGTTGGGCGTAGTTAAGTCTCCTGCAACGGATACCTAAGAATTCTCTAGCGTGCAAACAGATGTTTGTCCGCATGCAACAAGATGTTGTCCGGTATTTTTAGGTTATTAATTGCTTATATTTTTTCTGTTATATGGGTGATTACTATCTTTTAGAGTAATCAGTTTAATTTATTAACAGGATTTCATTAATAATTTCGTTTATGACTTATTAAAAAATATTTTAGTTTATTATTGTAAAATTGTGGTAGTTTATGAATTTTTAAAGGATATCTTGTAAAATTTAAGTATATAAAAAAAACTGAGTGTAAAAATATCTGTTATTATACGTTTCATTAATAAATTTGATACAAGTTTTTAAGATGAAGCATTTTAGTTTATTATTGTAAAAATTGTTTTAAAACAAAATTTAGTTGAGGGTGAATTTATTAAAGGATGTCTATGAAAATTTAAGTATATAAAAAACTTGTGCCTTTCATCGCAAGTAAAGAATCTTAACCCCGTTTTTCATATTAGAATAATATAATGTATTTAATACGTGTTCAATCGATATCCTATACAAAATTCCATGCATTTGTTAAATTAGATCCTCGTTTTTAATAGTAAATACTATTCTATACGTGAAACTCATTCATCTGCACTGCCTGTAATTTATTACTGTTATTTATCAAAACTTAACAAAATAATTTGCTCAGTATAATGATCTTGCTAATTATTCACAGAAATTAATTTAATGATTCATTATTTCTAACGATTAAACATTTTTCCACTAACTGGAATAATAGATATTATCCTCGCAAACTATTGTTTAGCAAATGTGTTGAATAGATATCGTATCATACAAAGATTCAATCGTTTAATAAATTACCGTTCCATGTTTCTTAGAGCGTAAGTAGTAAAATCTTAATCATAACGTCCCATTTTTGACGTAGAATGCAACCGTGTCCCAATTGCATACCCTAATAAGCCTCCATGAGTTTATCTTATCGCAAACTTGCACTATGTTATTTAACCGGCTCTGTAGAGCCCTCAAGGCAATTTTTATCTCTCAATTTCTGTTACAGACAACTTGTCGAATGAGTTTGTCATATGCGTGCACGTGATTTTACATTCAATCATTCTTTTGTGAATTATTTAAGTATTTTTATTATTATTATTATTTCGCGTGTACAAGTACAGGTAAGTGTAATATTTTCTATTATTTTAGTTACATATAAGTGATACACGTAATTCTAATTGAATAATATGGCTTATAGTGGAAATACCACAGGTCTTAAGTGTCATTCTTTTCTTTGGTACTGTTAATGTAGTTTTTCTGTTAATTTATGGTTGTATTTGCAAAATTTGTAAGTGTACTCCAGTGTAATTAATACGATAGGCATTATCACGTAGAAGTACTTTAAGCAGTATGTATACGAAACTGGGGTTTGAGGAGCTTTCTACCTATAGAAAATAAGGCATGCATGGTATCTGTATTTCAGTAAATCTAACTAAGATTAAATTTTCGCTTGCTAACTAATTTATCCTACATAAAATAGCATTGTGAATCTATAAAGTGTTATACAGAAAAAAAGTACTTTTAAAGCGTTTAATATCTAAATGGGTTATTTATTAGTATTTAGTTTCTAAATGTTATGACTATTTCAGCATATGAGGAAAAAAATAATCAAGCTGATACCCTAAATAGGTAGCTGAGAGGGAGAGAGCTAAGTAAAACAACTCATCCTATGCTAGTGCTTTTGCATCCGTCAAGAAATTTACGGGTTTTTTTACCGTAAGAAGTACTTTACAGTAACGCAGATTAAGCAAGAACGTGGCTTCAAGTAAGTAAAAACCTTGTATTTTTTTAGTTCAAGTATGATAACTCTTTGCGAATTTAAACTGACATTTTATCTAAGTAGTGAAAGATATTTATGTACATGCGGTAAAAAACTGTGCATGCAATTGTGCTAAAACGCTGATCTTCAATTGTATTTCCAATATTCAACTTTCTAACAATAGTACCTATCTAGTCTAAAAGTTTGTGCTAGTTATGCTCACCTTTCTATAAAATATCTATGTGTAAATAAAAGACCTCTAAAAAGGTTGATCATGTATAAAATTATGCTTTCATAGTCAAAATGAAATTAATTTTTAACTCCCGGTATCGTATTGAAATTCTATAAATCAAGTTACCACTACTTGGGATATACAGTAAATATTTATATTGTAGGATTACTAAAAATGCAATTTTTTCTCTAATTGTCTATGAAATATAAGCAGTATAATCGCTGTTCTAAAATCTATCAAAAATGTGTTGGTAAGTAAAAATGTTCGCTAAATCCGTATTTGTAAAAATTTCTATAGGTGTAATTTTCTCACTTCCCTACAGTAGATTTAAATGTATTGATATCTACTTAAAGTTAAACAGCTACTTAACAAAAATACGGTATACAAAAAATTAAAACCTCTTGATTAATGTTTTTCTTGATAATTAAACACTTGATTAAAATTTTTCTTATACAATTAAAAAATTTGATTAAAAAATATTTGTAGTAAAATTATATAACTTAAAATTAAACTTGGTTAAAAAAACTAAAAGTACTTAAATTAAAACTTTTGATTAACAAGAAAAGTTACTTTAAATTTAAAAAAAATATATTTGTGTAAACTTATTTAACTTAAAATTAAAACTTTTGGTTAAAAAAAAATTAAATTAACGTTTGATTAAAAATATTTGTAGTAAAATTAATTATTCACTTAAAATAAACTCTTGGGAGAGTTCTTTTGTTTGTAGGCCTCCTGGGGATGTTGTACATTTCTTTGCTCACATACTTTATTATTAGTTTAAAGAAACAAAAAACATACGATCTCTGTGCTACGCCCTGTCTCCATTCATGCGAGGCTAGCGTGATGGGGAAGCACAGTAAAATTTTTATTTGAAATGGGCGTTATGTTCTACGGTGGCGGTGGTCCTCATTTAATTACATAATCATATTTTTTATTTCAGTTTGATTCCACATAACCAGTATAGACTTATTTAAAAATATAACAAAGTCCTTATTTTCATTAGCGAATCGTTCTATGCAATCTGAAAAAATTACAAGTCCCCTTATTTGAAAAAAAAAGGAAAAAATTTTATCGCTCTACCAACATCGGTTCTTCTGTTCAAACCTGACAGCCCTATCCCGTCTCAACATGGACCGCACTCATCCGACAGCACCGCATGAATTACATGCACGCATGAGGTTGAACTGTCCTTTTTACACTACTCATGAAATGCTTCCATTGTAGCTTGCATCAGAAAAGAAAAGAGATTCGCATGCGGCACTTCAGAAGATACTTGCATTCCAAGCCTGGAAATCTGCCTCACAAATAATTAGTTAATACTTTTGTCAATCAACAGATCATAACAAACGCGATCTTTCGGCACAGATAATTAGCCGAATCAATTGAAATATGAGTCAGAGAAAATTTTCTCGCCGTTTCAATTTTCCGGTTAGTCACGGATCTCTCAGAGACAGTGGGCTGTCATGTATTTAGTTATGGCACAATTTTTAAAACTGAAGTGTTATGTTCTCGAGTAGTATGACTTTTGAGAAGTGCGTGCTTTGGCTTCATAAGTGTTTTGCTACAGATTTTGTCAACAGTTAAATTAATATAATGTTTAATAAATGGTGGGGGACTTAGTGTCAATAGAGATACCCATATAATCAATATCAACATAAATTTACAAATTACCTCCCCCCCCCCACCAATGTACTCTTCTCTTCATTATATCACAAATCGTCCACTAAGTTCCCATTTCAAAATGAAAAAAATCTCCGATTCAAGATCGAGCCAGTTGATCTTCTTACATATTAACCAAATCAAACCTATTACAGAAATAAATTATATATATATATATATATATACATCTTGTTTAGAGTCAAATCAATATCAGTTCCAAAACCTTAGGAATACAGACACTCCGTCCGATACCTATACTTTTTAGCTTGGTTTTCATTTACTAAAATTCTCGTTCTTCCACTTGACGTTTTTGTTATAAAGATGATAATAATAATAATTATTATTATTATAATTTTCTTCTTCATATTTAACAATTCCACAACAGTAATTACAATTTAACATTTAACCAAGAACATAAATAAATGAAATCAGAATTCTAAAAATCTGTGGATTTGGAAGTGTAAAAGAAATATCTTGATTAAAATTAACCGGGAAGTTCTAAAATTATATAAACAGAATAAAAGCAAATAAAATTAATACTTTGTATCTATTCTTGTAGTTCCACAATAGTGTTCTAATAATTAGCATTTCTTCTAAAATAATTAATAATCAATATTTAACCAAGAACTTACATAAACGAATTCAGACATTTAAAAAATATATGTGTTGCCTGAATTCGCAGCCGTAGTAAAAAGTATGTTATTTTTATATTTTAATTAACCAGGAATTTATAGAAAATTGTTCATGTACACTGTAAAAAGCATGTATAATTTGTCATTTTTCTTGTAAATTGACTATAAATATATACATATATATTTTTAAGTAAAAAACATCAGGGTTTTTCTCTAAGTTGGCAAAGCTACCCCAAGATCTCGGCTGAGGAGAGCTGGATAGTGGTCAAAGAATAATTGATGGCTGGCAATTTAGTGGAAACCTACATACGGTCGGCAGCCAGTTTATCCTGAATATGAGTATGTCAGTAGAGCTAAGGAGTAGAGATATGTTATCCCTGATTAGTTTTAGAGACAAAAAAATGATGTTATTTTAAAAATTAGCTTTCTGAAGAACAGCCGCACATGTATAAATACCTTTTCTTAATTAGCCCGTAAGCAGGCGCGTTGGGGTAAATCTCACCCCAGCGACTTTTTTTTTTTCGTAAAATGGGAGAAATTTTTTGAGAACAAGTTTGGCCCGTCTTCTACCTTTCAAAGTCAAGGTCTAGTTGGGGTGAGTGAAGGAATTTCGTTTCTTTGTTATCCGGAAGGGAAGAAAATTCCACTTTGGGATTAAATACTCCCGTGCGACTAACAACGTTTCATTACGTTGTTAACGTAAACTAAGTATAAACTAAATGTGAATTAACTATAAATTGACGTTAAACTACTGGTATGTATTGACAAAAGGCTATTAAATGAAATTAATATCATATTAATAAAGTAATTAGTGTTTTTAGGTATAAAGCATATCATATGCGATTTTCTTCTCAGAAAGCATGATATTTAAAGAAACTGCCAGAAAATCTCTAAATAAATATAAAAAGCACGATTTCTTCCCATGAAACGTAACAGAACTGATGTATTTTATGTTATAAGTCCACAAATTTGTTTTTAAAACGTTTTTAGTCAAAAATATAAAGAAGACAAAATGGGGTAAGATTTACCCCATGCGACTGCTTAAGTTACAAAAGTAGACGCGCGTGCTTACGGGTTAACCACTCATCTGATAAAAAATAAGTTAGGCTTTAGTTTGTATAGATATGAAACAAAATGCTCGAAATTTTTTGATAATTTAAGCCTTCCACACTCGAAACACTGCTGTATCTCGTGTGATGTGATAGACCCTCCTGGCAACAATCAAAGAAGGAATAATCTCAGCAACCGGAAACATGCTATGTTTCACTTCCTTTTTTCGTTATGCCGCAAAAGTAATTAAGTATGAAGGGACATGCGACTGCTCGAGGACTGTTTATAGACCCAACGTTCTGTTACCGGAAACTTATCAAAATAACGAAAACGAACCCTTAAAAAACCGCGACCCCCACACTTCTGAATTATTCAGTAAAACAAATTACTGAGACAAAACAGTCGTCCATTATGTTTTTCCCCGCATCAGTTGCCAAAGAACGGCTTTCCCTTTTCCTTTTATTTTCCCCTCTGTGGTGTGAACTGAATATTAGTTTCGTAAAGCGTTTGCCTGTGCAGAACGAGAAATACGGCATCCCCGTGTAATTTTACTGGAAGCATTTTCTGTATACGCATGATTAATGCTGTTTAATTGACAACGATGTCTTGTTCGGATGTAAAATTAATTAACGGGGGGATCTTTAGAATAAGGATGAGGCGTTTTCAGCCTGTAGCGGATCATACGTTTCCGCAGTGTCTCGCAGTGGCCTAGTCGCTAAGCTTCCCGTAAGAACGCGGAAAGTGAAGCAGCATCTCATTGGTCAGATCTTGGGAGGGTGAATATCTCGGATGGACTGCTGTAGGGACCAAGTAAGCTAATGGGAGTTGGTGCATGCAAAATCTGTTCGTGCCTCCAATGTCCTTCATGTTCAGACCATACCTCTGGGGGTGTCGATTTCAGGTGCTAGGTCTCTCATCTGAAATTGGTTCAAAATTAGGAGACCACTCATAGGGATAACGCATTGTTCTGACTATTAGGCGCCCCCTAATGAAATGACTAACATCGCTGGGCCTCGTAGCGGTCAAGCCTCCAAAAGGCTGCTGACCCGACTATTAGAAAAAAAAAGTTTCCAGAACACCGCACAGTGCTGGAAGGTCTTATAGACAAAAGGGAACATCCCGCTGTCAATGAATTATATGATTTTTAGGAATTAAATTCATATAATTTCTAATGAAAAGCACAACGTGACAGTTGAATTTGTATTTCTCTTTCAACAACTATAAAAACTAGACTGAAAAACAGACCTGTGGTTATACCTTTATTTATATAGGCAGTAGGCATCTCCGATAATTTGACAAGTGGCTTCATTACTCTTTCCTCTCTTTTTTGCCAAATACTCCCTGTAGTTACCCCATCTCACGTAATTACAACTCCAAATTCTTTAGCAAATTGTCAATAACACAACTTAAAAATTGCCTTTATGCACTAGCATTCAGATGATGTACTTCAAACCCACCCACCCCCCTGCTTTTTTTTTTTTTTTTTTTTTTTCGTTGCGTGCCTGAATGAAACTATTTTAAATCTAACAAGATTTTCCCTCCCCTCTCTATTCTTTTTTTTATCGGTGAATATCAAGATTATTCATCAACTTTTTGATTTTGTTAGTTATGACATATCATATTTTTAAAAACCTCATTACACATGTATTACTTGTATAGTTTTTATTTTATTTTTATGTGTTTTTATTTCTATTGCTTTCAGAATTTTTGGAATCTGACGTTTAAAAATATTTTTCTCAGACCAAAAGATCTTTCTTAAGAAGTTAAAAATTTTCTATTTAACATTTTCATCAAAAATCATTTAATTTTAATTATACTGCTGTAATTTAAATTTCGCGAAAATATTAAAAGTTTTCTCGCATTAAAAGGTAAGAAAACAGAAGGCTTTTTTTTAATTACAGGTGTAGGAGAACAAATAATTAAGTGAAATTGATTGACTCAGTGAACTTGAAGAGTAAAGTTTGAAAAATATGATAGAGAATTTCGTTAAGAAGCAAAGGCAAATCGACAAGCCGTCATATTTCAGAAATCATATTTCCCTTTTCTGGTGCACGTAAAGAGTTTGTCGTAGCTCCAATGTTCTCTACGTTCAAGCGATACCTCGCGGAGGCAGGGGGGGGGGGGACCAGGCGCTAGGTCTCTCATCTGGAATTGTTCTAAAATTAGGAGACCACGCTTAGGGGGCAACGTTGGCCTGATTACTAGGCGCCCCCATAATGAAATGACCAACATCTAATGCTCTCGTATAACGGTCAAGTCTACAGTCTTCAGCTGATTCACCAGACCATGGAAAAAGAAAATGTATATTTAACCCCAACTAAAAACTAAAAAATTCCTAGGATTGTTGCATTTCAATAAAAGTTTAATTTATGTAAAGCAATACATTATGTAAAGCATAAATTTTTTCTATAAATTTTAATTTTCATAAAATGTTTCACTCATAAAATATGTTATTAGCTTGTAAAGTAAATATTCTTTAATATGCTTAAACAATGACAGTACAAATAAAAATACACTTTTTATTGCTTATAGAAAGAAACTAACTTGAAGGGAAATAAATTGTACTAATTGCCAGTAATGCAACAGCTTCTGATAAGAAAAAACTTTCAACGGTAAATTTTGTACTATGACCACTCAAAAATAATCATTAGGCAGTATTTTGCAAGGTTATGACGAATCGAGTGGAAATTTTTAGGGGTCTCAATGCTAGTCACTGAACGTTTTATTATACTTGTATTTATTTGCTTAAATTATTTATAAAAAAAATTGAACTCCAATTACTGAATATAATTTTTTAAACATTTTTCTTTCAGCATTTAGTCCCTTGAAAGGCCATTTTACTCAGGAACTACAGACTTTAAACACTTGTGAAATACAGCTTAAATAATGTCACTTTAAAAATTTCTCAATCCAAATCAAACCCCGTAACTAAACCAGCTGGAATGATCTCTAAGTTAAGAATAGTCAATATAGGAAATTACTTTTTGTATGCATGCTTCCACGCTTTTTGCATCACTTAGCCGTAAAGCCCAAGAATTAAACTTTCAAAAGTGGTGCCCTATGAAAAAAAAATATATATTTCGTCCTTTCAACAGTTTATTGTATATATATATATATATATATGCATGCATATATATATCTGGAGGAATAAAAAAAAAAAAAAAAAAAAAAAAAAAAAACGGGGTTCCTATATTGTGATTATTCTGTCCAAAACATTATTTTTTTATTTTTTCTTATTTACTAGATTAATCTTCTGTCATACAATAACTTATTATACATACTTTTGCTATACTATTTATTTTATTCAATCTTTTAAATTTATTATTATTCAATATATATTTATTATATTAATATACCTGGATATTCTTAAAATTTAATAATAATACTTTTTAGTATTTGGCAACTCCTATACTTTCTTCTTTCCACTTTTACACTTTTATGTAGTGGCAACACCATTTTTCACTTTTTACAATTCTTAGCATTGGCAACACATACAAATTGTTCAAATAAAATTTCCATGTGCTCAAGGTCTGGTATGTAAAATTATAATTCCTATTTCTAATTTTTGTTATCTTTTTTGATTTCTTCTTTCCTTTATATAGTAGGGTAGGGCCCAGATGTGTGGAGTTAATATCTCTTCTGATATGCCACACAACCGAAACCCTACTATTTGGTTTGCTGTAAATTATAATCCACTGTTTGTGGCCCCTGACGATGGTGACAGTGGTTATAATTTCCGTTCCATTATATTATCACAATAATTCTTGCACTTTATTTGGATTCAAAATCTGGTTTCTAATTCTTGCTAATAGCTGTTATTTTTATGCGAGATATGTCTTATTTGTAGTATGTTTTGTGTTTTACTTGTTAGTTATATATATATATATATATATATATATTGTTAAATCAATATAAAATATTAAAGTTTAGAAAAACATTGTTTTTAAAGAACTGCACGTAACAGTTTATTTGAGGGACAATATTTCAGAAATTACGTCGCTTTTATGAATTTAAATGGTAATTCTAGAAAACTATGAACTTCCTGAATCACTGCTGACCAACATCTCCTGATGAAAAGTACTTGGATATTTTCGACTAATTTTTTCGCAACTTTCTAAAAATATATGCAGTAAAAATGTTGTTCAACTTTGACCATGTAAATTTTATGCTTAACTCACATTGACCAGAAATGTTTAGGTGACTCTTAAAACTAAGGAACCATCAACACATTGTCGGATGAAATAATTCCGTATCTTTCTGCTATTTTGTATCATTAAAGCAATAAAGAGAATGCAACTTTTATTATTAATTTGAAGATTTATTTTCAATGTTTAACAATTTTACAATAGGGTCAGATAAAGTAACTATGGCAACTTATATAAGAGTTATGTCTAATGTTTTTCGATACTTAATCATTCATAGATTTTTTATTAAAATTCTGATGGTCATAACTACCCAGTGGTCATCACCATCCAACTTGACTCTATATATTTGAATTAATTTTATAAATATATCACGTTCAAGAAAATATAAATATTTCTTAAAAAATTCCAAATATTTCTGCTTGTAATAATCGGAGTATTACATCAACTTTTATTTTAATAAAACTCTCATCTAAGAAAATTTAAAGTTTAAAAAAAAAAGAAAAGAAAAGATAACACTGCACCGAAGTTTGGCCTTACCATAGCACAATGGCTGTGTCACTGAAAATGGTAGACGGACGAAGTGTGAAGGACCAGGGTTCGGGTGCCGATCTAACGGTCTGGAGTTTTGGTAGGTTTTCGCCAGATGTAACGTGGATACGCGCTAGAACCCCTTAGAAAGTCCTCCTACCAAGGCATCCCCCATCCTTGGAAGATACGCTACCATGGCGTTGCCATAATCACACAAATATATAAACACCGAAGTTTGAAATTTGAATATGGCATGATGTATGAACATCTCAAAATTGTAACTTTTAAACACAAAATATTTTTCTTCCATACTTTTGTAGCTAATAGTATAAGCTGTCCAGTTAAATATTATGGAAAGTTGAAATATATCGATCGTTCGTTATAGAGAGCTATAGGGAAATCTCCTTTGTTGCGTTATGCAAACTATAGCATATCACTAGTGTCCAAAATTTTGATTTGCAAACACATAGAAAAAATTTTCGACCAAAATATATTAAGACATGGACATTCGGATAATAATACCTCCTGCTGTAAGGCAGCCTGACATTATATAGGCTGATGTGCAAGTGAAAGCAACATGGGTCGAATTAAGGTAAGTCATAATCCTTTTATAATTTTGTCTAAAAAAGAGGTGTAGATATTTCGCACAGCTACATTAGCGTCATATCGAACTCTTATACTGTTAATGAGGATATTGATCATCCATTTTGACAGTCCTTCCCATTCCTCCAAATGCGTCGTTTTCAAAGCCTAGACGGTCCTTGGAGAGGGGGATTGTAAAGTTACAATGGCACTTTTTAGAGCATTCTACAAGTGCTCTATGGGATTGAGATCGAGAGCAGTTCATTATGATGAATACCCTCTCCTTTCAGATAATCATCGACTTTGTAACTTCAGTTTTGGGCACGAGCGTTGAAGAAAACAGCTTAAACATGAAATCAAGAGAGCTATTACAACTCATAACTTATGAGACTGAATTCCTTAATTCAATAACTAAAGTTATTTTGGAGTGAAAACAACTTTACGTTTTTTATGCTTTATTCTACGACGTTCATGAGGTGTTAATACTTACATATAATCGTATATTCTTTTTTTTTCTTTTAATATTAAATTTCAGAATAATATTACTTTTACGTTTTAGCATCTTTTCCTTGAAGTTTGGCAAAAGCTCTTGTAATTATAACTGAAAAAATATGCAAAACCATTCGGAAATGTTAATGCAATGTTAAGAAATATTAAGAAAAGTTAATGCAATCCATCGGTACGCACAAATGTGCTGTTAAAGATTAAAACAACAACAACAACAACAATAAATCTGCCTCAAGGAATTTTAAGAGATTTTAATTTAGTTATAGCTCTGTCTGATGAAGGACTTTATTGGGCAAAATATAAGAAAATAGAATGAAATATTTAGCTACGAGAATCGCGGGATCCTTCCTTATCCACGATGCGTTAATGAATGCACCGGAAAACGGAAGTGAAAAATCCACACAACCCGTGTGTCCTGAACACAATACGTTGCAATAAAACCTCAGAAATTACGGTAACGTTTTATTGCCCGGAGCGATACAACAAAAGCCCGTTATGACCTCCACACGTAATCTTGCCGTTTAAGAAGAGAGCGTTCATCTTTGCTCAATACAATAATGCAAAAAGGCACAAAATAAAGAACACAGAAGGATTCCGGTAAACTTCCACTGTAAACCAATTAACCGGATTTTTTTTGTTTTCTTTTTATAAAACCCCTCTTCCCATATCACGGTATCATCCGGTGAAACTGCCAAAAAGCCTCCCGGGGGCTCTTTTTATGGTTGAGAAATTAAATTAATGGGTGACTCGTGCCAACACCTGTTGATAGGGTTGTCACGTGAGTTTGCTGTGTGTGTATGTGGTGTATATATGATTAGGATGGTAAGACGGAAGGGGGGTGGAAGGGTAGTTTGGCAGAAAATATGCTGGTGTTTTAATTGTTTGGCAACAGATGGCTGCGTGGCATTACTGAACGTATGAGCAACGGTAAGTTTTAAATTATACAGACACGCATCTTTTTTAAGCAAAGAATTATACGGACAAGTACCGCAGGGCCCGGGGGGGGCGGTCAAAAAAGTGACATTTTAATACGGCAGTAAAACTGTTGCCACTTAAATTGTGCTCCAAAAGAAGTGTTGCGTGTTTCCATGGAACTGCACTTGTCGATAACGATCAGACCATTACTTCGAAATGGTGGGAGGTTTTTTTTTTTTTTTTTGTGTGTAAACAGGACAGCCAGCGGTCAGGAAAAATTGAAAAACATGGAATAGTAGTCCGAGAAAATTGCGAATGTCGGCTATAAATAGGGATGGACGCGAGACTTAAAATAGGCGTCTTGCGTCTCGCAAAACAGCCGGAAAACTTTGTCTCGTCTCGCAAAATCCCTATATCATAATGTTAAAAATGTTTGTCTCGTCTCGCAAAAAAGCTGTAAATCTCTGTCTCGCAAAAAGTCGTCTTGCGTCCATCCCTAGCTGTAAACCTGTAAAATCTTGAAGTGGAAGATTATTTGCATACACTGTTAATAGAACTGATTCAACATTTCACCATAAAATGGTGTTAAATTGGCTACAACCATTCTATGCAGAAACATTGCACCATAAATTGGTGCTTATACTAATCAAATAATCCAAATCCAAATCATGGTGAAACCTTTCTCCATTGAAGGGTTGCAGCTAATTTAGTACCATTTTATGGCGAAATGTTTAGCTGTTATACTTCTATTAACAGTGTAAAATAATTTTACATTTACAGCATGGCTGAGAGAAAAAAATACTTGACAGA
The DNA here is from genome assembly GCA_038373885.1 of Cheiracanthium punctorium. NCBI lineage: Eukaryota > Metazoa > Arthropoda > Arachnida > Araneae > Cheiracanthiidae > Cheiracanthium > Cheiracanthium punctorium. The sequence goes on from JAWZYV010011853.1 coordinate 2,619,242, forward strand.
GGTGTGCAAAAGTACCCTAAAGCACTATTTTAATTTTATTTTTTTGACAAGGCCCTCTGAAAAACAAATTCTCTATCCGTCATGCTAGTTTTGCGCACGAATATCAAGTCAAATTTAGAGAACTTTTTACAAACCCTGATTATTTTAAAAACCTCTCAGCATACCGAACTAATTGCGTGAACATAATCCGCCGGCGTTTTCAAGAAGAAAATGCTATAGTTTTTTTAAAACTGTCAATATCATTATAGTCCCATTGAAAGTGTTTTTTTTTTTTTTTTTTTTTTTTTTTTTTTTTTTTCTTTTTTTCCGCCACTTTAGATGTGCACAGGGATTATGCCAGTAAAATGAAGTATACTTTTACAGGGATCTAGCATTGATAGCCATTTAAATGTGTACACTTAATTATTATTATTATTTTGATTATTATTTGTTTTATATAGATATATCAGTGGCGTAGCCAGAAATATTTCTTGGTGGGGTGGGGGGACTACTGCAACTCACATATATGTGTACGTGTGTATGATAAGGAAGTGAAGAATATACATTTTGTATGGCAAAAAAATTGTCATGAGGGGGGGGGAGATTGTGACCCCCCTATATACAGTAATAAACTGGCGTCCCGGCTGACAGTTTTTTCTCTCAGGTTAACATACTTTTTTTTTTCAGTGTAGATTAATATGTACAATATGTACATAAGTTACAAACAAAAATGTATAAATAAACAAATACAAATGAATAAACTGTAAAATACATTACTGTATGTAGTAAATATGTAAATGTACGTCTAACATGCATTAGTCTAAAGCAATGTTCCCAACTATTTCGCATATGCGGACCGGGAAAAATAGGAAAAAAGAATTGCGGACAAGCTTCAATCAAAAATAATAAATATTATGCAATAAGCATGTATTTTATTTTTGTAATTTTTGCTAGAACGATTTTACCTGCTGATTATTTTTTAATAAATTTGATGTACGTGGACCGGCACCGGCAGGGCGGTAAAAGTCTTGCGGACCGACACCGGTCTAAAGAATAAATTGTCTCAACTCCATAAAGAACAAAACACAACGCTTAGATAATTTGATTTTTAATAAAATTTCTCCCACAAAAACTGCGTAGCCAGGACGAAAGGTGTTTGCTATCATGGCCGGTATGAAATGCAAATAACTCCGTATTATTTTATTTTTATTTTTTTTTTTACTTTTTCTTAATCTGTGTACTGAATTTATAGCGAATAAACTTAACTAGAATAATTATCATATAAATTTTAATACTCGTGCTGCTAACTATAAACTATGTTTTCTTACTTTGGGTAGATACAGCGACATACAGAAATGACACACATACAAAAAAAATGCTGGCAAGAAGTAAATAAGAAATGGCAGCTCAAAGACGAGCGATGAATTTAAATACCCAAAATGCTATGGTAAAACGTTAACACTCATTGTAAGTGAAAAAAACGTGCTTAACACACAAATAAGCACGAGCACCTCAAAACAGCATTAAATGTTAATAGACAAGTCGGTGCTATAATGCCTTTAACATTTAAACTACTGAATTGGAATGCGTACTTGCATTCTTAAAAATGTGGTGTATAAAAAGGGGGGGGGGGGGAGAAATGTGTTTCTCAATCAGTGTTTTTTTTTTATCCATATACACACACACACAATGGCGCACCCAGGATTTTAGTTTAGGCGGGGCTGGGGTAACAAATACTATACTGAACTGGGTTATAGTGACTTCGATTATAGTTATAACTCTCTTATAACGTTCAAATATTCTGTACAACTTGCCCATTGAACACAAGTCCACTATCAACGTAACTGGTTAAGGGATGCTGTACCCGAATATAGTTTTATTTCATACACTAAATATTCATTTAAAAATAAACTTTTTTTTTAAATTTTAGAAATAATTTGATGAAAAATTTTAAAGCAAAATACTTTAATTAATAAGTGACAATTTTCAGTTTTTAAGGCTTTACAGATCTAAATCTCCAGCTTTAGGGGCGGCTTTAGCCCCCATAGACCCCCTTGTGGGTGCGGCTATGCACACACACACACACACACACAGATTATTATTATTATTATATATAATAATCCTTTGCAAACACAACATGTTGTGAGTATATAATTAATATGAGAATGTTAAACAGATTGATGAAATGTTTCTAATTAATTTTAATTAATGATATTTATGCTGCTAATGCCCCGAAACGGAAATGTTACATGATTTTAGAATTACCAAAAAACAAATCAGATTTTTTTTTATTAAAAAATATTTTTTTTTACCTGAAAGTGAATTATAAACAAATTTTGTTACATGCAAAATACTGGTTTTGAAGCGACAAATGCAAGCGAGACGAAAAATAGGATTGTGCCGTCTCGCAAAATCCTTATACAGCGTAACCTCGATATTTCAAACTTTGACTTATAACCCTTTTATTTTACCTTGTAATCTCGAAAACTGGATAGTTCATTTTTTTTTTCGGGGTTCCTTCTTTCGGGGAGATATTGAGGTTACCCTACTTGATCCCTGACTCACTGTAACCATTCCGGGAAACCACTTCAATATAAATATTTCACTGCCATTACTCCAAGGAGATTAAAAAGTTCAAACAGATTAAAAAGCGGAAAAAGCGTAATAACATCTACACCGTTTACACGATCCGTTTGAAATTTTCATAATTATCTATAAAAATATAAAAAAAAGTCTGTGCTCCTTTAAAAATCTGATAATCCACCAGTTCCCTCATTTTTAAGCGATTTTTTGCTACTTTCAGCTCCAATTTATTTTCGAAAGTAAAAAAGTGAATCATTTGCGTCACAAAATTGTCGATATGACGTCCTCTTCATCACGGTCACCAGGCTTTGAAGGGAAAGTGTGATTCCAATTCGTTTAAAATAGTTTTTCCAGATTACATAGTTGTTCTTTTTTTTTCAACAAATGAACTATCTGCATGGATATTTGAATGGCTGTGTACACAAAACGAAATCTTTCGAAGCCAAAAGTTTCCTTTCCGCGCGTTTCCGATATCATGAAATTCGATTTGGGCATATAATAAAAATTGACTATAAACTTATTTGTTTTAGGTAGACGAAGATTAAACATATTGAGGGTCGACATATTTTTGTCAAATGTTCTTTCTAGCTCCCGCTAAAATTGCTTCCACAATTGAATCGGTGAGTGGAGAAACCACTTCAGTCACAAAAATTCGAAAAATCGTTTTCGATGAAAATAAGCTTAGAAAGGCAAGATGCGTGTTGAGGGCAAGAATGACGTTAGTCTGTTGAGTAAGTTTCGTAGATACGGGGCTTCTTTTTCGAAAGATGGGCGACAATGATCCATGGTCGACACACGATAATGAATCAATGGTCGAGAATGATCTATTTGAACACTATTATTGACCACCTGACCTGCCCTAGGGGTGGTTTTCTAAAAAATAGTTATTCCAGCTTCAAAGTTAGATTTTCATCTCCATAATTTTCTGCAAGCAAAGCACATTTTTTTCTCCTAAATTCATGTTCTTGACTTTTGTATACCATAAATAGGGTTAGACAATAAATGGTGATTTCATTTGCTTTGATTTGATTTGAATGATTACCTTTTTCCAAGTTTTCAGCTGACTAAAAACCAGTTGAGTGCTGAAACAGCATAAGTCCGAATCCAATTTTAAATTTTCCTGAGCCTAATGGATGTCGAAATTAGGTAATATTTGCATGACAGAAACATAAATGCGCGTTATGACAGAGGAAAAAAAAAAAGTTTAAATATTTGAAAATTTGGAGGAGTTATGAAGTTTTTTCTCTCTCTCCTGAAAAATTTCCTTTTTGTGACTGAGGTGGTATCTGCACTCACCGATTCAATTGCTTTGACTTCTGGTACTGTAATAATTAAAACTACGTCTGTCTCGTATTGCAATGGAAAATTCCGAATCACTTTCTCGTCTTGTCTCGCGCATCCATTCCTTACTTGGAGCTCTCGACATCACAGGAACTTAGCCATTACAAAATCTCATACATTTTTTTTTCTTCTTTTTTAAACATTTGAAATCCATTCTTTTTTATTCATGGTCAAGATTCTTCGCGACCCATCGACCGTACGTGCTGACTGATCCTTGACTCGGAGCGAGCATCCACCTGTAGCGGAAAAACTCTCACTTTTCTCGGCATGGCTGAGCGACAGGCGTTCGCTCAAGGGACCGAGGTTCCTGTGTGCCTCGCCAAAGAAAGAACGAAAAAAAAAAAAAAAAAAGAAAAAGTGTGTTTTTCAGGAGGCCCATACGCTGAAAATCACGGACAAAATGTAATAGCCCTTGCTCTATTAGCTCTGCCCTCTGGATGAAATAATTAGATCTGTGTGCCTCCTGTGATAGTGGCCGGGTTGAAAAGTTGAAGAGATCGTGACATTTTCAGTGGTCAGTGAAGAGAGAAGTTAGGTTTGGAATGGAGGCTCATGTATTTCACCATTGAGTGATGATGCGTTTTTGTTAGAATACATTGTTGCCCTTAATGTAGGGAAATTAATGTCTTTCTCTGAGTCAGAAAGAAAACATTTTTTTTTTTTTGGTAGTTTGTGTGTCTTGGTTGGTGGAACGGAATAAATAATCCTTGATTAATGTTGTAGGATTTCCTTCCAGTTGGGGGTTAGTGATATCAAATATCAGATTCTAATAAATAATATTGCGTGTTTTAACCCTTTGAGGCGCAACCCTTTCCCAATGCTGAAAAAAGGGCAGCCGTTGCCATCGCTCGACTTAACTACCAGCAAGATGGCGGACGATCGAAACGTTCATCGCGTGCCACAGATCTAGAGACCCTTGGCCTCTAGACCCTTGGCCTGCGGCACAGCCAGGTGCGTCAAAAAAAGGGTCTCTAGATCTGTGGCGCGCGATGAACGTTTCGATCGTCCGCCATCTTGCTGGTAGTTAAGTCGAGCGATGGCAACGGCTGCCCTTTTTTCAGCACTGGCCAATCTATCCAGCTGTTTTCGCATTCTTCCATTTTTCAGCAGATGTCACTGCTGTTAAAAAGAATCGTGACAATTTTTTTACGGGAAATGACGTGCTAAAAAGAAAAGGATTCTCGTGGAGCTATATCACCCGCAACTATTTTTTATAGAAATCAAATTTATTCTTCGTGACTGATAACAGTCAAAACGTCTGAGTTTGGTGTTCCCAGAACGGGAACACTGCGCGTTAAAGGGTTAAGTTCTTCCACCGAACTTTGCAAAATTAGCATTGATACTCATGAGAAAAACCCAGCTTTGGAATTCTCGGATCTATTCGTTTTAAACACCATTTTATAGTTTGGAAAATTTTGATTGTGGTTTTTAATATCACAAGACTTAAAAGTTTGATTAAAATTTAAATTGGCGTATTTTTTCGTTGCAAGTCCTCTTCGAAGTATTGTAAGATTTTTAAATTTTTTAAAATTTTTTTATGATTGATAAAACGAATATTATATCAATGTTGTTAGACCTCTGTTGGTGGTATAACGCTTTCAAATCAGTATCACTTAGTGTTAACTGCTGTAAAAACTCATTTTTTTAAAATGATATTTTTATTGTAAAGATTTTTTAATGAAGATAAGTGGAAAGTTATTTTTAAGGTTTTCCAGAAGTCTGATATTTCATGTCGCAACATTGCTAAATTGGTTCAGTTTGCGATGTCTTTGTCTGGGACATCTGCCCCATAGTTGAGAGAGTTTTTTCTATTATGGGGAACACTGGACTGGATCGACAGAAAGAAGTAGACTTTCAGTACAGGGGCGTAGCCAGAAATTTTTCATGGGGGGGGAGGGTACGACTACTACAACTAATATATATGTCTACGTGTGTGTGATAATGTAATATACATTTTGTATGGCAAAAATTCCTCATGGGGGGTTATGACCCCCCTAACCCCCCCCCTTGGCTACGCCCCTGTTTCAGTATAATGTTAAACATCTTCTAAATGTCAATATTAATTCTTAATTTTCATGTTGTGGTTTTTATAATGTCACCAAAACAAACAAAGAATTCCTGGAAAAAAAAAAAACATGTCTAATGAAAAATACGACTAAATAAATAAAGTGTAATGTTCCAGTAAGGTCATGTTTTTTTTTAGTTTACTTTTTAAAGTAATTTCAAAAATACTGTAAAATCTCATTATAATGAACTAAACTATTATGAAGATTAATGAATAAAATATTTTTGTCAAAGGAAATTATTAAAACTAATTAAATCAATGAAATTTCATTTTAGCAAATAAACTATTTCTATCAAAGAAAATCGTTAAAACCTTACTTTTCCCATACATAAAGGAGGGGGGGGGGTGAAATGAGACTGATCTTCTCCTCACTTCAGATGTTAATCGGACCCTGCTTACAAATGAAACACACGCTTCTAAGTACTCATTGGGTGCTATGCGGATTTTTCTAAAGCTAACCTATTTAATAGATGTGTGAATTTAATGTTTTTATAAATATTATTTTTTTATAACTCTCATAACGCTTAAGTATATTTTTTATAAAAAAAAGACTTTCATAAAATACGTGTTATTAATTAAAGGATTGCTTTTCTTTCAAAAGTAAACATCCGAATGTCGCTTCTCTAATCTTTATTTCAAGAAAAATGTACGTCTCTTCAAGTTAAGAAAATGCCATGTACAAAAGAACGGATAGTGAATTGAAGTCCAAATATAAAAACTGAATAAAAATCGAAAATATATGTATGTGTATATATATATTACTGGAAAATGTAAAAATATGTGAAAAGAAGGGGAGTATTTAAATTATTAGTCCACTAGTTTTAAAAAAAATATCGTGCCCCGGGTGAGGATCGAACTCACGACCTTCAGATTACTCAGTAAGAGTGATTATGAGACTGACGCGCTGCCTACTGCGCTACCGAGGCACACAGAACCAGAAACAGAGCTGCACCATAAAGGAGAATCCCTTCGTTCTAGGGGCCTGCATAATTATTTTGATCAACTGTTGAAGAGATATGATTACAAAGAAACACAATATTTTGGTACAGAACTTGCGTTTTTATCGATACACTGTATATATATTACTGGAAAAAGTAAAAATATGTGAAAAGAAGGGGAGTATTTAAATTATTAATCCACTGGTTTGAAAAAAAATATCCTGCCCCGGGTGAGGATCGAACTCACGACCTTCAGATTACTCAGTGAGAGTGATTATGAGACTGACGCGCTGCCTACTGCGCTACCGAGGCACACAGAACCGGAAACAGAGCTGCACCATAAAGGAGAATCCCTTCGTTCTAGGGGCCTGCATAATTATTTTGATCAACTGTTGAAGAGATATGATTACAAAGAAACACAATATTTTGGTACAGAACTTGCGTTTTTATCGATACACTGTATATATATTACTGGAAAAAGTAAAAATATGTGAAAAGAAGGGGAGTATTTAAATTATTAATCCACTGGTTTGAAAAAAAATATCCTGCCCCGGGTGAGGATCGAACTCACGACCTTCAGATTACTCAGTGAGAGTGATTATGAGACTGACGCGCTGCCTACTGCGCTACCGAGGCACGCACGTTCAGTTACAGAGCTGCATGATAAAGGAGAATCCCTTCGTTCTAGGGGCCTGCATAATTATTTTGATCAACTGTTGAAGAGATAGGATTACGAAGAAACATAATATTTTGGTACAGAACTTGCGTTTTTATCGATACACTGTATATATATTACTGGAAAAAGTAAAAATATGTGAAAAGAAGGGGAGTATTTAAATTATTAATCCACTGGTTTGAAAAAAAATATCCTGCCCCGGGTGAGGATCGAACTCACGACCTTCAGATTACTCAGTGAGAGTGATTATGAGACTGACGCGCTGCCTACTGCGCTACCGAGGCACGCACGTACAGTTACAGAGCTGCATCATAAAGGAGAATCCCTTCGTTCTAGGGGCCTGCATAATTATTTTGATCAACTGTTGAAGAGATATGATTACAAAGAAACACAATATTTTGGTACAGAACTTGCGTTTTTATCGATACACTGTATATATATTACTGGAAAAAGTAAAAATATGTGAAAAGAAGGGGAGTATTTAAATTATTAATCCACTGGTTTGAAAAAAAATATCCTGCCCCGGGTGAGGATCGAACTCACGACCTTCAGATTACTCAGTGAGAGTGATTATGAGACTGACGCGCTGCCTACTGCGCTACCGAGGCACGCACGTCCAGCTACAGAGCTGCATGATAAAGGAGAATCCCTTCGTTCTAGGGGCCTGCATAATTATTTTGATCAACTGTTGAAGAGATAGGATTACGAAGAAACATAATATTTTGGTACAGAACTTGCGTTTTTATCGATACACTGTATATATATTACTGGAAAAAGTAAAAATATGTGAAAAGAAGGGGAGTATTTAAATTATTAATCCACTGGTTTGAAAAAAAATATCCTGCCCCGGGTGAGGATCGAACTCACGACCTTCAGATTACTCAGTGAGAGTGATTATGAGACTGACGCGCTGCCTACTGCGCTACCGAGGCACGCACGTTCAGTTACAGAGCTGCATGATAAAGGAGAATCCCTTCGTTCTAGGGTCCTGCATAATTATTTTGATCAACTGTTGAAGAGATATGATTACAAAGAAACACAATATTTTGGTACAGAACTTGCGTTTTTATCGATACACTGTATATATATTACTGGAAAAAGTAAAAATATGTGAAAAGAAGGGGAGTATTTAAATTATTAATCCACTGGTTTGAAAAAAAATATCCTGCCCCGGGTGAGGATCGAACTCACGACCTTCAGATTACTCAGTGAGAGTGATTATGAGACTGACGCGCTGCCTACTGCGCTACCGAGGCACGCACGTCCAGCTACAGAGCTGCACCATAAAGGAGAATCCCTTCGTTCTAGGGGCCTGCATAATTATTTTGATCAACTGTTGAAGAGATAGGATTACGAAGAAACATAATATTTTGGTACAGAACTTGCGTTTTTATCGATACACTGTATATATATTACTGGGAAAAGTAAAAATATGTGAAAAGAAGGGGAGTATTTAAATTATTAATCCACTGGTTTGAAAAAAAAATATCCTGCCCCGGGTGAGGATCGAACTCACGACCTTCAGATTACTCAGTGAGAGTGATTATGAGACTGACGCGCTGCCTACTGCGCTACCGAGGCACGCACGTTCAGTTACAGAGCTGCATGATAAAGGAGAATCCCTTCGTTCTAGGGTCCTGCATAATTATTTTGATCAACTGTTGAAGACATAGGATTACGAAGAAACATAATATTTTGGTACAGAACTTGCGTTTTTATCGATACACTGTATATATATTACTGGAAAAAGTAAAAATATGTGAAAAGAAGGGGAGTATTTAAATTATTAATCCACTGGTTTGAAAAAAAATATCCTGCCCGGGTGAGGATCGAACTCACGACCTTCAGATTACTCAGTGAGAGTGATTATGAGACTGACGCGCTGCCTACTGCGCTACCGAGGCACGCACGTTCTGTTACAGAGCTGCATGATAAAGGAGAATCCCTTCGTTCTAGGGGCCTGCATAATTATTTTGATCAACTGTTGAAGAGATAGGATTACGAAGAAACATAATATTTTGGTACAGAACTTGCGTTTTTATCGATACACTGTATATATATTACTGGAAAAAGTAAAAATATGTGAAAAGAAGGGGAGTATTTAAATTATTAATCCACTGGTTTGAAAAAAAATATCCTGCCCCGGGTGAGGATCGAACTCACGACCTTCAGATTACTCAGTGAGAGTGATTATGAGACTGACGCGCTGCCTACTGCGCTACCGAGGCACGCACGTACAGTTACAGAGCTGCATCATAAAGGAGAATCCCTTCGTTCTAGGGGCCTGCATAATTATTTTGATCAACTGTTGAAGAGATATGATTACAAAGAAACACAATATTTTGGTACAGAACTTGCGTTTTTATCGATACACTGTATATATATTACTGGAAAAAGTAAAAATATGTGAAAAGAAGGGGAGTATTTAAATTATTAATCCACTGGTTTGAAAAAAAATATCCTGCCCCGGGTGAGGATCGAACTCACGACCTTCAGATTACTCAGTGAGAGTGATTATGAGACTGACGCGCTGCCTACTGCGCTACCGAGGCACGCACGTTCAGTTACAGAGCTGCATGATAAAGGAGAATCCCTTCGTACTCGGGGCCTGCATAATTATTTTGATCAACTGTTGAAGAGATATGATTACGAAGAAACATAATATTTTGGTACAGAACTTGCGTTTTTATCGATACACTGTATATATATTACTGGAAAAAGTAAAAATATGTGAAAAGAAGGGGAGTATTTAAATTATTAATCCACTGGTTTGAAAAAAAATATCCTGCCCCGGGTGAGGATCGAACTCACGACCTTCAGATTACTCAGTGAGAGTGATTATGAGACTGACGCGCTGCCTACTGCGCTACCGAGGCACGCACGTCCAGTTACAGAGCTGCACCATAAAGGAGAATCCCTTCGTTCTAGGGGCCTGCATAATTATTTTGATCAACTGTTGAAGAGATAGGATTACGAAGAAACATAATATTTTGGTACAGAACTTGCGTTTTTATCGATACACTGTATATATATTACTGGAAAAAGTAAAAATATGTGAAAAGAAGGGGAGTATTTAAATTATTAATCCACTGGTTTGAAAAAAAAATATCCTGCCCCGGGTGAGGATCGAACTCACGACTTTCAGATTACTCAGTGAGAGTGATTATGAGACTGACGCGCTGCCTACTGCGCTACCGAGGCACGCACGTTCAGTTACAGAGCTGCATGATAAAGGAGAATCCCTTCGTTCTAGGGTCCTGCATAATTATTTTGATCAACTGTTGAAGACATAGGATTACGAAGAAACATAATATTTTGGTACAGAACTTGCGTTTTTATCGATACACTGTATATATATTACTGGAAAAAGTAAAAATATGTGAAAAGAAGGGGAGTATTTAAATTATTAATCCACTGGTTTGAAAAAAAATATCCTGCCCCGGGTGAGGATCGAACTCACGACCTTCAGATTACTCAGTGAGAGTGATTATGAGACTGACGCGCTGCCTACTGCGCTACCGAGGCACGCACGTCCAGCTACAGAGCTGCACCATAAAGGAGAATCCCTTCGTTCTAGGGGCCTGCATAATTATTTTGATCAACTGTTGAAGAGATAGGATTACGAAGAAACATAATATTTTGGTACAGAACTTGCGTTTTTATCGATACACTGTATATATATTACTGGAAAAAGTAAAAATATGTGAAAAGAAGGGGAGTATTTAAATTATTAATCCACTGGTTTGAAAAAAAATATCCTGCCCCGGGTGAGGATCGAACTCACGACCTTCAGATTACTCAGTGAGAGTGATTATGAGACTGACGCGCTGCCTACTGCGCTACCGAGGCACGCACGTCCAGCTACAGAGCTGCATGATAAAGGAGAATCCCTTCGTTCTAGGGGCCTGCATAATTATTTTGATCAACTGTTGAAGAGATAGGATTACGAAGAAACATAATATTTTGGTACAGAACTTGCGTTTTTATCGATACACTGCAACTGGACTTCCTTTTCTTACACATTTCTCGAGTGTTCTCTGTTAGCATGAATGTCTCCTCATCTAATATTCTACTCATTTGAATAAATTTGAAGAGTTGCACGTTAAAATGAGACTATATTTTACTATTACAAATTTTTGCTTCAGAATCAGGGATTCTGCAGTACTTTGTTCCCACTTCTATACATATATATTTAAATCTTAGATATACGAAGCCACTCTAAAAAATAATAATAATAATAATAGTAATAAAAATGCCTGACTTCTGGCCTGGAAAAATACTAGAGGGTGTTTAAAGTTTTCCTATTCAGAACGGGTGTATAGGGAAAAGTACTGGTCAGAATACCGCCCTGCAAGGAGACTTAATACGACCATGGGCGAACGATCTGCATTGACACACACACACACAAAAAAAAAAAAAAGTTCAAAAGATCATTACTAGGTGGCGTTTTACAATGGTATCGCTACTGATATGCGAATTCTCCCACCGCGCAGAGGCGTGCAACATGTGCTTCACAACATTTTCATTGTTTTCTCCGTTTGTTTTATTCTCACTAAAATGTTGTAAATTTAAACCTGATAGTGACTTTTTAACTTTTTTTTTTTTTCCCAAGCAAATCTCTGTCCCTTTGTCTCATTAAAGTGTCTCAAATTTGGCAGAATTCTGATTTCTGACCAGCGCTGTAAACCGCTTTCAATAGGGAAACTTTAGTTATAAACACTCTGTTTATTACTCACGTGACGGGATTGGGATTGTAACCCTCTTCAAAGTAGGTTTCTTATGTCTCCGTAAATTTAGTCCACAGATCCTTCTACTGTCCAAAGCACTTCTGAGAGAATTGGTGAGAGGATATTTTGGATTGGTGTTCATCTTTTATTTTCGCATTCCGCGTTATCTGTTTCCTATTCTCAAAACATAATCCTTTAAGTGTCATCTTCAGTTTAGGAAACAACAAGAAGTCAAAAGGAGGCATGTCTGGAGAGTAGCGAAGTTACAGAAGGACCTGAGTCAGTGTTGTAGTCCTAAGAAAAAAAGTGGGGGGACGCTCATTTTTGACGAAATTTAACCTCATTAATTGTAATTATCCCTTAAACAACCAATAAAAATAATTTAACCATCATTTGTTTATTAATTAATTAAAATGAACTCATTGTTAAATTATAGATTACTTGTTAATAATCTAAACTAAGTCTTTTTGATCAACCGTGTAAGCTACTTAATTTGCTGTTGCGAACATGTAATCGGATTTGTGTGCTTGGCTCGAAGCCCTCTTATAAATCCTCGTCAGAAGAACAGCACGAGGGGGGGGTGCCCTCCGTTGGGGTTTTTCTAAGGGGTCCTAACCCGTATTCACGCTAAGTTTCGGAGATAACCACGGAAAACTCCGAACGGTTGGGTCGACGGATGTGCAATGGAACCCGAACCCGGGACCTTCACACTTCGCCCGTCTACCATCTCCAGTTACATAACCACTGTGCCATTGCGAGGCAACAATCCAATGTCAAAGTGACAGATTTTCTTTTGGATTGGTACGTGACTATTCGCTACCCCGAGTTTTGTTACTTTTCGGTTATTCGGTAAGACATTTTTTACCAAGAGTGCGTTCGGAAAGATTATAATCTGTTCTATTTTTATGGATATGTTTTCACTACTGAAGTGTTTAAGAAACCCTTACAATCCCATTTGTAAAGTCGATTCAAACAGTCAAAAGTTTCCTTTTGATTTTTATAACGATGTACTTGCACTCGCGCGAACAAAACGAATATTTTAAATTCTTCAAAGAATTTTAAAAAAAAACTTGCAAATGAGCGTCCCCCCTGAGAATAAAAAGTGGGGGGACGTATGGGCTGAAGTGAAAAAGTAGGGGGACGGCGTCCCCCCGCGTAACCCTTCGACTACACCACTGGGACACCCCTGGAACTGTAACAGGCTTTAACCAATAGGTAGGTCGTTCCTGAAGGTAATATCGTATAGTTTCATAAAGTGAATCATAGATATGCACTTGCACTTGGGAAATAATTAAAAATTATCCAAACATTTATTTTAGATGGGATTTTACTGTTTGTGTATTGCAACGGCTCCCAACCTTTTAACAAAATGACCTCCCATTAGCTCGAGAAGACAACCCCCACATATTCTTCAGAATGCGTGCAATTTATTTATACTACAACAATGAACGTTTTGTAGCCTTTTCTACAAAATAATGTTATCGATAAAGTTGGAATAAACATTTTTCGCGAAAAATAAAAATGGATTAAAAATAAGAATAAATAAGGTGAATTTTTAAACATGCATCATCACTTTATCTTTGCCTATTTTTCTCGAGCCCCACTGGTTGAGAACAAGAGGTGTATTGATTTAAAACATAACTAGACGAGGGTTATCTGCTTATGGTGGGGGGGCTGCCTTCTTTAGGAGGACTTTTTAAGGGGGTTATAACGCCAATTTACTTAAGTTACCTTTGGAGAAAACCACCCCAAACTCCAGACCGCTAGAACAACAGCCGTGCGATAGGCCAGATCCCTCGATAATCAGCCACTTACAATGTTCAGGGTTCTATACATTTGGCCATGATGGATACAACAATGCTCAGCACGTAACAATGATAGTTAAGAAACATCCAGGCTGAAACAAAGCTACAACAAAGAAATGCTTATATAGAGCGTCAAAGCTACTATAAGTGCCGTGAATTGCGGCGGAAGCTGGTGGGGTCGTGGTCGGGTGTCGTGCCTTCGCCCATGATACATTATCACTGTCAAGCGCGATGTGAAGGACTAGCTAGCGGCTATCTTGGGGCCTTGGGGCTCAGGCCTCTCGATACCGGCAGGCGACAAGAGACCCGTTCTGTTAGTATTCCATTGAGCTGCAGAGTGGTGAACACATATGACCTGATCACGAAGGGATTTTTTTTCAATCTTAAATTATTTCATTAATAAATAATTCTTTTCTTTTTTTTTAACAATGAAGGTTATTTTTGGAGACTCCGTATTTTTATTTTACATTTGTTCACCACTTTGGGAATCTCTGTTCTGTAAAAAAAAATAACTACCTAAAGGAACAGTAATGATTCCTGATAGATACACTTATGACACATTGTCACTGTAAAGCTAGATGGAAATCAATCCATCAAGGACTCAATGGAGCTCGGCCATCTCGATACCGGTAGACCAAAAACAGACTCGTTCTGTTAGTATTAATCAGCAGATTTCAAAATTAAATTTCAGTTCAAATTAAATATGCATCCTGATAGAAGCAGAGTAATGCAGCACATATGACCAGACCACAGAGGGCTCTTTTCCTTAAATAATTTTTTTAATTTTTAAGCGTTTCTTTTTTTTTTGCAGTTTTTTTCAGCTTTTTCTGTAGAATTAAGTTATATAATTTATTGTCTCGCATTAAAGATTTGTCCATTTACCATTACTGTGCAAGATCTTAATTTCTGTTTTTTCGATTTAGTTTCGTTAGTAATAAGAGTTGCTATGATGCTTAAAAATGTTATTTTAGAGATTGTTAATAATAAGTACAGTACGTAAGGTAATAAATATATAGGAGATATTAGCTAATTCCTAAAGTTATCAAAATATTGCGAACGGTCATTCAAATATTGTGTCTTGAAAAATGAATAGAAGCTGCGGCTCTGCTGGACCCGGCGTGCGTCTGGGGTTCAACGGGACAGCAGGACACCCCAGGAACTGTAACAGGCTTTAACCAATAGGTAGGTCGTTCCTGAAGGTAATATCGTATAGTTTCATAAAGTGAATCATAGATATGCACTTGCACATGGGAAATAATTAAAAATTATCCAAACATTTATTTTAGATGGGATTTTACTGTTTGTGTATTGCAACGGCTCCCAACCTTTTAACAAAATGACCTCCCATTCAATAAAAATTAGCGAGATGACACCCCCCCCATATTCTTCAGAATGCGTGCAATTTATTTACACTACAACAATGGACGTTTTGTAGCCTTTTCTACAAAATAATGTTATCGATAAAGTTGGAATGAACATTTTTAGCGAAAAATAAAAATGGAGCAAAAATAAGAATAAATAAGGTGAATTTTTAAACATGCATCATCACTTTATCTTTGCCTATTTTTCTCGAGCCCCACTGGTTGAGAACAAGAGGTGTATTGATTTAAAACATAACTAGACGAGGGTTATCTGCTTATGGTGGGGGGGCTGCCTTCTTTAGGAGGACTTTTTAAGGGGGTTATAACGCCAATTTACTTAAGTTACCTTTGGAGAAAACCACCCCAAACTCCAGACCGCTAGAACAACAGCCGTGCGATAGGCCTTTTCCCTCGATAATCAGCCACTTACAATGTTCAGGGTTCTAAACATTTGGCCATGATGGATACAACAATGCTCAGCACGTAACAATGATAGTTAAGAAACATCGATGCTGAAACAAAGCTACAACAAAGAAATGCTTATATAGAGCGTCAAAGCTACTATAAGTGCCGTGAATTGCGGCGGAAGCTGGTGGGGTCGTGGTCGGGTGTCGTGCCTTCGCCCATGATACATTATCACTGTCAAGCGCGATGTGAAGGACTAGCTAGCGGCTATCTTGGGGCCTTGGGGCTCAGGCCTCTCGATACCGGCAGGCGACAAGAGACCCGTTCTGTTAGTATTCCATTGAGCTGCAGAGTGGTGAACACATATGACCTGATCACGAAGGGATTTTTTTTCAATCTTAAATTATTTCATTAATAAATAATTCTTCTCTTTTTTTTTTAACAATGAAGTTTATTATTGGAGACTCCGTATTTTTATTTTATATTTGTTCACCACTTTGGGAATCTCTGTTCTGTAAAAAAAATAACTACCTAAAGGAACAGTAATGATTCCTGATAGATACACTTATGACACATTGTCACTGTAAAGCTAGATGGAAATGAATCCATCTAGGACTCAATGGAGCTCGGCCATCTCGATACCGGTAGACCAAAAACAGACTCGTTCTGTTAGTATTCCTCAGCAGATTTCAAAATTAAATTTCAGTTCAAATTAAATATGCATCCTGATAGAATCAGAGTAATGCAGCACATATGACCAGACCACAGAGGGCTCTTTTCCTTAAAGTATTTTTTTTATTTTTAAGAGTTACTCTTATTTTTTTTATTGCAGTTTTTTTCAGCTTTTTCTGTAGAATTAAGTTATATAATTTATTGTCTCGCATTAAAGATTTGTCCATTTACCTTTACTGTGCAAGATCTTAATTTCTGTTTTTTCGATTTAGTTTCGTTAGTAATAAGAGTTGCTATGATGCTTAAAAATATTATTTTAGAGATTGCTAATAATAAGTACAGTACGTAAGGTAATAAATATATAGGAGATATTAGCTAATTTCTAAAGTTATCAAAATATTGCGAACGGTCATTCAAATATTGTGTCTTAAAAAATGAATAGAAGCTGCGGCTCTGCTGGACCCGGCGTGCGTCTGGGGTTCAACGGGACAGCAGGACACCCCAGGAACGGTAACAGTCTTTAACCAATAGGTAGGTCGTTCCTGAAGGTAATATCGTATAGTTTCATAAAGTGAATCATAGATATGCACTTGCACATGGGAAATAATTAAAAATTATCCAAACATTTATTTTAGATGGAATTTTACTGTTTGTGTATTGCAACGGCTCCCAACCTTTTAACAAAATGACCTCCCATCATAAGCTCGAGATGACACCCCCCCCCCATATTCTTCAGAATGCGTGCAATTTATTTATACTACAACAATGAACGTTTTGTAGCCTTTTCTACAAAATAATGTTATCGATAAAGTTGGAATAAACATTTTTAGCGAAAAATAAAAATGGAGCAAAAATAAGAATAAATAAGGTGAATTTTTAAACATGCATCATCACTTTATCTTGCCTATTTTTCTCGAGCCCCACTGGTTGAGAACAAGAGGTGTATTGATTTAAAACATAACTAGACGAGGGTTATCTGCTTATGGTGGGGGGGGCTGCCTTCTTTAGGAGGACTTTTTAAGGGGGTTATAACGCCAATTTACTTAAGTTACCTTTCGAGAAAACCACCCCAAACTCCAGAACACTAGAACAACAGCCGTGCGATAGGCCAGATCCCTCGATAATCAGCCACTTACAATGTTCAGGGTTCTATACATTTGGCCATGGTGGATCCAACAATGCTCAGCACGTAACAATGATAGTTAAGAAACATCGAGGCTGCAACAAAGCTACAACAAAGAAATGCTTATATAGAGCGTCAAAGCTACTATAAGTGCCGTGAATTGCGGCGGAAGCTGGTGGGGTCGTGGTCGGGTGTCGTGCCTTCGCCCATGATACATTATCACTGTCAAGCGCGATGTGAAGGACTAGCTAGCGGCTATCTTGGGGCCTTGGGGCTCAGGCCTCTCGATACCGGCAGGCGACAAGAGACCCGTTCTGTTAGTATTCCATTGAGCTGCAGAGTGGTGAACACATATGACCTGATCACGAAGGGATTTTTTTTCAATCTTAAATTATTTCATTAATAAATAATTCTTCTCTTTTTTTTAACAATGAAGTTTATTTTTGGAGACTCCGTATTTTTATTTTATATTTGTTCACCACTTTGGGAATCTCTGTTCTGTAAAAAAAAATAACTACCTAAAGGAACAGTAATGATTCCTGATAGATACACTTATGACACATTGTCACTGTAAAGCTAGATGGAAATGAATCCATCTAGTTCTCAATGGAGGTCGACCATCTCGATACCGGTAGACCAAAAACAGACTCGTTCTGTTAGTATTTCTCAGAAGATTTCAAAATTAAATTTCAGTTCAAATTAAATATGCATCCTCATAGAAGCAGAGTAATGCAGCACATATGACCAGACCACAGAGCGCTCTTTTCCTTAAATTATTTTTTTAATTTTTAAGCGTTACTCTTTTTTTTTCTTGCAGTTTTTTTCAGCTTTTTGCTAGAATTGAGTTATATAATTTATTGTCTCGCATTAAAGATTTGTCCATTTACCATTACTGTGCAAGATCTTAATTTCTGTTTTTTCGATTTAGTTTCGTTAGTAATAAGAGTTGCTATGATGCTTAAAAATGTTATTTTAGAGATTGTTAATAATAAGTACAGTACGTAAGGTAATAAATATATAGGAGATATTAGCTAATTCCTAAAGTTATCAAAATATTACGAACGGTCATTCAAATATTGTGTCTTAAAAAATGAATAGAAGCTGCGGCTCTGCTGGACCCGGCGTGCGTCTGGATTTCAACTGGACAGCAGGACACCCCAGTGTTGTAGTCCTAAGAAAAAAAGTGGGGGACGCTCATTTTTGACGAAATTTAACCTCATTAATTGTACTTATTCCTTAAACAACCAATAAAAATAATTTAACCATCATTTGTTTATTAATTAATTAAAATGAACTCATTGTTAAATTATTGATTACTTGTTAATAATCTAAACTAAGTCTTTTTGATCAACCGTGTAAGCTACTTAATTTGCTGTTTCGAACATGTAATCCGATTTGTGTGCTTGGCTCGAAGCCCTCTTATAAATCCTCGTCAGAAGAATAGCACGAGGGGGGTGCCCTCCGTTGGGGTCTTTCTAAGGGGTCCTAACCCGTATTCACGCTAAGTTTTGGAGAAAACCACGGAAAACTCCGAACGGTTGGGTCGACGGATGTGCAATGGAACCCGAACCCGGGACCTTCACACTTCGCCCGTCTACCATTTCCAGTTACATAACCTCTGTGCCATTGCGAAGCAACAATCCAATGTCAAAGTGACAGATTTTCTTTTGGATTGGTACGTGACTATTCGCTACCCCGAGTTTTGTTACTTTTCGGTAAGACATTTTTTACCAAGAGTGCGTTCGGAAAGATTATAATCTGTTCTATTTTTATGGATATGTTTTCACTACTGAAGTGTTTAAGAAACCCTTACAATCCCATTTGTAAAGTCGATTCAAACAGTCAAATTTTCCTTTTGATTTTTATAACGATGTATTTGCGCGAACAAAACGAATATTTTAAATTCTACAAAGAATTTAAAAAAAAAAAAACTTGCAAATGAGCGTCCCCCCTGAGAATAAAAAGTGGGGGGACGTATGGGCTGAAGTGAAAAAGTAGGGGGACGGCGTCCCCCCGCGTCCCCCTTCGACTACACCACTGACCTGAGTTCCATTTTTCGTCAATAAAATTCGGTTCAGTTGCGATAAATATTGTAGCATTTTGTCATGATACGAATAGCAGTTTTCCGCCATCTTGAAGATTTTTCTATGCGTGATTCTGACAACTCTGAATTATCCAGAAGAACGGAAACATGAAAGTAGTTTAGAGCATTTTAAGGTATTTTTTGATGAAAAATTATCAAAAGAGGAAAAGAAAAAATCGATAGAAAATTGAAAAATATTTACAAAAATGGCTTAGACATTTCAAATTTTGAAGATGAACTGATTTTTTATTATTTTTAGACGAAAACACCGAACTTAACAGATATGCATCTGAAATTCACGTGGCTGCCCAAGAAATGTCCTCAACATTTCCTAATGTAGAGGTAATTTTAAAAATATTTTTAACTCTACTAATATCAAATCCAAATGCTTCCGGTTAAAGATCTTTTTCTGTTTTAAAACGCGTGAAAAACTCTCTAACTACGATAGGAGAAGAACGATTAAACAATTTGGCTTTATTGTACACAGAGCAGGAGAGTTTAGCAGAGATAGATGACACAAAAATTATTGATGAATTAGCGAAAAATAAATCAAGACTCAAGTTCATATAAATACTTTATTAAGCAGCTGTATATATTTTTTAATTATGTGTAAGTTTTCTTCTATTTTATAAATTAATTTAAGCTTTTGTTGCGTTTAATTTTATATTTTAAACAATTCAATTACTTGTCCAGTGCTCTCCACCCCTTATCCCCTCACGAAAAAATTAATTGTGCCCGTTATACACTCAATTATGAAGGGAACTTGAGCTTAGGGAGTTGTAATTTTAAGCAGCTTCGTAGGAAAAAGATTCTGTTTGTTATGCACACTTTTTTCCCCCCAACACGTGAAAAAAGTGTAATGAACAGCCTAGTTTTCCTCATCACACTTAGTGTCAAGGGGAGGAGGTTAAACCCCCGCCCCACTCACCCCTTGCATACGCCACTGACCCTGTATACAAAGCTGTAATGACTAAAAACACGTGCGTACGTGCACTGCACTTAAAAAATAAAGATTTCAAAACTGAACAATTATAACTCTAACGTTTAAGTACATTTTTTATAAAAATAAAATCTTTCATAAATTAAGTTTTATTAACTAAAGGATTGCTTTTCTTTCAAAAGTAAAGATCCGAATGTCGTTTATCTAATCTGGATTTCAAGAAAAGTGTACGTCTCTTCAAGTTAAGAAAATGCCATGTACAGAAGTAGGGATAGTGAATTGAAGTCCAAATATAAAAACTGAATAAAATTGGAAATATGCATATGCATATGCATGTATATTATATTACTGGAAAATATAAAAATCTGTGAAAAGAAGGAGAGTGTTTAAATTATTAATTCACTGGTAAAAAAATAACTTGCCCCGGGTGAGGATCGAACTCACGACCTTCAGATTACTCAGTGAGAGTGATTACGAGACTACGCTGCCTACTGCGCTACCGAGGCACACAGATCTAACAACAGAGCTGCTTGATAAAGGAGAGTCCCTTCGTTCTAGGAGCCTGCAAAATTATTTTTATAAACTGTTGAAGAGATAGAATTACGAAGAAGCATAATATTTTGGTACAGAACTTGCGTTTTTATCGATACACTGCAACTAGACTTTCTTTTCTTACACATTTCTCGAGTGTTCCCTTTTAACACAAACGTCTCCCCTCTATATTTTACTCATTTGAATAAATTTGAAGAATTGCTTGTTAAAATGAGACTACATTTTGCTATTACAAATATATCCTCAATTTTTGCTTCAGAATCAGAGATTCTGTCAATTGTATATATATAGTTTTTTTTTTTTTTTAATCTTAGATATACGAAGCCAGTCTAAAAAAAAAAAATAATAATAGTAATAAATATGCCAGACTTTTGGCCTGGAAAAATACTACAAGTTTTCCTATTCAGAATGGGTGTACAGGGAAAAGTACTGGTCAGAATACTGCCTTGTAAGGAGACTTAATAAAACCATGAGTGAACGATCTGCATTGACACACACACACACAAAAAATAGTTCGAAAGATCATTACTAGGTGGCGTTTTACAATGTTATGGCTGCTGATATGCAAATTCTTCCATTGCGCAGATGTTTCACACCCTTTTCATTGTTTTCCCCAATTTGGGAATATTTATTTGTTTGTTTTATTCTCACTAAAATTCTGTAAATTTTCATCTGATGGTGACATTTTTAACTATTTTTTTCCCAAGCATATCTCTGTCTCTTGGTCTCGTTAAGGTGTCTTTCAAATTTGGTAGAATTCTGAATTCTGACCAGTAATTTTCGCTGTAAACCGCTTTGAATACGGAAACTTTAATTATAAACATTCTATTTATTACTCACGCGACGGGATTGGGATGATAAACATCTTCAAAGTAGGTTTCTTTCATCTCCATAAATTTAGACCATAGGTCCTTCTACTATCCAAATTCACTTCTGAGAGGCTTCTTTTGGATTGGTGTACATCTTTTATTTCCGCGTTCCACGTTATCTGTTTCCAATTCTCAAAACAGAGTCCTTTTAGTGTCATCGTCAGTTTAGGAAACAACAAGAAGTCACAAGGAGACATGTCTGGAGAGTAGCGAAATTACGGAACGAACGGAGTTCCATTTTTCACCAATAAAATCTGGTTCTGGCGCGATAAATATTGCGGCATTTTGTCATGATGCGAATAGCAGTTTTTCGCCACCCTGAAGATTTTGCTCCGGACTGCATCATGCAGTCTCTGAAGAAATTGCTCACGTGCTGGACCATTCCCACGATGCAATTGTCAATTTGTCGCCATCTAAAGGTTTGGTCTTTTTCACCTTTTTGTTTTTTTAACAATGCTTTAGCACATTCATCATACTTATCCAGACTTTTTTTGACGAAATATGGCATCGAATATGGTAAAATCCCAACCTCCCAAACCACTAGATATGACATTTTGTGACAGCTGGGCGTTTCTGAAATTGAGGACGACTGTGAAAGGATCCCCCAAAAGTGAATATTTGGCTATAATTAGTGTTTATGGGGGGATTCCAACCTCCCCCCCCTCATATACGTACGTGCTGCTTGCAGATAAAAACCTACGTCGTGATAGAAGAGGGTGACCTATGTCATGATAGGTAAGAAGACAACCACAGCTCTACATTCTTCGGGAAGAACACTACAGCAATTACAACATCCTACTCGGGATCTACACTTTATCATACATTATCTGCTTCTCCAATGCATCTCCTGATCTAAGTTAAGCGCTCTCCTATATGCAAAAACCCTTTCGGACACCCCCTCAAAGTCACGCACCTGTCTTTTCCGCTGCCAAATTGCCTACTCCCCCCTTTTCTCTTCTGCAAAGGAAACGGATAAAATTTAGTAGGATGATAGAAAGAGGAGAAGAAAAAAAAAATAATCGCGTACGAAACCACCTACGCATGAAGAATTCCCATAAAAACTACTTTTTCGGTGTTTCATACATGAAGAAGTCAGCTGCTCCTCTACAGGAAGTCTACATCTATGATATGTTTACACGTTAAGGAAGAGTTGCATAATTGCTGAAATTATCGAAATTGCTCTGGTTGTAAAATGACGTGCTTGAATATTTATTGCGAAGCGCATCATGCCATACGGCGCATGTGGGATTTATATTGCTTTCGCACATCATCTCGGAGGAATTTATCCATACACCTCGTAAATGTAATTGCTGTAATAGGCATTTACGTAAAATAAAGGTTTAATAAATGTAATGAAATTCATCCTATTGTTTTCTACTCAGTATGTCCCAGCAATCGTCCCCGTAGTTTAAGCTTTTATACTCTGCAATTTGTAGTATGTAAGCAACAAGGCCTTAGTCGGGATTTTTTTTTTCTCAGAAGGGTTTGAACATTTTCTACTTGAAAATAGTTAACAATGACTTTTAAAAATGTTCTTATACAGTAGATTCTCCTATAACACG
Organism: Cheiracanthium punctorium; assembly: GCA_038373885.1. Taxonomy (NCBI): domain Eukaryota; kingdom Metazoa; phylum Arthropoda; class Arachnida; order Araneae; family Cheiracanthiidae; genus Cheiracanthium; species Cheiracanthium punctorium. The sequence continues at coordinate 2,642,923 of JAWZYV010011853.1, forward strand.
GGCTCATATAAGAGGGAATCGTATAACACGCAGGAAAATTTGTGTGTGTGATCTTTTTCGTATAATATGCTAAAAAAAGGCTCGTACAACACGGTAAAGGAATGAGACAGATGTTTCTGTATATCCTTCTAACACTGCTAATGATGCTCATGTGTTTATATAATGTAAGTGACTGCTATAACACGGAACGGATCCTCCTATAACACGGGCTCATATAAGACGGAATCGTATAACACGCAGGAAAATTTGTGTGTGTGATCTTTTTCGTACAATATACTAAAAAAAAAAGGGATCGTACAACACGGTAAAGGAATGAGACAGATGTTTCTGTATATCCTGCTAACACTGCTAATGATGCTCATGTGTTTGTATAATTTAAGTGACTTCTATAACAGAACGGATCTACCTTGTTATAGGGGGTCTACTGTACTTGAATATTAAGGGTAATCTTTTTATCTTGCAATTTTCGTCATAAAAACGATTTACATAATAAAAGAGAAAGATGTGGACGCGACATCAACCAACCAAAAGAGAAAGGTGCAGACGTATTTGTTAGGAATGACGGGAGGCCGCGAGAAGAATCATATCGTCTTGCACATTTCAGTACAGCGTTTTCGTAAGACGAAAGCATCGACGATCGAACTCTTAGTTGCTACGAGACCTTGGTGTAAGAGTGTAGAAACTGAACAAATTTGGTTCGTTTCTATATCGTTTCTGGAAACTGAGAAAGATACCATACTGTACTCATCCGTAGCTACCTTCTGCTCTGCTCCAAGGGTATGGGAAGGGGGGGGATGGAGATCCCCCTTTTCCTACGCCACGGCTATGGTGTGCGAGACCGGACCGCATTCCAAGATCTCGAGACAAGACTTCTTCATTTAAGTTCGACAGAAGTCTCTGTTTACTCCTTGTCTGTGTGGTCTCGCATCTAATCTCTAATTTTCGTTACTTGAGTGTAAAATTTAGCCATCAATTTTTATATAATTTTGTAATATTATAACCAACAACTCTCTAAACGAAATAAAAGGGAATAGTCACTCCTGAGGAGTGAAATGGCAGCCATTGGATAATCTGTACTTGCCACATTTAACACGATCACGAATTCAATTAATAACTATTGTTTAATTTTTGAAAATTCCACCACGTCACTAAAATTTCTTACCGACTATGCTATGTGTCTGACTGACATTGAGTGCAAGACCTAAAATGTTTATTCTACATTCTCTTAAACTCAAATTACACTCATGTCCATAAATTAAGGATAATTCAGAATCACACAGAAATTGATCTCTAAAATAAAAATTTCACCTGTGGAATGATCACACACATCTTGAAGAAGAATATGCAAATTACAGGAAACCACCAGATGGCGTGGATGGTACGTCACAATGACGAGAGTGTAAGAGAGAGGTATATAAGGAATGGTGGCAAAGAAGTAAAATTGTTCACAAGCGCTGTGAAAGCCTTTCAGTGCAAAAACCGCATAGTTATGGCACAAAGGAGGCATTTGGATGATGTTTTACGTGGCAGAATTATCGGACGACTGGAATGTGGACGTACCCAGCTGGAAGTATCCGAGGAACTTGGAATCGCCCAGAGTGTCATCTCCAGGCTTTGGCAACGATTCCAAGATGATGGTAATGTGTGTAGACGTTACAGCACAGGTCGCCCCCGAGTTACAACGCCGAATGAGGACCGCTATTTGGCAGTTACTGCCAAAAGAAACAGACGGAGTACAGCATCAGACCTGTCTCGTCAGCTCTCTTCAGCTACCGGTACGACAGTTTCAAGGCAGACCGTGTACAGACGCTTAGGGCACATTGGTCTATATGCTCGTAGGCCTGTCAGATGTGTTCCACTTATGGCAACTCACTGTCGCCTGCGATTAACCTGGAGTAGAGAGCATGTATTGTGGACACCGCAACAGTGGTCTTGTGTGATGTTTTCCGACGAGTCCAGGTTTAGTTTGGAGTCTGATTCTCGCCGGACATTCATCTGGAGAGCGCCAGGTACCCGTTACCACCAAGAGAACACCATTGAAAGACACCGTTACGGTGGTGCAGGATGGCTCGTTTGGGGAGGAATTATTCTTGGTTCCAGAACTGACCTGCATGTTCAGAGTGTAACGATGACAGGCCACATCTATTGGGATGTCATTCTGGAACAACATGTACGTTTGTTTCGGGGCGCCATGGGTGATGAATTTGTGTTTATGGATGACAACGCCCGTCCTCACCGTGCAAACATTGTAGACGAATGCCTTCAATCGGAGGATATCACCCGTATGCATTGGCCAGCATACTCACCGGACTTGAATCCAATAGAGCATGTGTGGGATATGCTTGGCCGACGAATTGCAGCCCGTCAACCCCCTCCCACCTGTCTACCGAAACTTCGGAGTGCATTGCTTGATGAGTGGTGTAATATTCCCCAAGATCAGATTGATCATTTGATACTCAGCATGCCTAGGCGTTGTCAGGCCTGTATTGCATCGTCCGGGAGACATACTCCGTATTAACCATCCTACTAACCATGTTATACTGTTTTTTGTAAATAGGTTCTTTTTTGAAATTTGGTCAAGGGAGTAAAACTTGCAATTTTTATTAATTATGTCAAACATATAGCATCTTTTTTGCTCTTTACTTTTTGTTTAATAAATAGACTTTACAAATAAGTCAAATTTGTTTTGCTTCTTTCTCTTTCTTTGCCTGAACTTCATTATCCTTAATTTATGGACATGAGTGTATTTATTATCCTGTTAGTACTTGTATTTTCAGATCAGCTTTAATTTGAATATTTATTCCATTTGTACTTATTATTATATTTTTAGAATTTTCTGTCGATGAATTAAAAATTGAGCAATTATGAGGAAAAAATTTTGGTGATAGGTTGAACATTGCAGGTCTCAACTCCTTATTCCTTTGATATTACGGCTCTTACATTGGGATTTGTTTTATATATAATTTTATAGTTCTATATTCACCATAAATTGATCAAATGGAATTTTTTTAGAGGGTTCGGGGGGGGGGCAAACTTCACACTTGTAACCATTTCATTATCGGTTTCTCTTTTTGGTGCAATTTTGTATATACATCATAAGACAATCTACTAAGACTCAAGGGTGGCAGGCAAATGCCCTACCCCTTAGGGAACTTCTCCACTCCCTTCTAAGGCGGCATAATTTACACCTCCTTATTGACTCCCATGACATTGATATTTTGTAACAGTCGGCTTTACCATGTCAAGAATGACTACAATGTAACTACCCTCAACTAGTTTTAATTTATAACTGTTCAAAAATTTAGCCTTTCCTCCTGTTGTATAAAAATATGTTTTCAAACAAATGTTGATATGCATGCAACGCTTAGGTTATAGATTGTTATGTCGGTACTCAGTTATATTTTTCATATCTATGTAATTACTGCAGATGAATGCATTATTCCGAAAAACTGTAATCAAGCAAAAGTGTATATAAAAAATCTGCGACTTTTTATTAAAGTTTCTTGAATAAATCATCAATTTCTAAAAAACCGCGTACACTACAAATAGGGATGGACACGAGACGAAAAATAGACCAGTCTCGTCTCGCATAATCTCTGTACAGGGTGTCCCAAAAACAATGACTTAAGCTTTTATTTCTTAAATATTGATTAGACATATCCAATAAATTACAAAGTTGCATAGAAAAATGTACAGAATTTTATGGTAACGTTTAAAAGGAGGTTACTATAATTAATAATTATAAATTGGGAATTTTTTTGTAGCGGTCCATATAGAAATTCAAATTTAATATTTATTTTAAATGCAATCTACTGAAAATTTTAATGGATACGATAAAATTCTGTACCATTTCTTATGTAACTTTGCAGTGCATTGTATATGCCAGTGATCAATATTTAAGCAATGAAAGCCTAGGTCAGTGTTTTTAAGATACCCTGTAGAGTATATAGTATGTAATGATAAAAATCTCTGTCTCGTCTTGCATAGCAGCTGTAAATCTCTGTCTCGTCTCGCATCCATCCCTACGTGCTATGTGAAACAGCTAAATTGTGATTTGATTGTACTTGATCTCTCGGCATTTAAATGCTGTATATATATAAATGCGGCATATTGAAAGCCGCATCCAATACTGCGCACGCCAATTATCGATGGCATCTGCATGTGCTTGAACAAAGGAAAGCTGTCTTCAAAGTCTGAGAAGGAGAGAAGGAGGAGGAACCGGACAGCTCAACACGCCTCTGACAAGCTAATCCTTTGCTTCCTCTTGATTCCTTTGATTGAATGAGGAGCACGTGCAAAAGACGTGCTTTATTTGAAATATCTAATATCCTTCTGAGTATTGAAGGCTATTTGGAGTTAATATAAAAAGTAGCTCATTCATGTCCTGAGAAGATTTATTTTCAGTGTCCATGGCTGGATGTCGTTGGATGAAACAAAAAATACTTTTTCATACAATCTTACCAAGTCTGTTCTACAAAAGCATGGAAGATATTTAAAAATTTTAAGAATATTTATTCCGGTGGCATATATATTCGTAGGTTTCCCTTTCTGGGGAGGGCCCGATCTAGTATTTTAAACCTTATTGTAACGAGAGTTAATATAAATGTTTTAAAATAACTTTTTAAAAATAATTGTTTGAGAGGGCCCAGCAGGCCCGGACTAGCTCTTTTTGGGTGCGCGCAAGAGATGTCACGAAAAATCCGCTCTATCGGCGGTGTTGATACTTTTATTACCTACGGTCGCATGATTTATAAGCTAGTCACATGAGATTCAAAAAAGGTGCGTTTATTGCTATTAAAAGGCTCATGTCTCATCGTCCCTGGAAATTCTTGAGAGCTGTGGCGAGTATGAGACGGGAAAAGGAGTGGATATAGATCAATTGCATTTTTATTAAATTCAGATCCCGAGGCAAATCCTTTCTTTGAAAATGAAAGCTGTTATGCTCCTATATAATTTTTAAGGGAGCAAATGGAAAATTTGAATTTTGAAAGTACAAATATTTTTATATAATTGTATATGCATGGCTGGAAAAGTACCAGAAATGGCTAGAAATGTTTTCAAGCTGAGAAAAAAATAATAATAATAATATTCACTAGAGTTTCCTTCTAACTGCTTGTACTGCTGAAATATGCTTGTATGCTAGTATCTTTTGCGTCATTTGAACTTTCATTTCCAATTTACAAAATCCTTCGGTACTGCCAGTGGATCAAGATCGCCACAAAGTGGCTAAATTGGCATCACTGTGTATGTGTGTGTGTGTGTGTGTGTGTGTGTTATCACTAAAAATGCGGAAATCTAGATCAGATCATCTTGCTAATTTTCCAAATTAACGAGGGTGATTCGTTAAAGAAGTGCGGATTACATAGTGTTGTTCTTTAATGGTCGGTCGATACTACACTACAGAATGTTTAGGAGTATAGGTATGGGTATACTTTAAATTAGGGTGGCCGGATTCTGAGATACAAAATTCAGGACATCATCGCAGTCAGAGGCGTAGCCAACTTTCTCTAACGGGTGGCGACTGAAAGAGAATGGAGGACAAAGCCAAAAATAAGGACGTGGTACGTAATACAGTTTGCAGGACAAGACGTTAAAAGAAGGACTGTCCTGCGAAATGCAGGACGTCTGGCCACCCTACCTCTGAGGACCGGCAAATTTCGTTCACTATCTCAGAAGTTCACTATAAGCGAAGTGTCCCCATATGAACAAGGAATACATTTACATAAGTAAAAAATAGTGTTTTATACCCGCAGTGAATATTTGAGTAAATCAAACATAATTAATCGTATTTATGTTTGTACGTAATACAGTTTGCAGGACAAGACGTTAAAACAAGGACTGTCCTGCGAAATGCAGGACGTCTGGCCACCCTACCTCTGGGGACCGGCAAATTTCGTTCACTATATCAGAAGTTCACTATAAGCGAAGTGTCCCCATGTGAACAAGGAATACATTATATACATAAGTAAAAAATAGTGTTTTATACCCGCAGTGAATATTTGAGTAAATCAAACATAATTAATCGTATTTATGTCTTATTACTCCTAAGTGGTACAATAATTTGGGAGATTCCATTCAATTGGCCGGAAAGTGCTATAGCCAATCAAGCAATAGCGTGTAGTGGCAATCCTTAACCTGTGCAATCGAGGACCAGAGAGACATGTCTGTTTTTGCTCGCCATGAAATGTACCACGTACCCTACTTTTTCTTAAGTTCTTAGTAGCCGAAAAATGCCATTGATTCTAACCGCCTAAGAATTTAATCGCCCTTTTACAGATGTCCCCGGATAGCAAGCGTGAAAACAATTAGGACGGGCACAGTTTAATGAATTGGATTGAAGCGCTTGGGGTGTTTTCTTTTTGGTCAAGAATGAGAATGAAAAAAATTGCATGTTTCTTTTAAAAATTGTTATTTCTACCTTCCACATTGTAGAAGTATGTGTGTCACGGCCTTTTATGCAGGGTGGAAAAGATGAGCTTATCAATGAAGACATCAAAAAACTTCATCTCCGCCATTTCCAGAATTTTCGAAGTTCAGTTTTTAGGTTCACTATAACCGAAGCCATGTTCACTAAAACCGAAAAAATGCACATTTCTAATGTAAGTGAATCGGGACTAACCATTTGCGTTCACTATAGCCGAAAGTTCACTTTATCCGGGTGAAACTATAACCGGAGTTGACTGTACTTCTATCAAAGACATTTCCCATTTCTGAAATGATGTATAATAATTGTTTTATAATCACTATTATTGTTAACCCTTTAACACGCAGTGTTCCCGCTCTGGGAACACCCAACTCTGGATGTTTTGACTGTTGCCAGTCACGAAGGATAGGTTTGATTTCTATAAAAATAGTTGCGGGTGACATAGCTCCACGAGAATCCTTTACATTTTAGCACGTCATTTCCCGTCAAAAAATGGACACGATTATTTTTAACAGCACCGACACCTGCTGAAAAATGGAAGAATGCGAGGAACAGCTGGATAGATTGCCCAATACTGAAAAAAGGGGCAGCCGTTGCCCTTTTTTTTCAGCATTGGGAAAGGGTTGCGCCTCAAAGGGTTAAAGAAAAATATAAGTAGAAAATATGTCCGTGATCTTGCTTTGCTGGATTATCTCCCATCGCAACCAGTTTATAAAAATCTCACATATGCAAGGCTCCAGTAACAAAACAATTCTCTTCCTCTCGTCGATCCACCCCCATCTCTGAGGAGCGAACAGAAAAGGTGGCAGGAAGTGGTCGGAGATCAACCGAATCCGTCTTCAGGTGACTCTGACCTCCGCGACCTCCAGCCACTTCCTCTAGTGTATAGCCCGCTTCCTCTTATGTCACACGGGGCGTATCACCTCCTCTGAAGAAACACCACTTAAAAATAGACCGGAGTCCTGCAGAATAGCCATCATCTTCTTCTCTTACATACGAGGTCAAAGAATCGTGGGCGTTCGTTTTTAGTTGGCTTTCAAGAAGAATATGCGACTTTTCTTTTTTTTTCTTTTTTTTTTTTTTTTTTAAATAGTCGTTCAGTGTCCTGTCGTTGATGTCTTTTTCAGCTCCAGATTAAAATTATCTTTTTTGGGGACTGTTCCTTTTTGCAAAGCGACAGGCGTAGCGGGATTTTTCAACAGCTTTGAGGACAATCCAATGATGTTAAGCACTCGAGAAAAGTAATAATGATTCTTCATCCAATGTTCTATTCTGGGTGTTATTCGAAAAAAATCCTGTGATTTTGGTACATAATTACAAAATAAACTAATTATGTCAGGCACTTTCTCATTACAATATGTACTACACGCTTAAATCTATTGAGTAAAATAATAATCAAATTTTACTCAATAGAGTTTATTTTTACTCAATTTTTGACTTCAAACAGCCATTCTCCCGATTGAGTAAAATTTGCTCAATTAATCGACAAATATCAATGGAGCGAAAAATTCTCAATTTTTGAGCATTCTACAACAGCTCCATTTAGGCTAAATAATAATCAAAAATGAGGAGTGAGACCATGGTGCTATTAGTTTATTTCAATTTGTATACCAAGGCTACAAACAGAGTTCTTTTTTTTTTTTTTTTTTCGAAGAACAGCCTTAATTGTAAATATGTCCGTTTTTGATTAATATAACTAAACTCAATTATGATTATTATTTAAGCTATAGAATGAGCGTTTTTGCAAAATCAGCCTTTTTTTAATTAACATATCTGTACTCAATTAAGATTATTATTTTAAGCTAGAAAAAGGGTGTTTCATTAAAATTTGCTGTTTTCGATTAATAGATTCGTTTTTTTCATTTTTTATTATCAGAGCTGTAATCTATGATTATAAGCCCGAGAAAATAAATTTTAAATCAAGGCAGATACATTACATATATCTTAATACACTATAAAAAAGTATTTTTTTAATAGATAGAGTATAATTTCACTATAGTATCTCGTTATAAAACGAATTCATAGTACAGTCAGAATACAGAAATGCAATCATGGTTAAACCAGCTGTGAGATTTAATTAAAGAAGCAACCCAATATATTGACATGAAAAAGGTAAAATACTACTTACTCACTTTGGGTGGAGATATCATAACTTCATTTGTTTTACAACAGCTTTTTATAATCCAATCGTAAGAAACTATGTCATTAAAGCGAAATCTTTACCGAAAGCATCTCCTCCATATCTAGGCTGAATTTATTTCACAACTCTGAATACGAAAAAGATGCATTTGGTATTCGGATATAACATAAAATTATTAACAGCGAATACACACACAACTATATGCCCGACTATGAACCGTTAGCCGTTGAACAGCGTGGGTCACGTGACAGTAATAGGATATGGGTCGTGGGGGAGAAGAGACAGACAGAATACTCAAATAGACAAGATTTTTGCGGAAAATGAGTTAAATAGAATATAGCGGATGGGGAGTGCTGTGGCGAATTGAGGCATTCACAAATTATTGTCTTGAATGAGTATTTTTTGGCGTAAAAGGATTTAAATCGGCCGATAAGAAATTTAATCAATAAATGAGTGTTAGTTTTAATCAATAGATTTAAGCGTGTACATACTGAAAAAAACTATAAACCTGCACCAGTTTCAAAACTTTTAGAAAAAATTCTTAAAAATCGGAAATTTTCGCAAAGCGTGTCACTCTTCGAAAAATCTTGCAGCTCAGATCCATGTTTAAGAATTTTTTTCTGAAAATTTCATAAATACCACAGCTTTTTCGCTTATTGCAGTGTGTAAAGTAGCTTATGAAGAACCATATGGAATTTTTTGGAGACCATGGTGCTATTAGTTTATTTCAATTTGTATACCAAGACTAAAAACAGAGTTCTTCTTTTTTTTTTTTTCGAAGAACAGCCTTAATTGTAAATATGTGTGCCCCATGTAACTTACAGAAAAAATGAGTGGAAGCATTGTCTGTTTAGGGAAATATTGAGAAATTCCGTGTATTTAAGATTTTTTTTTTTCCTTGCATGATTCGTGACTCTAATAGGTTTACTGTCTATAATAGGGCATACACTAGTACAGACTGTAAAGAGGCATTCCAAAATTTTCCGAATCTCTAATACAATTGGATTCTTTAGAAAAATTTTCAAAAGTTGAATGATCTCATAAAAGAATAACTTTAAGGGATTCTTTATTATTATTATTATTTAACTTACTGACTGTTTTAGCAGAAATGTAAAGTTGTTTTCTTTCCACGTGTAGTTTAGGTAATAGTGCGGTAAAGACGGAGGTTGCTATCGAAGTTTAATTCCAAAGATTAAACTTGTCCACTCCCATCTCTGACTCCATACATGTAGTGGTGTAGGACGAGACAGTCGCTTCCTACAGTTTGGACCAGTACGGGATTGGCTTCCATATAGTTTGGGATAATGTGAAAACCAATTTGGCTTCTTACTTATTGGTTTGATTTTGCAATACGGAAGTTTTCTGTGAGTGTGGCAGGGAGCACTAATCTTGAAAACATATATATCGGTATTAAAAAGCAAAACAATTAGATTCATTGTTTCAAGCTGGAATCAACTTACAGAGTTAAAATTAAAACGTGGTAAAGTGATGCACATTAAGGATACTGATCAAACTAAACACATGCTTCGATTGAAAAGATTTCGGTCTTCTTCATAAGCAGTCGAAGTCCATAAACAGACTGGTACAGGAAACTGAAAAGAAAGTAAACAACTGTTTACTGTTACTTTCTTGGCTTAATAAGTGTCTTTTATGTGTGTTATTTTACAAAGTTTTAATTAATTTATCTTTTAAACGTCAGTTGGTGATTCCGTGGTAACTCATGCTACATTTTTTTTAAAAATCGCATTTATAAACTAGCGTAATAATAAAAGAATGCATTCATTTTCTTTCAACGAAATTCATGCTGGTTACGAATTGTTTTGTTTTTTTCCAATAAATCATTAAAAACCTTATAACTAATTAATTTTTTGAAATATTAATTAAAATTTCTTGGTAACTCATACTACCAAAAAAGACATTGAAAAGTATGGGCAGAAAAGTCAGAGTTCTATTTCTGCCAAAATTCTATACTTCTTAAGTGCTATAATCTTTATGAGATTTATATGTACCTTTCTTATCAAAAAACATCATCTAGTTTTGTATATAAAATTGGTCATTGAATTAAAATATACTAAGTGTATGATAACTCATGCTGCATGACTGGGTAATTCATGCTGCAACGTAGATATCTGACTTTGAAGTGTTGCCATTCTGATAGGAAGAAAATTTTACACAAAATAAACTATTGCCAACATAGCTAAAACAATTCGAAATAATTTCTCAGACAATTTATTAAAAAATAAATATATGTTTTGGGATGGTCATGTCAAATGGAGTAGCTCCCCTTTTTCTTTTTTTTTTCTTTTCTTTCTTTCTTTTTTTTTATGTTTTTTGTTTACCTTTTTTGTTCAGTTGAACTTCTTCTAGAGTTATTTTCGGATCATTGTTTTTAAGTACCAACTGAACTGACGTAAAACCGACATCACTGCTTTAAGATTGTCCATTTTAGCAAGATATAAATTGACATAAGGGAAAAAAAAAAGCGAAATTTTCTACTTTGCTTATTACAGCATATTGCATCTAGGGATGGACGTGAGACGAGAAACAGGGCTGTCTCGTCTCGTCTCACAGTGGTAAATCTCTGTCTTGTCTCGCGTCTTGCAGAGAAGTTGCCTGTCTCGTCTTGCGAGAGACGCGAGACGTCTCGCGAGACTTGCAAAATTAAGGACTGCGATTTTGTTACTATATTTTTAGTAACCTTAATACTAATTTATTCAAAATTAATATTAATAATAACAATTAGTTATACATATTACCATATTAGTACATATATTAGTTACCATATTAACTCATATGTGCATTTGAAGTGATAAAAATTCAGATTTAATCAGTATATATAATGTGACATGACACCGAAAAAATATTTGTTTCGACTTATTTATTTCCGGAACTGCGTAGATGTTATATGTACGGTTGATGGGAGTTTCATTTGCTTTTGAAATTATATAAAGCTTTGAATTTTGTTAGAAATGATGCAGAACTCGGGACTTGTTGCGCAAATAAAGGGTTAATCTAATTAAGCGGCCCGAATCTGCGGAATAGTGAATTCATAAAAGTTTCAATTGGAAACGGGATAATTATAATGAAGCCTTCTTATCCCCGCATCTCGTTTTAGTGTATGAGATATGGGCTTCATATTTAATCGGCAACCCGGGTTTAACCTGTTCATTCACACCATCAAAAAGAAGAGACAACGGAGAAGACTTGAGCCCTGGGTTGTTTCTCAACATGGATCTTTGAATCCTCCGCTGAGATCCAGCGTTGTATTAGCGAAATCGCTCCCGTAGATCATTTATTTACGTTCGCATAGCTTGGTTTATGGTGAAAGAAGCACTTTTAATAACTGATGAGCTATACTGATTATAAATATTAATTCATTAGAAAAATTTGAAATACCCATAAGATTTAATTGCATACGTATTTATCCAATGATGAATTTATGTTTTGATGAAATTTAGCCAATATTATAAGTAAACAAAAAATCACCATTATTAAGTACACAGTTAGAGCATAAAATATGAAAGTAAGCATACTTGCATCCACTATTTTAAACAAATTAATAATTATAGCCAGACATTTTAAAAAGGTTTTGAAAATTTTCCTTGAAAAAATAATGATAGCATACTTGAATAATTTATTCATAATTCTGGATTATGCGTAAATATGAATTAAACATTAAACTCACTTGCAATTCAGAAATTCAAACCTCATTTTAAGCTATCTATATTTACAAAAAAAAAAAAAAAAAAAAAAGAACATCAATTATCAGTAATATTAAATCGAATATCCATGTTGACATCAATGATCAGTTGGGGAGAGGAGGCTAATTAAAAGAATAATCTAAAAAAAAAAAAAAAAATGTTCTCTAACAAGATGATTGAATTCCATTGGTTTTTTATTCACAAGCAATGATCTGAGCAAATGAATAGTTTCTTTTAAAAAATCATTCAGTAATTATTATATACAAATAGATACCAGGAGGGTTTTTTCCCCCATAAAATTATTATCTGGATAGACATATAATAAAATATATACAGTGGAAGCCAATTATACAACCAACAATACACACACACGTGTGAGTGTGTGTGTGTTATAAGAACTTTCTCCGGATTTGATCAAACATTTTAAGTTTAAAAGTCTTCAACGGAAAAGCCCTAAGCATAAATGATGAAAATATACTATAAACATATTTCTTTTACATCTTCTTTTCTTTTACATCTTTCTTCTTATAATTTGTGTGTGTGTTATAAGAACTTTCTCCGGATTTGATCAAACATTTTAAGTTTAAAAGTCTTCAACGGAAAAGCCCTAAGCATAAATGATGAAAATATACTATAAACATATTTCTTTTACATCTTCTTTTCTTTTACATCTTTCTTCTTATAATTAAAGTCAGGGCCGTACCCAGAAAAAAATTCCGTGGGGTCCAAAATTTTCGGGGGGGAGGGGGGGAACCAAAAGGTTAAAAAGGCTAAATTTTTCCCAAAAAGGCTTCATTATTATTGTTTTGTTAACAAAATTTTAAATTTGGGGGGGGGGACCGGGGGGTACTGCCCCCCTGGGTACGGCCTTGATTGAAGTATTATATTATAGTTGTATCGTTTCTTAAAAATAAATTTCAAAAGTACGAACAGGAGTGCCATATAACATCCACCCCTGGCTTGGCGTCCATATGAGTTAATGATACAAATGGTTTACAAATATTAAAATAAAAGCAGTTTTTAAATGTAGCTTGCTCAGATATATGTAGGTAATTTTAAAATTTAATTCAGGAAATCTTAAAAAAGATCAACAGCGGTCAAAAAATGGGTTAAAATGCTTCTGATAGTAAAAGGAACCAGTGGATACTGCCCCTTAGGCCATAAAAGTTAGTGCCCCATGGCCCCATCTAAGTACGGTCAGGCTTTGGACTTACTGTACCGCCTTTCTTCTGTTTACTTATTATTTTTCTGTCTTCTACTCTTCTCTATTTCCTTTCTTTTTTCCAGTTTCTTTCTTCCCCCTCCCCCCTTATATCACTGAAAATGGTAGATGCCCGAAGCGTGAAGGTCCCGGATTCGGGTCCCATCGCGCGGTTGCCGATCTGACGGTCTGGAGTTTGGGTAGGTTTTCTCCTGATGCAACGTTAATACGCGTTAGAACCCCTTAGAAAGTCCTCCTACCTATAGCACTGCAATTCTGATTGAAAAGTAATTCGTATCGTAAATTTATGCGCGACGAGAAATCTCGCGCGAGATAGCACTCTGTCTCGTCTCGCGAAATATTTCCTTTCTCGTCTCGCAAAAAATTTGCCTGTCTTGCCTCGTATCTGGCGTCCATCCCTAGTTGCATCACAGAGAACATATGCCATGTACTCATTCGATTCTTAAAATATGATTTTAAGAAAGTATTCAGCTTAACCCTATCGAGGAGACTCAAAATGAAGAGCTATATTTTTGAACTGATTTGGTAGGCTGGGAAGATCGGGGGAAGGGGGGGAGGGGAGGAATACATTTGTTTCACCCGCAAGTGAAAATTTCTTTATTAAATATATAAAAAAAATATTTTGTGATGAACTTAGTTCGTTTTTATTTTTTAAGGTAAAAAGGAGTCTTTTATTGCAAACGACTAGGATATATTTTGTTATAAGGGGACATGGTAACCAAAAAATATCGACTTTTACATGTAAATAGCAGATTTTAGCTCACATTTTTAACCCTTTCAAACCCAATGTCCATTACAATGGACATACATTTTTAAACCTTATCTCTTTTAACCCATTCACTTCAGAGCGTTGAAACTTGCTCCATGAATAGATAAAAGATCAATCTTTTTCACATGTTTGCGATGTTTGGGTTGGCAACAGTGCGCAGATGTTTACAGCTTGCTTTGTTTGAAAATGGCGTAAGGTTCTAGTCTGCAAAAACACGAGTATTTTCTTTTATTTTGATTTATATGAATAATTTCTTCTAATGTGTCAGTAATTTTTTTAAACAATGTTTATAAGTTAATCTTAGCATTAGAAATAGTTTTATTGTATTACTGGTTATAATTTGGGAAAAAATGGAGCGTAATCACATGTCCATTACAATGGACATTCGGTACACGTGGTTGTGATTCTTTAGGTAGTTGAATTATTGATATTTTTGCTGTCGAATTTATTTTAGGCAATTGAATTGTTTTTAAAACAACAACAGTTTATTAGGAGGATCAAATTTTCATTTTTTATTTTAGAAAAATATAATTTGAAAAATTCGAAAGATCTAAAGGAAGTTTTAAATTATATAACTAGTGCTGAAATATCAGATACTGAAGAATTAGAATCTGATGATGATTGCTTTGTTGATAGTGGTAATCAAACTGTTGCAAAAGGTAAATTTTGTTAAAATTCTTGGAAATTTTTTTAGGAGTTTCAAAAAAGAGCATATTAGATTTGTTACATTTCAAAATGAGATCAGCTTCAGATCTATGTACGGTTGGTTTAGCAAAAAATAGTTAAAAAATGGGAAGGCCATCATTATCACCTATTGTACAAAATAAAAGGATATGCCAAAGAGCAGTTGAAACTCGACCTCATCCTGAGATTATCAATGACTCTGTAGATCAAAAGTTGATGATAAGCATGGAGCAACTCGGTGTAAAAATTATGGTTGCAAAGGTAAAACCCATATCTACTGCAATAAATGTACAGTGCATTTATGCTTTACTATGGGGAGAAATTGGTTTTTTTTATATCTATGTCAAAAAATTTAAAGTTTATCTATTTTGGTATATATAAAAGCAGGACTGTGTCAAAATTCTCTGTAAAACTAGGTATTATTGCTATGTACCTCCTCATGTGTAGTAAAATTACAACACTATTAACTGTTTTAAACTTATTGAGTGATGTAACATTTTTATGTAGATTTGTTACTTAAAAAAATTGATATTTAGAACAAAAATCTTAAGGGAAGTTCAAGCATTGAATATTTGACTTATGCAACCTCGTAGACCGGTTGTCCATCCCAATGGACATTTGCATATTTTCTTAAATAATTACATTTTCCTTAATTTTTTACTTTAACATGCTTATTAGTATCATATTATGATATTTTAGAATGGTAATTATTTTTTTACTCACAGCATTAAAGTGGGGTCTGAAAGGGATTTTTAATACTAAAAGAAAGGGGGAGGACGACTGCAAGTGATAACTCGAGTTCTAGTTACCGATATAAAAAATCTTAAACATAAATAATTTATGATTAAATGTTTTACGTAGTTTTCGGGAAGTCCCGATTCATTTTAATGCAAAAATGCTTTTTTTTTTATAAAACTCAAAATTTCAGTCATACGTCGCTTTTTACTTCCCTAAACTTTGAAAATTCTCAGTCATGATTTTATTATTTAGAGAGAAATTTTTCCGATATAGAACGTTTAATAAAGGATGCAAGGAGGGGTGTACCTTTAAGCACACAATCAAATAAATTGAAAAACTGAACACGAGTGAAAAACAGTCCATGAACTTAATTCAATCCGCAATATTGTAAGTAATATTCAAACACAATCAGATGACTATGAAAGATTTTGTTTTTTTATTCAGTGACTGTATGGACCATAAATCACATCATAATTGTGAATCATCATCCAAAGTGCATTATATTAATATTAAAAATATGCAGCATTTAAGATATAGTACAATAAACGTATGATTTGTTTGACTTTTATAAGTGCTTTCATATTTTAAAATTTAGTTATTGTTTTCATTTTACTACTACCTGAAAAAAAAAACTTAAAATTATATTTATATAAATTTACAGTAGTAGTGTTAAACCCGTAATGTAATATAAGATGCTTATTAATGTTTCAGTCCGACGTCTTTTCATTTACACTCTGTTTTAGATCGGTACCTTGAAAGGCGTATAAACGGTGTTTTACTGCATAATGTTTTTTAGGCATCATATAGGTATTTTCGACGTCTATATTTTTAATATAGACAAATAACTATATGTTCCTTTGATTAGATTTATTGATCATCGCATATCATAAATATTAAATTGCATCTAAGAAAATTTGACTATATCAATATTAAATTGCATCTGATGAAAATAGGCAGTGATCTATCTAAGATTTTTTCAGATGAGTAAAAATACTCCTTAACCTTTCTAGCAGGAGTATTTTCCTATCCAGAGGAGTAATTAAAACAACGAACAATTACAAATGCATAATTAAATTACATTTAACACATAAATCATATATAATAACTGATTACACAATATAGGTACACTGTTGGTCATAGGCGCACCCACGGGGGGGCTATGGGGGCTCAAGCCCCCCCCCCCTAAAGGTGAAAAACTTTAAAAAATGAAAATTGTCACTAATGAATTATTACTATTATTATTATTTATTGTCTTCAAAATATTTCTAAAGTATTTTTTACCTAAAAAGGTGTTAGTTTTTAAATAAATACTTACAAAGAGTTTATGAAACACTGTTAAAGTCAGTTACAATATCACTGAACAGATCAGATAATTATTTATTACTCTATAATAAGTTTTTGCTTGTGGGCTTGTGTTGTATGGGCAAATCAAGTGGTACAGAATATTTTGACGTTATAAGCGGGTTGCAACTATTACCGATCTCACTATAACCGAGTTCAGCAGTATTTTCAGCTCAGCCCCCCCTAAACTAAAATACTGGGTGCGCCACTGGTTGGTGTTAACTCTAAATGTCACTGTTTACATTAAAAGTTATCGCAGATTTCAGAGTCAGAGTCGAGTGTAAATCAAAATCATTTTCAAGGGAGAAATCTCACCGTAATCACCGATCTTATAGCGTAATTTTATATGGAAAAGCAATGGGTAAAAACACGCTTTCCGAAATTCTTAAGGCATATTCTGAATTTCTAAGGCGTGAAATACGCATCTAGAGGCGTTCTCGCGATCACTGAAAGTAGGTACTATATCAATAGTAGATATTTGTTTAATTGCTCGGAAAATAATAGATTTGAATACATGCGATTTCTTAAGCTATTTAAAGTGTAATCTGCTTATGTTTTCAAAATTATCGCTTCAAGGTTGCCAAAGATTATTTTGGAAATATTTCTTCATGCATATTCAAATATGGAAAAAAAATTATGACTGTTTATTTTTGTAATTCTTGGAATTAATATTTATTATTTGTAATTAATCTTACAAAGAGGGTTTTTGGAAGCAACAGCGTTATCTTTTCCTTGGGTTTATACTAAGTCTTTCTTTTTAGGAGAGGGGAAAAAAATAAAGAAAAAGAGAAAAGAGAAAACAAAACAAAACCAGGTCGGTAATGTGCACAGATTATTTTACGATCTAGGGTTTAAAGTTTGAAATTCCCCTTTGATATTATACACTATAGGAGAGACTGGGTACACTTTATCATATACTTGAGCCACCCCTTTTTTCTCTTCAGTTGCTTTATTTTAATTTCTTAGACCGACAGCATCTAAATATACCCATAGTTTTATTAATGGGAAATAGAAATCAAGTACCCCATTGCCATTTTGAAAATGTATTGAATAATTATTCAGTTTTTGCTATCTGAAGTAAATATCAAGGCATGTGATTTTTTCAGTTTTGGTATTCAAATTTTGATTTTGAGTTGTAAAAGTATACTTAATTGTAAAAAATATAGTTTCATGTATATTTGAAATTTAAAATAGTTCAAATATCTACAAGCTTTATTTAGTTATAGCTTGGCAACCAAAAATGGTGGTAGTTGGGATCAGTGATGTGTCATTCGGATGATTTTCAAAATCGATTAATCGATTTCAAATAGTAGCAATAATCAATTAATTGAATAGTGAATACTCGCACTTTTAATATTCGATTAGTATCCGCGATTAATCATTTCGCAATTCGAATTGTATTCGCGATTATTCGCTTCACTATTCGAATTGAATTAGCGGTTAATCGTTTCACTATTCGAATTGCATTCGCGATTAACCGCGATTAATAGTTTTACTAGTCGAATTGTATTCACGATTCACCGTGATTAATTGTTTTACTGTTCGAATTGTATTCGCGATTAATGTATCACACTTCGATTGTATTCGTGATTAACCGCGATTAATTGTTTTAATATTCGAATGTCCGAATTCCGTGTGCTATTCGAATGCTATGTGCTGAGCGTTCGAATGGATTTTTCAAAATCGATTGTCTCGAATGGAATTAAAAACGATTAATTCGAATGGTTCCATTCATTCATGGACATCACTAATTGGGATACTTGTGACACTGAGATTGGGGATACATGAGCCATGGCTCAACTTATCCAAAAGCCTTGCCTAAAACTATGGAAAGATTTTCAGAAAGAGCTAAACCAGCTATTTTGGCTTCCACTTCTGAAAAATTAAAATTTGAAAAGCTGTTGAAAAGAGCGGGAAAAAAAAAATAAGAAAAGCAACACAATTCAGATACGATCACAATTCAGATTTTCTTTAAAACAACCAAATGTTAAAGCAAAATCTTTTCTTTAAAAAAAAAAAATGTATATATGTATGAAATATTTGGATAACTCTGATTCAGAATCTGACAAACATTCCAAAGTTCAATGATGTGCATAAATGCTGTTACTGAAAGATACAATTTTATCAATCAGAAACCAGGTATTGATGATTGGCTATTGGTAAAACATAGAGGGAAGAAAACAGTATAACAATTGGCTTTACAATTTCCTAATACTTTTGAAGATGAACTGAGTTATAAGTAATAACTGAGAATGGATATAAATGGTTGGAAAAGGGGGGAATTTCTGCCATTGATAAAAATATAATTGATATAACTCTTTGACCACCGATCATTACTGAAAATAAATGTAAAACTACTTTTGAAGGAGTTTTTTGCATCTTAAACAAGAAGCAAAACATTTCAAAAATGATAACAAGCAATAAAATTTAAAACACTTTATTTTATAAACATTTTTTAGAGCTGGATCAAGCATCCCTCACTGACGGAATAAGGGGGAGGGGTGGGGGGTGAAGGGGAGATTGTTTCTTCCGAGAAAAAAGAAATTACATGAAAAATGTAAGAAATCCTATTTTACTTCCGTAAAATGGACATAAATTTCAACTAGCTACTCCCCCCAACCACAAAATAGCATTAATCCTGTCTTTGCCATACCTGCACCATGCATCATGTATCCCTCGATATTTGATCCAAAATGACAAGAAAAAAAAAAAAGTCAAACATTTTCTTAACAATAAAACTGAATGAAATTTTCAACTTTTCTCACTTAATATTACAGAATAGATACCAATATTTTTACTGCAATATTTTATTTTGGAATATAAATTTACAAAAAAAAAAAAAAAACTTAAAAAAAAAATAAATAAATAAATAAATAAAATTCGCTCAACTTCCCCAGTCTCCCCTACAATCTACTAATCAACTTGTT
The DNA here is from genome assembly GCA_038373885.1 of Cheiracanthium punctorium. NCBI lineage: Eukaryota > Metazoa > Arthropoda > Arachnida > Araneae > Cheiracanthiidae > Cheiracanthium > Cheiracanthium punctorium. The sequence goes on from JAWZYV010011853.1 coordinate 2,662,869, forward strand.
TGGTAATTTATTGAATATCCGTTAAAAATTCACATGAAAACTTGAAATTTTACATTTCTTGACTTGCTGAATTTAATTATAAAATGAAGAAATTGTGTTACTGTAGAACTTCTAAAATTTGGATTCTGTTTTTAAATATAAATGTAAAAAAATAAATTCATAAATAAATATTATCATTCACTTTATATTTATTCAAATATAAAAATAAATTCATATGTTTATTTTGCCTGCGTGTGTATCAGAATTCAAAAGTGCTTTTGACTTATACAAATTAAATAATAAATTATCGATTTTTATTAAGAGCTGCAAGTATTCTTTTTAACAAATAAAAACAAATGTTATTTTCCTCAAAGTTCAGTTTCCTTTAATTTTTATGCTTTGAAAGCAGTAAAGTTACACGGCTAAGGGTTTGTATTACAAAGTGAAGTTTAGAACTTTTTTCACATTTTTGGGATAAAATTGTGTATGGAATTAGCATTATGTTTTTAGCTTTTCAATAAGTAACAATATGAAAAGACATTATATATTTTCAATATGCATGATATGTGTGACAGCTTATATTAATGACTATGTCATTTTATCTCTCACCCCCTTTATTGAAAATTGTCCCAAAAAAAGCGACATAATTTTACATATATTTAAATACTATTAATTCACAACAGCTTTAGTCTAATGTTACAATATTTCGTAAGCTGTAGAATATGCATCACATGTATTTTTCTATAAATAGGTTACAATCATAAAAATTTCAACGCAGGGATATGCATCGCATGTATTTTCTATAAATAGGTTACAATCATAGAATATGCATCACATCTATTTTTCTATAAATAGGTTACAATCATAAAAATTTCAACGCAGGGCTACCAGGCGAAATACACGAAAGATGAGACATAAAATGACATAGTCAATTAATATCGTTTTAATATGGCAATAATGAAACTAAAAATAATGGGGGAGTTCAGGGGGGTCTGCCCCGGACGAGGCTCGAACAGCCGAGTTTTATGTATATACATATATGTAATAAACTTTTAATATTAAATGCATCGGAAAATCCACGAAGTATACTAAAAGATATACTTCAGTAAATATATCGAGTCAAAATTGACAAATGAAAAAGGATCTTAAAAAGAAAATTTTTCCTTCAGAGTTCACACATAAAAAAAAAAGATCTAAGAAGATCTAAAAGATCTTTAAAAGAATTTGTTTCCCAGTGTTTCGTTAATAAAAATCTTTTCTTTTATCCAAAATGTGGTTTTAGTTGAACATTAAAGTGCCATACGATAACAAATTTTTCCGCGTATTCATATAGTAGCCCATTAAAGCTGATGCTGATTCAAAATACGAAATATTTATACGTTATCCAATTAACAAATTTTCCCATGTAGAAGACGACGACTTTTTTCCCATAATACAGAATTTCCCATGAGGTATTATCTAATGCAAGTGTTTACTCGGTAGCATTCAGTAAAAAAGGCGAACTTTCCACGAATGAATAATAAGTGAGTTTCTGGGTAAGAATTAAGCGTAGCGTCCCATTCATGTATAAGATAACTGAAAAAGAAAAGAGAAACGATCAGTTTAGTAATTTACGCTTAAATTACTATGAAGAACGACTTTTTCTAATTTTTAAAAATGATTAACTTATTTATTTTATGTAAATAATTGATTACTACTGTATTTGTATTCGTTAAATAAAACGAATAACAATATAGAAACAATTAAGAAGACAATTAATTATTTTTATTTATTTAAAAACTCACTAAAACGGAAGAAGAAGCTGTCATGCAAATTAAAGACGTGCTATGGAGCAAATCTCTATTTAAGAATTCATTTTCAAATCAGTTTCACGAAGGCAAGATCGAAAATATTATTAAGTATTGCTTCTTTTATTAGTAAAATCTCATGACGCAAGCGAGAAAAGAAAAGCACGATCGATAATTCTAATTTATATTATTTTGAATAAATAAATAAATAAAGTAAAATTTCAAAACGACATTTTAAAAAATAAATTGAAGAACTATTATCCTTTACTCTTTAAATTTTAACTTCACAGTATGCAAATAATATTCAAGAGTTCATTATTCAACAATAATCATGCCTGATAAATTTGACTAATAATGTAAAGTACATTACTAAAACATTATTACGTTTATTGTTTTTTTCGCATTTTGTTTTAATGAGACAAAAAAATAAAATAAATGAAACCGTCCTTCGACATGCAGTGGTGGGGAAAATGTGGAAAAATCCTCGTTACAAAAAAATATGTTAAATTTTCATTATTTCATTTCGAAATAAATAAAATTTTGACATAAAATATAGTGTTCAAGTTTGCAAAACTGTGGGCAGTGAAAACGACAAACAACGGTAAATTGTGCAGCACTATCATTGAATATGAATACAGAAAAATACACCATAGAATACTTGCTATGAGGAGCTTCATTGCAAAGTGGCAACACTGGGCCCGGAAACTTTTTTAAAAATATGCATTTTAGCATAATTTAATTGTACACTCTTTTATCAGCTATTCGGAAGATAAAAAAGAATTTCTCTTCATCTGTTACGTTACATTATTTAACAGTATAATTTTGCGACATGGTATTCAGATTATACTGTTCTCAAAGTGGAATAGGTAAGCTCTATCCTCATAATGAAATTCAGACCGCAGTTTATGACGAGAAACCCATAATCTCGACCCACAGTACCAATAAATTCTACAGTCACTACACCAGACATTTTTCTTTTTTCTTTTTTTGTAAGTTTGTTAGGATTCATTTATGCATTAGATCTCAAACTTCATTATTACAGACTCTGCTCTTCAATTGCTGCATGTTCGATTCGATATTACTACGTGCAGAAAGGATTTTTTCAGAATGGTAATCTTAAAAGTTTAATGAGTCATAAGTATTATAGCTCATACTCAGTTTACATCCAAAAAGCCTACTCAGGACAGCCAAATTGACACACGGGAATTGCTGCTAACCATAATTCCATCACACGGAGTGATTGTCGTTCTATGATCTTGAGTTTCACCTTGACATAAGTTACGTTTTTAATGAGTGTAGGATTAAAACTTCTCTGTATTATATGTCCTTTAAAACTGATTCATCTAAATAGAATCTTGAGCAACTGTCAACTATGGATGACATAGTTTTAAACAATCTGAAGTGGACACCACATGACTTTGTACGTCTTTTAAATTATGTAAATTTGTAATGCGCTTCATTCAAATTTATTTAATTTGAAAAATAAACTCAAAAATTTAATAATATTTAGGTTCGGCGATTTTTCTTCAAATAAAAGAGATATCGCCAAACTAGGTTAAATTTTGTAAACTTATTTTTGAAGTCAAATTTGGGGATAGTTTGCCCAAATTCTCAAATTTGAAGACGGCGGGATTTTGGGAATGGCCCGAACAATGACTGTCCATAGACTTTTAATGTATTGAAGCTGGCCATAGACACCTTAATGTAATGGCAGTCTTTGGGGAGAGCCTGTAAATAATATTTTGGTGCTCTTCATTCAAACTTCTTCGAATCTTCAATAGTATTAAGGTTAGAATGTTTCTTGACAAACATAAGAGCTATCGCAGAGTTGGGTTTAGTTTTAAAAACTTTTTTTGGCTCCAAATTTGGCAACATTTCGGCAAACCTTGTCAAGATTGGAGAGGGCTGGAGACTGCACATGACCTAAATAATGACTGTCTACACATTTGTGTGACCAAAATGTATTGAAGCTCTCCATAGACTTTAATGTATTGAACGTCTTTTCGGTGACTTTCTAAATAACTACTCAGTAGATTGCAATCAAAAAGAGAGGTTCACAACTAGATGTTACAACAGTACAATAAATAAAATTTCAGTATTCTACGCCTAATGGTTTTTGAGTTATACGGGTTACATACATAGTACGTACTTACGTACAGACGTCACGAAAAATCTAGTCAAAATGAACTTGTGGTTGTTCATAATAGATCATGATAGATGTTACAACAGTACAATAAATAAAATTTCAGTATTCTACGCCTAATGGTTTTTGAGTTATACGGGTTACATACATAGTACGTACTTACGTACGTACAGACGTCACGAAAAATCTAGTCAAAATGAACTTGTGGTTGTTCATAATAGATCATGAATGCATGCATAACTACATACATACATGCGTAAGTTGAGATGTCATGCAAAAACTCATCAAAGTAAATTCAGCGATTGTCAAAATCCAAATACCAAAATTTTTCGCTATCACTATACTTCCTTTTAAGCTAGATTTTATAGCTATGATGAAAAGTAGAAATGACTGACATCGCCAACGGTTCTTGGTGATTTTTAAGACCGAATATATTAGAGGGACGAAAGAGTAATTTCGTAATTTTTAATAAATTTTCAACGAATTTTTAATCCCAGGCGAAGAGCAAATGATAATGCATATTTTACAAAAAAGCACAATATTAAAAGATTGGGAGCCGCTCTTTTAGATAAAAAAAATTATGGATATTTCTTTCTTGCTTTTTTCTTTTTTTTTCTTTGAGAGAGATATATGAAAAGAGCATTTTGGCCCCGTACTCCATATAGGATATGAATTTTTGAAAATTACTTAATCGGCCTATATTGAAAAACACCTATACATGCCGAATTTCACATTATTAGCTTTAAGTAGTTTTGAGTAGCTGAAATATTGACATAGGAAAGAAAGGCCACTACTTTTACTCTTTCCGGTAACCCGAATATAATATTCCTCCCTTGAAAAGAGTATTCTTTGATGCAAACCCTCATATCTTCGCGGTTGAATTCTTACAGAAATATTCTGTCCTCTTTAAATAAATTACTTTCTGTATAAAGGAAAAATAGAAAGTGGATATTCAAGTGATGCTATAATCCTACCACAACGTAGTTTCACCCTCCTCACATTCTGAAGCATTTATTCTTCAAACGCGGATGAGAAAATAAAAGTGTTTGGCAAAATTTGATTTATAAAATAATAAATCGGTTGCCCGAATAAAAGAGAAGGCGAAAAAAAAAAATTGCTGTTCTATTCTCCATATTCTTCCTCTGTTCAAACAGACCTATTCTCTGACGACATCCTCAAGAGCTTGAGGATTTTTCATTTTTTTTTTTTTTTTTTCTCCTCTCACAAATTCCTCGCATAACCGTCTCATTCATTTACATTACATAACTCATCCATCTCGCCATGTAAACTCACAGCGATACTGCACCACCAATTCGCGTGCCTTCTCTTTCAAATTTCGTGTGACCCACAAAGCTGTTTAACCGTGGTCAGCAATTCTGTCACGCCGACTGACCATCGAGAACAGGAAAATTCTCTCCTCTGGACCTCCCTTCTGAAGACCCGGCGACCAATCGCAAGACCATAATAAATTCCGATTATTTTAAAAGAACTGAAGGAAAAAAAAAATTGTTCAGTAATACGAATGTGCATGAGTTTGCTGTTGTAAACTTTCGTTTTTTTGTTTGTTTTTTTTTCCTTCTTTGCTTGATCTTGTCTCGTGTTGGACCAGCAAGCACGTGTGTTGCAACGATGGGATTTGATAGTTGGTGGAAACTGGTTAGATTGGAGTTTCCAAAAAGCTCAGTTTGACGGATATGAGTCTTGTGCATGGAATTCTCAAGGAAATCGAGATGAGAAATTGATTTATCGCCGATTTCTGATTAGACACCAGCGTGGCGTTTGCTTGTTCTCTCCCTTGTTGGGAAATCGCTGTTCGACCGAGAGACTTAATTGGACGAGTTGATGTGTCTCACTTTTGAGACGGACTGGGAAAAATGTGTTAAGTGTCATGCAGGCAACGGAGCATGTCTGCGATCGAATTGAGGCCAGAGAGTTGAGCAAGAGATTACTTAAGATGTCAATAATTAAATCAGCTAATTAGTTCAAGCTTAGTGTGTACGTGAAGAATCCCGCGATCCAGTTAATCTACGAGTTAACGGTGTTATTAAAACCAGATCAAGGGTATTGAAAACTGTAAACATTTCCAATCCAATTTCTCAACGTAAATTGTTTGGGTAAATGTTTATTACGGACAATTCGAGATAATTTGAATTAATTTCTCAAGAAATATAAATGATTACTCGACTCAGTTACAGTGGACAGTAATCCAACTGAAAAGTAACTGCTCTAGTTCAAAAATATCAAAAAATATCAAAGGTGTTTAGTAAGTATCATGGGCGCCGGCAGCATAGGGCAAGGGGGACAATGGCCCCCCTGGATTTTTGTATGCAATGTTTTTCCTTGCTTTTTTGTTCTTTCCAACAAGGTAACCATACGTTGTAGTAGTCTTTGCCACCCCTGGGAAATATTCTGCCGGCGCCCATGGTAAGTATCTTCATTTTCTAACTCACAAAACAATATTACACCATCTTCTTGGCATAAGAGCACCAATTGTCATTCGTGCAAAAAGGAGAAGGGAAAGAATCTTTATTATCTTTTAACAGAAAAAATGCAAAAAAAAAATGCAAAACGTTGGTATAAACCAATATAAATGTAGTAGGCCAGTTTTGTTACAGTAATTGGTCTTTCTTAAGGCTCGTTCTGGTGTAACATTTTTTATCACTAACGATAACATGTTAAAAAAAATTGCCTGCCGGATCTATAGTTTTCATTGATACTATACCAAGGTTTCGTGCTTTCTGTTTAAATCCAAAACTAAGCTGAATTTACTTATTGTTTTAAAAACGAATTTTACCTAGCCTATTCTTCTAAAAGGGCAGAGAGATAAACTTTTGAATTGCTGCATCGATATACTTGCTGCACTTCGCTATACTAAATTTCCTATAAAGAAAAATTAGCTTCAGAATTTCAGCTGAAAAATGATTGAGGAACAGAGGGTTGTTTTTCAAATTTGATTACGAGCATTATAAATAGGAAACATCCCCCGACACAATGAAGACGATTTACGAGAAATATTTCAATAAAGCGAAGGGGGGGGGGGAGGCTTACAGTCACACAAGCGCTTGAGATCTATGTGAAAAAAAAAGAGGTGTGAAAATATTTTGCAAAAAAATTTCATAACACACCATATTCTAATGAAAAGAGCTGAATTGTCATGTTTTCCACATCTTACAGCGATAAACTGTCGTTTTATGAGCTTGAGAATATATACCTCTTTACATTCTTTAAAAGGCACAACCATTTTTGAAAAATCTCTGGAAAAATTAAAAGTCCTAGTCAAGTACTGCCAAAGTTTACTACTCGATCTAACTCCACACCAAAAAACTATTCCTAACTTAGACCAGTAAAAATAGTGAAATGGAAATATATATCAACCATCTGGTGCGCATGTCGATCGTAGCTGCAGATAAACTCATTTGTTATTGGCATCATCATTTTCCAGCAGATATATAACTTTTTTACCCCTGCCAGCCCCCTGCACGCGAATTGCACGTGGCAGGCCTCACTTGTTAATGAAAAAGGGGTGACAACGGCTGATGTTGCGCATAGGGAGGTTGCCGAGGTTGATTGCGGTTGCTGATGCGTGAGCAGCCCATCAGCCATCTGTTGCTAATGGGCTAGCCAATGCCTTCTGTTTTATTAAATTGACGTAAAAGTTAAGGATGCACTGTATGGATTGAATGCAACGGAAGCGATCCCGTGGGCCTTGTTCGGCGCTTGTTAAGATTTCAGTCGTAAGGGAGTCTGAAAGGAATTAATGGGATTTTTTTACTGCATCCCTCATTAAACTTGAAAAATGATTGTGGTGGTGGATTTTTTGTTTAAACTCTTTCCTGTCTTTCGCGAGTTGCATCTTATAAAAGGGCGATAATAGACAGATTACAATGTTTCAGTGGCAAGGGTGAACAAAATATTCCTGAAATTATAGGTAACTTCAGATTTCAACCAGCTGCCCTGAAGTAATTCAATTTAACACACTTATATTGGGCCATCTAAGCTTAGGGTTTAGGAGTCGGACTAACAGCCGAACGGCTGCACCTTCAATTTCCCATCCACCACTGAAGACCATCGTGTATATGAGGTATAACTTCAGGTGTGGCTTCAAAAGTTCTTTTAATGGACACTACCAGTTTCCGAGGGGCAGTGCGCAGCTAGAGAGGGGGGCAAGGAGGGGCATTTGTCCCCGGGCGCAGCACCCGAGGGGCGCCAAATTGTACATAAAAAAGTTCCCCATTACATTTTGACAAATAGGAGGGGTCGTAAAAATTTCAGTTTCCCCGGTCTCTGAAAACTCTAGCTACGCCTCAGCCGAGGGGTATCAATGTTCTACCATCACATCTTCTGATAGTGATCCAAACTATAGAAGGAAAACTAACTACAAGAAGTGAAGAAGAAGCTTATAGCTTTAAACGGCGCATTCGTTGACATGACCTACTCGGTCTTGGCAAACAAACATTGATATAAGCCAAAAAGTCTAGCTGTTAGATTACCGGACTTGAAATCGAAGAGTTGTGGATTCGATCAACCGACCGACGATTATAGGCAATCGTGTACATCCAGTGGACTTGCACAGTGAATCCATATGCATTTCTAGAGTCTCATCGATGGTCGTAAGCAATTTTAGGCTATTCAATGCTTTACTATTCAAACATGTGTGCAAATCAATCATAAATTTCAGCACGCTTAAATTTAAAAATCCGTTTTCGCTCATAAGAAAATTTCAACATTTTTTTTTTTTCTTGCCGATTTTGCAATAGATGCTGTCAAATTATTAAACAGGCATACGAAATTAGGAAAAAGATATTTTCTTTTCTTTTCTGAACCCTCCCAGTGGTTTGTGCAACTGTGAAGATGTTTTCCTCCGCAGGTAATTTCGAGAGTGAAATGAAAGAAGTTGATAATGAATTTAAAGCTCTTGTTTAAATCAGGTGTGCACAGTGTTACGTTTCATCGGAGCATTTAAAAATCTTTCTGGGAAGCAGCACAGGTAGTAGAAGGGTAACCTTTACTGCTATATCTTTTCAATGATGAGAGAAAACATGTTAAACCCAGGTTTAAGATTTAATATGAAAAATTGTTTATATCTCTGGTTAATTGTTTATATCGCTGGTCCCGCAGTGGTCGGGGCGCTAAACTCCGTTCCCATTAGAACACGGCAAGCGAAGCAGCATCCGGCTTGGCCAATGCTTGGGAGGGTCAACTTCCTCTCGGCTCAACTACTGTGGGATCGTGTACGCTAATGGGAGCTAGTGCACGTAAAATCCGTCGTGGCTCCAATGCCCTCCAAGTTGTTAGACGATACCTCTCGGGTTGTTGATTTCAGGGAGTTGGTCCCTCCTCTGGAATGGGTTCAAAATGAGGGGACCAGGGGATAAATCGTACTTCCTCCCACTGAGGCCCTAAAAATGGAAGGGGCACCCCCTCTGTCCATCGCCTCCCTACCTAGGGGGGGAACAGGCACCGCCGTTTGTGGTTGTCAGGGGACATCAGAAACAACAACAACCTTCTCGTTGAAAAATAAGTTGTGAATTCTTAATCAAATTCTTTGGTACTTACTTATTATCCCGGTGGTTATTTCCGCCAAACTATTTTTTCGTCAAATGTGCTGGCAAACTGTTGACAATCCTATATATATTCCAAACCTTTAATAATTTCATGCGTCTCGCATTTATCTTGGCGAAAAATCGCTCGTCTTGGCGGACCGCCGGTATAATACGTAAGTACCAATTCTTTTATCAAATACAAAACTTATTACATTAGTTTGTATTATACTGTAGAGAGAAAAATCTCTTCAGATTTCTCCTTGTGATTCTAAATCTTTATGAAAACACACACACACACACACAAACACCCTCTCTAAAAAAAAAAAAAAGTTTTAAAAAAACCTTAAGCCATTGATAGATTGTTACCAATAGCGTTATCGCGTGCCGAACGCGTGGAGATATTGTGTTATTCCTCTGTCTTTTTTTTTTTTTTCCATTCTTTTTTTCAATTCTCGCACACACACTGTCAGTTAGATATACCTGCAACAAACAGCCATGAAAAGAGGCTTTTACCACGTCATGGAAAAGCTTGTTGTCGGAAGCCCTTTGTGTTGTCTTTACACAGCGATGGCTTTTGTTTGTTTCTACCCGGCTCTTCTCCTGTTTTATTTTTATTAATTTTTTATTCCTTAGTTGCGGTTTTGTTATAATTAATTTGCTGGTCTCACATCTTAAGGAGGGGAAAAACAAATAAACGTTGAACAAGAATTAAACAAGGAAGGCAAATCGCGTCGAACACATCGATAATAAAAAAAAATCTTTTGAACGCAATCGTATATTTGGGCATGCACTACTATGTAACGCATAGGCGCACCCACGGAGGGGGCTATGGGGGCTGAAGCCCCCCCTAAAGGTAGAAAGTAAGAAGTGAAAAGCATTAAAAAATGAAAATTGTCGCTAATGAATTAATTTTTTTTAGTTCTTTCTTTTTTTAATTATCTTCAAATTATTTCTAACCAATAAAGACATTCATTTAAAAAAGTTCTTAAATAAATGCTTACAGTTAGTTGAAACACTGTTACACACACACGGTTATAACGTCGCTCAAAAGATCAGATAATTATTTATGACATTATAATGAGTTACATTGCTTGTGTTCTATAGGACAGTCAAGTGGTACCGAATATTTTGACGTTATAAGAGAGTTGTAACTGACCGAGGTCCCTATGACCGAGTTCAGCGGTATTTGTATGTAGCCCAGCCCCCCTAAACTAAAATTCTGGGTGCGCCACTGATGTAACGGTAGTTAACTTGTTTGTTTTCTGCGTCGCAAAGACGTCGCCCGCTTCGACCCAGTGGAATGTTCAGAGGCATAATCCTAGAGGCAGCGATCGGGGCACAGAACGGGAATCTCCGCCATTGGGTGTAACCACAAAGGAAGCGGAAAGGGAAAAGAAAAGAAAAACACTCAAGTACAAACCTGGAAATTCAAACAGACTTACAAGATAAATCTCGGTATAACGAATTTGATGCGACCGAAGATGAAATTCGTCATAGTACTGATAAAGTCGTTAAAGTGAAGTTCATTATAACTGAATTGGCACGGTAAGATTATCTTTCCATAAAAATATTTTATTCGCTGATTTGAAACATTCGTAAAGATGACAAAGGCACGAGATTTTACTATAAATAAATAAGCACAGTAATTTTGTAAGCAACTTCCAATAAAACGGAAAATTACGTAACGATACGGTGAACTGACACAAATTCAAAATCTTCTTAGGCATAAAAAATGAGGAAGTAGATGTAATAAGAGTAAGAGTTTTTTTCTTTTTTTTCTTCTGGTCAGTTTCTTTGAAAGTAAGGCTCTTCGTCATCATCATAGCTGGTGTAAATTCAAAGATGTGAAATGCCCAATGAGATAGATGACTGATATAAATAAATAATGTTCTTAGCCCTTTAACGTACAGTGTTCCCGCTATGGGAACACCAAACTCTGACGTTTCGACTGTTGCCAGTCACGAAGAATAGATTGGATTTCTATAAAAATAGTTGCGGGTGACGTAGTTCCACGAGAATCCTTTACTTTTTAGTACGTCATTTCCCGTAAAAAAATGGTCACGATTATTTTTAACAGCACTGCCACCTGCTGAAAAATGGAAGAAGGCGAGAACAGCTGGATAGATTGCCCAATGCTGAAAAAAGGGCAGCCGCTGCCATCGCTCGACTTAACGACCAGCAAGATGGCGGACGATCGAAACGTTCATCGCGTGCCACAGATCTAGAGACTCCTTTTTGACGCAGCTGGCGGTGTCGCACAGCCAGCTGCGTCAAAAAAAGGGTCTCTAGATCTGTGGCACGCGATGAACGTTTCGATCGTCCGCCATCTTGTTGGTAGTTAAGTCGAGTGATGGCAACGGCTGCCCTTTTTTCAGTTTTGGGAAAGGGTTGCGCCTCAAAAGGTTAAGGGCCATACTTCCTCGTATTAGAGTGATCTTGTTGGACCCCAAAACAGCTGTCGGCTTTCTATACCTTCATTATACTAATATAATGTTCTTTGTTTGGAACATAATGTGTTTAGCAGATACTATCAGGCTGTAACGAAAGTTTTCCGCCATATCTGCCTGAAAATCTAACTTCTAACTCCTTAGATAAGTGTTTTTGAACTTTCGGTACCAAACCTGCACAGTGTCACATGATACAACAATAGTACTTAAAGCCGTACTCATAATTCGTTGATATTCTTTAGCTGACTTTTTGCAACACAAATGGAAGTAAATGATGGTTCTAATCCTCTAGAGTGATAGTTCCATTTGGGACACCTTATACTTAATGATAACTATATTTTTTACAGATTTCACAACACAGTGTTATAAAGTAAACCTCTTTCTTTCAAATGCCAAAAATCGTTTGACAAAATAGGAGCAAATACGCCAACGAGAACTGTGTGCTGACGATGTTTGCGGTGGCGGGAAACTTTCGTTACAACCTAATACTTCGTTTATAGGTTGAAAAGAAATTTTTAGGATGCATTAATGACTATGAGTGGCGCTTTTTCTGAATGCGTTACAATGTCGTTGCTCTGTTGTAGATAAACACAATCCATGGTATTGACATGGAAGCTTACCATTAATTTTGGATTCTATAACCAGTTTTTTATTAGTTAATTTAATGTGCAGAAAAATAATTGTGCATTTATTTTACACAATTAAATACGCAATAATTGTGAAATTTTTGTGCGTGTCTTATTTGTGTACGCATTGTGAAAGACATTTGCATTAATGCCTTTCGTAATCGAGACTGCATGATTTATTTTCTATTAACAGCATTTAATTTAGAACGAAAACCCTTAGAGAAATCCTTGTCCCACTTTTTTTTTTTGTAAGTATAAAAAGGTGATAAAGCCCATAAAATCACAAGTCACCGCGACGAAATCCAATAATTAATGTCACCTAATCCAGTAGAAGTCATCATGCATTTCAAACTCGGAGTAGAATAAACTGCCGGAAAACAATGCATTCATTAAAATAAAGCACTGCGGTATACATATGCGAAGGAGCTGGGGGGGGGGGTGCGTAAACGACGAGAACATTTCATTGTTTAAAATGCACGCACGGCAGTTAAGGCTCACTCCTCCGAAAGAGCAAGAAATTTAAAATCCACTTTTCTAGAACACATCCAATGAAAATTTCCATGTCTGTCAGAAGCGGATTACTTTACGACTTCTGCAGCAGCCAATGGGACACGGACTTGCCCGTATGGGCTTTGCGACATACAATTTTCAAATCCGTATAGCATTCCGTCGTTCCGAGCTTGAAATATTGCCAGAGTTTTAGTTCGTTTTTCATTTTCCATCTTTGAATGAAATGCATCACTAATTCGGAAAACGGGGGGTGGGTTTTTTTTTTGTCGCTGGAAGAAGGAGGAAGTAAAAAAAAAAAAAAAGTGGTGCTTTTTGTCGTTTTCAGACATGAAAAATGTGAGAAAATGTTAAATTGCCACTCGCTGCGGTTTCGAATGTTCTTGAGAAACTCTGTCAAGCCTCCTTGTACGGCGCCGGTAAAGTGCTCTTACATATAAAGGGACCAAACGTTCCTAATTTAACCCTTTGAGGCGCAAACCTTTCCGAATGCTGAAAAAAGGGCAGCCGTTGCCATCGCTCGACGTAACTACCAGCAAGATAGCGGACGATCGAAACGTTCATCGCGTGCCACAGATCTAGAGACCCTTTTTTGATGACAGCTGGCTGTGCCACAGATCTGGAGACCCTTTTTTGACGACAGCTGGCTGTCCAACAGATCTGGAGACCCTTTTTTGACGACAGCTGGCTGTGCCACAGATCTAGAGACCCTTTTTTGACGACAGCTGACTGTGCCACAGATCTGGAGACCCTTTTTTGACGACAGCTGGCTGTGCCACAGATCTGGAGACCCTTTTTTGACGACAGCTGGCTGTGCCACAGATCTGGAGACCCTTTTTTGACGACAGCTGGCTGTGCCACAGATCTAGAGACCCTTTTTTGACGACAGCTGGCTGTGCGGCACAGCCAGCTGTCGTCAAAAAAGGGTCTCCAGATCTGTGGCACGCGATGAACGTTTCGATCGTCCGCTATCTTGCTGGTAGTTAAGTCGAGCGATGGCAACGGCTGCCCTTTTTTCAGCATTGGGCAATCTATCCAGCTGTTCTCGCATTCTTCCATTTTTCAGCCGATGTCAGTGCTGTTAAAAATAATCGTGACAATTTTTTACGGGAAATGGCGTGCTAAAAAGTAAAGGATTATCGTGGAGCTATGTCACCCGCCACTATTTTTATAGAAATCCAATCTATTCTTCGTGACTGGCAACAGTCAAAACGTCAGAGTTGGGTGTTCCCAGTGCGGGAACATTGCGCGTTAAAGGGTTGAGAGGTTTTTTTTTTCAGTTTGACCCCAAAATGTAAAACAGTAAGTGGAGAAAAATTTTAATAATAGTAATTATTTCATCCCAGTTTTAAAAAAAAATGAATCACTTTTCTTTCATTTTATGAATGTCAATAATGCTTTAGTTGAATAAATAGAAGCTTGTTTCAGAAGAGCGTTGAATTTACGAAATGTTTCCAATTTTTGTTTCAGAATTGGGTAACACCACGCTGATTTGTTCCCATTTCTTTGTTAAAAAATTTGGTCACCCTCTAGCTTAGCACTCGTGCTTTAACTTTTTGTCACATTAATTAACGACCAGTTCTTTCACAGCGCGGCGATAATAATGCATTACTAACATAATAATAGGACGTGCAGTAAATTATGAGGATTGCATCGATTATGAACGACATTCCAAGACGACCTTATTTGCGATCATACAGTAGCGGATCCAGGGGGGGGCTAGGGGGTTTCAGCCCCCCCCGAAGAGATTGCTAAAGGGTAACATTCTGCTTTGTTATACACTTTAAATAGCTAAAATTATCATATTTTATTACTTAGACCCTCTCAAAAGCATACACATTGGCTTAGACTAAAATTTTGATTCATAGTACTTTTTAATTGGGTGAAATAAGCTTTTTTAAAAATTTAGCCCCTCCCCCAAAAAATTTCTGGATCCGCCACTGCGATCATACTATTACTTAATTAATAGTTAATTATTCCCTCCCCCCCCTCCGCTCCAAGCAACAACTGCGACACGTTGGACCACAGAGGGAACATTGAGAGATCCATGCCGGGCAGCAACGATGGGAGGAATTGGGTACCCTACTAGCAATTTTGCCCGGGCCATCATCGGCTGACTACGTGGCCGATGGTAGCCCGAGCGAAATTGCTAGTAGGGTAATCACTTCTGTCATGTCTTTAACGGTGAGAACGAACAGGTTAAAGGCAATAAGATACTAAAGTATTCGCTTTAATCACTAATATTGACTAGTCTACGTAGTAGAACCAGACAACCAACCTAATTAATTAGACTACTAAGTAGAACAATAAAGATTCTTTCGTTTGCTCCCGTAAAACAATTATAAATATTAAAATGAACGGTATTTCCAATAGAGAGCTCGGAGAAACAGAACCTATTTCGTGGTCTTGGTACACAAGTTAAAATAAAGTATTTGCTCCCGGGTCTTTGAAAAACTTCAAAATGATTATTGGCATGGGTTTTTAATCTGTGGTAAATGGGACAGGAAAAAGAAACAGGTAGACGGAAAGCATAAAAGAATTCTAGCCCCATCATTAAAAATAAATATTTAATTATTTGACATTTAAGGAATAAATGTGCAGCCATTTCCAAGATTCAACGAAAGATTCAAAGAACGTATTCTCTACCGTCAACTTTTTAGCATGCTTTGCAGAAAGCTCTGACTTGTTCTCGGGTTCGTAGCTTAAAAGTCCAGTGTATATGGAAAATTGTTGTAATCAGTCCACTTGTCAGGAGGAAATACAAATATTATTGGTTCTAGAAATTCGATGAACAATCTTCAATACACAATTCACAGAAATGAATAAGCTAAAGCTCGATCAGGGCCCTAACAGTTTTGCCGCCTCGGACAGAAATATAAAATGCACCCCCCCCCCCCACAGTAAAATTACTATTAAGAGAAATAAATTGTTCACAGATACTGTTTTCATGCCTATAAATCTGGAATAGCTCTTTAAATATAACACAGCATAAGAAGAACCATATTTATTAAAAACCACACATTAAGCTAAAAACCAAAATAAAGGAAAAAAAATAAAGAGTTTTTTTTTTCTCACTTTTAATTCTGCAAAATTTCTGACTTTTTCTCTAAATCAATTTTTCAACTAATTCATGTTCGATAGCCAATGTAGTTAAATTATTTAACCTATCTGGAAGAGTTGTGGATCATAAGAAATTTTTAGTTAACTTTAATTTTGAGAATCTCTTCTCTGCACTTGTCTCAATTATCGGCAAAGAAAACGAAATTCTCGAAGCAAATAGCAAGATGCGGTGTAAAATCTATAGTTGAAATTAGCTTTGAAATTTCAAATGGGCTTTCCTTTTTGCCTAATAAGGCCGTAACTGACACTATTTCATTTACTAGATCAAGCGCGTTTATGTTCCCGATTCCCCATCGGTCAGTATTAACTCCAATTGTTTACACTATAAACAGTGTTAACGCCTCACCATGGCACATTGGTTATATCATTGGAAAGGGTAGACGGGCGAAGTTTGAAGGTCCCGAGTTCGGGTCTGATACGGGTTAGGACCCCTTAGAAAGACACCCACGGAGGGCACCCCACCCTTCGGCCTAGAGTCCATGCTTAGATAATCGGCCGTAATATCACAAACAAACAATAAACAGTGTTTACACTGTGTTATAATGTTTAATTAGCACTTTTTAGGAGTGTCTTAACTCATTTATGCCGTGCAAAAATTTAAAATAATTACATTGGGTACTTATTAAATTAAATCTGCACTGTAATGTATTTATCGCTTTGTTTACTGTAAAAAAAATAAAACTACCTTAAATTTTAATTCAGGATCTTTCACCAGAACATCTCGTGATTCGCAATCCAAATTAACATGTTACGTGGCTGCTTAAACTCAGTGTTAGCCAGAATGCTATCTCGTCGGTCAGATCTCTTACATAATAGAACATTTCATTCAAAATCACATCCAATCGAAGATCCTTTCAAAAAATCTTTACTGTTTCTTAAGAGTTCTAGAACAGGTGGTAAATCGCTGTCTTTTGACTGCAATACCTTTCCTAATGGATTCACGCAATTGAAGATTTTGTACCAAGTAATAATAGAGCATTAGGAACATGAACTGTTTGAGAGAGTTAAATAATCCTAGCCTCATTGGAATTAGATTTGTCAATACCTTTATACCTTACCAAGAATGCGATCTGTTTTTTTTTTTTTTTTTTGTCATCAGGAATGCAATCTAGAAATATGAGATAATATTTGGCTAGTTGAATTTTATTAACAAGCTGTAATTTGAATCCAACTGGAAATCTTACTGCCCCCCCCTAATAAAAAATCTATGCAAAATGTGTATATATTTGTTCGCACATCACATATAAACAACTGAAAAAGGGCGTAGCCAGGATTTTTATTAGGGGGGGGGCAGTAGCGGATCCAGGGGAGGGGCTAGGGGGCTTCAGCCCCCCCAAAAGAGATTGCTCAAGGGTAACATTCTGCTTTATTATACACTTTAAATAGCTAAAATGGTCATATTTTATTACTTAGCCCCTCCCAAAAGCCTAATACATTGATTTAGACTAAAATTTTGATTTATAGTACATTTTAATTGGGTGAAATAAGCTTTTTAAAAAATTTAGCCCCTCCCAAAAAAAATTTCTGGATCCGCCACTGGGGGGGGGGGGGGACAAGACAAGGAGACCATGGAGTCCAAATGCTCCTCCTCCCGGTTTGTCATAATCAGACTCTATGACTAGCTCATTTTAGGGGGGGGGCAGCTGCCCCCCTGCCCCCCACTGGCTACGCCCATGCAACTGAAGCAAATGAAATGAAATTTATAGCAACACCAAAAGTGGCAACTTAATTTAAACTGCAGTTGCTAAAATATTTCTAATTCGTTGCTAATTCGCTGCAGTTGCTAAAATATTTCTAATTTCTAAACAGCTAAAACTAGCTAACTATATAGCTAAATAGAATAAAACTTTATAGCTAAAACTAGCTAACTAAAACTTTGTAATAGCTTACTTGCTATTACAAAGTTTTGAGATTTAAAACTGTTGTTTGAAAACTCTGTGTAATGTTCGCCCATTGTTAAAAAATGGCTCAACGGAATAGAATGAAATTCGGAATTATATTGAATGGTAAGTTAATTGAAACAATAGATACCAAAATTGTTTTAAATAATTCATAAGACTTTGAGATTTTGTAAAAATCGCTTTAAAAGTTTGTTCTGGCATCCATCAAAAACGGATTAAGAGAACAGAATGAAATTAGGCCATATGATGGGTAACAAAGCATCATCGAAATTTTTAAAAGATTTGAATAAATTGAAAGGGTTTGCAAAAGTTGCACTGTATTTTTTCTTTTCTTTTTTAGGGGGCGGGGAGAGAGGGCGTCACTTTAAGGCGTCTGGAGGTAAAACAATAGGTGGCTGTTCGACTTAAACAAATTACGTCGATTTCTTTTTTTTTTTTAATTATTACTATTTCTTTAATTTTGAGAAAATTTTACAGGCATAATATTAAAGTTTCTAAAGTTAATAGAACAAAATTCAGTTACTATCGATGAGATTGAGTTTAATAACATTGAATATATATATATATATATATATATATATATAATATTTTGAGAAAATTTTGTGTGACCACTTCGTGAAAACAACTAGTGCTCAGACAAAAGGCAATGAAATGAAATTTTCTTAAGTAGTAGGCGGTTAGTAAATTAAATTTCAGGTTTTTAATTTTCTACAAATTTGAATTATTTTTGGGGTTTGACATAAACTTTGATAAAGTTTTTCGCGCATCAAGTAAAAAGCAAAATATAATTTAATCAGAAGTTGCAGTGTTAAATATCGGCTACTTGCTATTACAAGGAATTTTCAAGATATTCTCTTTTCAGTTTAACATTCATTACAAGCATCTTCTTTTGCAACTTTAAATAATTTCTTGATGTAAGAAGCTCATTCACTAAAAGAAAACGTTAATTTTGAATGTAAAATATTTTCTCTATCGACAATTTGTCTCAGTAATTTGCTACTCTCTAAACTGTAATCTTAGAACCATACACAAGAGTTATAACTTTGCTTTGTATATTTCTGCCAGTATGTTAATTCCATTTTTTGTACTATGAAAATGCAAATGAAATTCCGCGCGGTTAGTAAAAACCCATCAATGACGGACGGGTACATCAGCTAGTAAAGTTATATAGAATGATATTCTTCAGAATATTTTTTACCAATTCTTTTACTAATACGAAATGTATTTTTCAAATTCGAGCCAAAATGCCGCCCCGGACAGGGGTCCGGTTTGTCCAGCCATAGGGCCGCCCCTGGCTCGATTTTTAACAGTCACTAACAGCAATACTTCTCCTACCACACTGCAGAATGGTTGAAGTTTGAAGGTCCTGAGTTCGGGCCTACCGCACGGTTATCGACAGTCTAGAGTTTTGGACGGTTTTGTCTACATGTAATGTGAACAAGTGCTTTAGAACCCCTTAAAAAGTCCTCCGCCCAAGGTACACTTTCCGTAGGCAGATTGCCGCTCTTGTAATCTTGCCATGACACAAAATAGAAATAGAAATGCACTCTGCAGAATTTCGGAAATATAATTATAAATTTGGGTTTAATGACAATTTTTAAACGCATGAAAAAAAAAAAAAATAGTGCATCTTTTCTAAAAATGTATTTCTTAATTGGATCTTTCAAACTTTCAAGTGCAGCAATTTTCGAGTTCTTCTTTGTCATGCAGATCTTTTTCACCAACACAAAACTTTACCAGTACATTTAACCTATTCATAATCTAAAGAGATTGCCTGTAACCGCTTATTTCCGACGCCCAGTCCGAGCATGCGCATAGTTAACAATAGATGAAAAAAAGATACCCAGAAAGCAAAAACTACCAGTACTCCTGAAATATTACCAGCAGAACTATCGCCGGGCAGTATAGCCCCTCCTCCCCTCTCTCTTTCTCTCATATCATGCCAGGAGAAATGTGAATTAATAATAAGCGATACACACAGCGCGCGGCCTTTCAATTAGTTCTAATGCGCGGCACGAGCGAATCTGTAAAGTGGCCTTCCCTGTTGGCCACTTAATAATGTAAAGGGCAATTTTGTTATTATTATTATTACGTTATTATTATAAAGGAAGAGAACCCCTGAACGTTAAACGTGGACGTGAGGGGAATTGGATTTCCTTTCCGTGGTTATGTTTCGAGTGTATACGCTGTGATTTTCCAGGAGGCAGCCACTAGCGGGGGTGGGAGTTGAAATGGGGGTGTTATTTTCGCTAGACGCCATGATTCTACACGTACATACACCGGCTAGCATTCATGTATATCGTGAGCATCAAAGGGGTTTGCCCTGCACCTAGATTTCTTTCATTTTTTTTCTGGGCGAAGCAGAAAAGTTTTTAGCTTATTAGTCGAAAATATTTTGAGCCTTATTTTCCATTACTAATGAATGAGTTGGCTAAACTTGTATTAGGTTCGTGCGAATGCAAGGTAAAGCGACAAAAACAAAAAGTTTATTATCAACAAAATCAACAAAAAGTTTATTATGAAGACCTATTAGAACAGTGATTCCCAACCGGGGGATCGCGACCCCCAAGTGGGTCGCCATGCCTTTTTTCGGGGGTCGCCACAGACCGCTTTTGTAGGAAATTAATAGTAAACTATTTTCAAGTTTTTTTTGCCATGAGACACCATTTCTAGCTTTTCCTTTGGAAAGAAAAAATCCTTATTCTCGTCAGGGCTTTTGTATCAAAGCTGCAAAAACTGACGTCGGTGAATCTAGGAGTGTTAACTAATGCTTGAGAACCTATGCATTAAGGCAGAAGAGTCGGAAATAGGAATTGCAATTAATTTAAAGGGGGTAATTAGTAGCCACCTTGAAGCCCTTCAATCTGAATCGTGCGAAATCCATTTCACACATCTTTAGATGTCGCCGATCTTCCTGATGAAGTGCAGGGTGAATTTTTGAATTTGCAAAATGACTCCTCCGCAAGTGATTTATACCAAGAAAAACCGTTAACTCAATTTTGGTGTGCTGTGCGTTGCTCATATCCGATAATTTTTCGTGTCAAATGTTAACGCCATTTGCATCCACACTTATCTGCGTGAAGTTGTATTTTCAACTCTTTTGCAGAAGAAGACAAAAGCCAGTAATAAATTAGATGTCTAAGATGACATGCAGTTGACTTAAGAATTTCGGAAGGGCGAAGGACTTTGACCAATATTCAGCCAAGAATAGCCAAACTTGTCAGTCAAATTCATCCTCAATCATCCTATTAAAAATCAGTACGTATTAAAAAGATATCAATTTTAAATCTCAAGATGTATTTTTTCATTATTAATTTTTTTTTATTGGTCAAACATGGCAGATGGGGGGAGGGGGTCTCGAAAAGTTTTGAAAAATCTAAAAGGGGTCGCGATTGAAAAAAGGTTGGGAACTACTGTATTAGAACATAGATGTACAGGGGTGGTTTATAAAGAAGGCCAAACGCTTCCGAAGAAATCAAGTCGGTTTAGTATCAATCCTATATCGGGAGTGGGTACGGCCCATATTCAAATATATTACCGAAGTTGCTCTTGCTGATTGCCCTACGTGGCAAAATGCAACTTTTATTTATTTATTTTTGTGATTGGTCAGCTAATTATGAGCGGATATTCTACCCTTAATTACATTTAACTACTCTAAAGATGTATTTCGAAGAGCCAAATTTCCGAAGAATCCTGAAAGATGGCTCGAATTATTTTAAAAATCTTTTACCACTACACAGATATCAAAATGGTTTATCAGTAATCTTATGGTTATTAAATTTCTAAGCCGACCAGATTGTATGGTGGGTAAAGCACCGTACTGCGGTTTCGGGTTCAACTCCCGGTGGTCGGGGTTCGATCCTCGACTGCGCGTGGTTGTCATTTGTCCGTCTCTTCATAGGGGACGACGTGGGTCCACCTACTAGGTGCCCCCGTAATAAAGTGACCAACAATTCCGGCCCGTTGTGGCCAAAGCCTTCCAAGGCAGCGGCCGGATATTGGGAAAAAGTTCGAGATCATCCAAAATTTCAAGATCTGCTTCAGCTTACAGTCTGTAAAACTTGAAAGTTTTAATTGGGGTTTTATTATGCTGGCTTTCCAGGTTTTCGAGACTGTAGAACGAACCATCAGGGAGATATCTAAGAATATGAGAGATAAAAATGAAATCGCTTGTATGAAATTTAGTACAATCGTTGGTTTTGTTGTAATGGTGTGCAACTGAAGTCTGAGAAATGCAAGCTTTGAACTACAGTTTGAACAGAACAAGATATTTTCGAAGTAAAAATAAGACTTAAAGGGTTGAGATAACATCCGTCTGCCTTTGCCGGATGTTTTGACTTTCCTGAGATAAATTGGAATCAACACGAGCATGTTACTAATTTAATATTGGATTCATAATATGTAGAATATCTAGTATAATATCGAATATAAGTAGGATATCGTGCATAATTATAGAATATGATTCTCTTCATGATTTAGCTTCGATCTTTGTGTGAATATAGAATAAGGTAATTGCTTACCTTTCCTTGATTCTGGACACTTCTGAAATCCAACAGGATGAATAAGTGAGACACTGAGTTAAAGTTGCATGAAATACACATATGGATAAGTGAATATTGAATTTAATTCTAACATATTAGGAACAGACTATTACTGCCAGTCAGTTGACATCTTTGTTACAATGTAGCATCTGAATGTCGCCTCAAAAGGCTAGAATTAGAACTTAAAAATGAATCAAAACTACAACAAACGTGAAGCGAAACTAAAAGATGGACCAGAAGTAACCCATCAGGGCCTCCCATCCCTCGTTAGTGGGTCAAGTTCTTAAGATTAGATCAAGGGTCTGAATGGTGCTCCCATCTGTTGGATCACTTTCGGATTTCATTTCTGTTGTATCTGACAGATTCCGGGGGGGCGCAGACTCAGTATCAACATCTGGAAGTGGCAAGAATGCTATCTGAGAGGCTGGGCGTGTGACAGTTCCTCTGGCAGTCCGGACGGTGACCACTCTGCTGATGCCATCAGCGCCTGGATGGAGAGCGGAGATTCGGCCTAATTTCCACACGGTGGCAGGGGCGATTGGATCCTTGATGAGGACTAACCTTCCTACAGCCAGGAGATGGTTGTTTCTCATCCATTTTGTCCGTGGCTGCAATGTGTTTAGGTATGAGGTGCTCCATTTCTTCCAGAATTGGTCTTTGAGTTGTAGTAGGAGGGACCACCTAGAATTAAAACTTAAAGAGATAAGATTAGATTTATGTTCAGGGAGTTCGAGCAAAGGACCACCAATAAGAAAATGTCCGGGTGTTAATACACTGAAGTCTTTGGGATCAGCTGATAATGGATATAAAGGCCGAGAGTTGATGATGGCTTCAATTTGGCAAAGAAGGGTGGTAAGTTCTTCAAAATTGAGCAGTGCTGTTTTACATGTTTTGATTAAATGCTGTTTAGTTAATTTAATAGAGGCCTCCCAAATACCTCCGAAATTTGGTGCATATGGAGGAATGAATTGCCAGCTTATATTACGTTGGGATGAATAATCTTGTATTAAGGGATCATGAGGAATTCTAAATAATGATTTTAGGTACGCTGAGGCTCCAACAAAGTTGCTTCCATTGTCACTAAAAACGTGCGATGGGTAGCCACGACGAGCTACAAATCTTCGAAATGCTGCCAGAAATGCCGCTGAAGATAATGCAGAGACCAATTCAAGATGTACTGCTTTAGTGCTCATACAGATGAATAAACAGATATATGATTTGAAGGTACTTGATTTTCGAGTGTGTTGGCACTTCGTGGAAATTGGCCCTGCAAAATCCATGCCCACCTTTTCAAATGCACGGCAAGGATTGACTCGTGCACTCGGTAGATCACCCATCATCTGGGTAATTGGTTTTGCAGATGATTTAAAGCATTCGATGCATTTCCGAAGTTCTTTTCGAACGGTTGATTTTCCGTCTGGGATCCAAAATTTCTGTCTTATTAGAGATAAGACCAATTCTTGGCCTGCATGAAGATTTGCATGATGATAGTGCCGAATAACAAGAGTTGTGAAGTGATGATGTTTGGGAAGCAACATGGGATATTTCTGATCAAAAGTGAATTCTTGTTGGTGACGTAGACGCCCTCCAACACGCAGAATTCCTTCCTTATCAAGAAAAGGATTTAATGCTATGAGTTTGCTGGATTTTGGAAGGGGTTGATTAGAGTTAAGTTGGGTGATATCGGAATGGAATGCATCATTTTGTAATAATTTAACTATTGTCTTGGTAGCTGTATCTAATTCATGGGCTTTCAAAGGTCCTTGAGTTTTAGGATCTGATTTTGAGTTATTGTAGAACCTAAATACCCATGCTACAGTTCGCAGTAGCCTCGTGTATGATGAAAATCTGTCAAATAAATCTAGGAAAGGATTGAGTTGAGTGACAAGAGATGTGCTTTCGAACGATGAATTAAAATGAATATCAGAGGATATATCATACATGTCTTGATTTGGGGTATTTACTCCTACAGAGGTAGGATCAAAATCAATGAGCCATTGTGGGCCATTTAACCATTCTGAATGCTCCATAAGTTGTTTTGGATAAAGGCCTCGGCTTGCGCAATCAACAGGATTCGACTTTCCAGGAATGTGATGCCATGAATCCTTTGAGGTTAGAGAATGAATTTTACATACACGATGCTGGACGAATTGATTTCCTTTAGTTGGTGGATTGTTAATCCAGCACAGTGCAATTGTTGAATCGCACCATAAATAAGTGTTATGAATGGGGAAATTTACAGCCTTTTTGAATGTGTCCACTAATTCTGCGAGCAGGACTGCACCACTCAATTCTAATCTGGGCAAAGTTATAGCTTTCAAAGGTGCAACACGAGTTTTGGCTGCCATTAAGAATATACGAGATGAATTGCAAATGACTCTAAGATAAATGACAGCAGAATAAGCCTTTAAAGATGCATCACTAAATCCGTGAACTTCTATCTTTACTGAATTGACAACATGGATGTAACGAGGAATCTTTATCTCTTTAAAATAATGAACTTCGGCTTGGAAGTTATTCCATCGATCGAGAATGGCTGATGGTAAGTGATCATCCCAACCGATGTTGGCCTTCCACAAATCTTGCAGAATAATTTTCAAAATTATCGTAGAAGGTGCGACAAACCCTAAAGGGTCAAAGGTGCGCGCAATGATGGATAATAACTGTCTTTTCGTTGAAACATTATCTGAAGGGACTGCTCTAACTTGAAATGAATCCATCGTTAAATCCCAAACGAGACCTAGAATTTTTTGAGATGAATCTTCTTGAAATGAGTGTGTAAAGGTAGTAGCCTTTAGGGCATCTGGAAATTGTGCGATGACTTCGGGATGGCTACATGACCATTTTCTGAGCTCAAAACCACCAGCAGACATAAGATCTAAGAGTTCTTGGATTATGGATTTTGCTGAATCGACCGAATCAGCACCAGCTAACAAGTCATCTACATAAAAATGATCTTGAGCTAGCTTAGCTGCTTGTGGAAATCGTCCCTTCTCATCGCTGCATAATTGTTGTATGGTACGGATTGCGAGATACGGCGCACATGCTGTGCCATAAGTGACCGTATTTAATGTATAAATTTTGAGAGGTTCATTTGGAGATTCTCTCCAGAAAATTTGTTGGAATGACTTGTCTTCACTAGCTATCAGAATTTGGCGGTACATTTTTGTAATATCAGCAGAAAATGCCACAGGGAAAGTTCTGAATTTTAACAAGACCGCGAAAATGTCTGTTTGGAGTTTTTTCCCTTTCAATAATACATCATTTAGTGATTTGCCGTTACTCGTTTTAAACGATCCATCAAAGACAACTCGTAATTTCGTTGTTAAACTATTTTCATTTATTATACCGTGATGGGGTAACATATAACTTTGGGAAGCTACATCAGATATGAGAGGAGTCATATGACCAAGACTTTGGTACTCTTCCATGAATTGAATATATGTTTGCCTTAATTGTTCATTTGATTGTAATTTCCTTTCAAGAGAAAAAAATCTCATTAAAGCTCCTTCTTTACTGTCCCCAAGGTTTGAATCTTCTTTAAAAGGTAACTTTACGATGTATCTACCCTTGGAGTTTCGAGTATGAAATTTGTCAAAAATCTCGTCAGCCAATTCGTCTTCATCATTAGGTTTAACAGGTTTATGGATTGTTTCGCTTTCCCAAAATTCCTTTAGATTATTTTCAATGTTTGTGAGAGTGTGACATACCACAGATGAATTTTGAGTGGCTGGTGTATTTACACTACCAGACAACAAATGTCCTAACTTGGTAGGTAATGCGGAGGGTGTACCTTTAGGTCCCAATATGGGAGAACCAGTGACTAAGAATAAGAAAATGTCCGCACCTAACAGAATATCGATCTCACTTTCCACAAAATATGATGGATCAGCAAGACATAAATTATTTAGATGAGGCCAATCCTGTTTTTTCATATTGAAATTTGGAAGAGATGTTGTGACTTTGTTTACTACTAACGCATTCACTTGAAATGTATCTCCTGAGAAATATGGAGAAAATTCGAAATTGGTAGAATATAAACATGTTTCAGCATAGATTTCATTTATTCCCACCAAACGGTGCGTAGTTGGTTTCATCGACAATTGTAGTCGTTCTGCACAGTATTTTGAAATTAGCGTGTTTTGTGAGCCGTTGTCGATTAATGCCCGGCAAGTTATTGTTTTACCAGTCTGAGACTTAACTTTAATTATTGCTGTTGATAGCAAAACATGATTCTGTTCTTGCGATTTTGTGTAGCTATTTGCTACGGTGCTTACTGACTGAGATTGAGGCACTTGATCATTATTTACATAACTATGCAGTAATGTATGGTGCCTAGCTGCACAATTTTTGCAACTGAATCCTATTCTACAATTATCAATTAAATGATTACTTCTTAAACAATTTGTACACAAATGATTATCATTAACGCACTTCCATCTATCATTTATATTCATCGCATGGAATGTGGGACACTTAAATAACGCGTGATTTTGTTTACATAGCATACAATTATTAAATTTTACTTCACTACTTACATTTTCTCTTTTCACTACAGTATTATGTACATTAGATTTTTTTACTGCGTTATTTACAACTGATTTCGCTTGAACCTTTTTGAATTCCGGTTTAGAAAATTTATTTTCTTGTAGACTTCTAGCCTCTTTCTCAATAAATGATTTAAACGTATCGAGAGACGGACAGCTCTCATTATCCAAAGCCAATTCCCATCGTTGTATCACCGCATCATCGATTTTGGACGTAAGGAAATTTATTATGATTAAATCCGTAAGAGAGTTAGTTTCCAACCCCAATGTTTTCAGATTCCTCACGGCTTCGTTACAAATGTCAATGACCTCTAAGAGTAACTTTGAATTATTTGCTTTCGTTATCTTCATTCTAAAGATTTTATTTATTTGGCTTATTGCCAGCTGTCGTTTGTTCTCATACCTCTGACATAAAATCTCCCAGCAATGCGTAAGGTTTTCTGGCGTAATTGCGAAACCTCGAATTAATTTTGCTGCATCACCGCGGATACACGACTGAAGATATGTCAGCTTTTCAACATCATTTAAAGATTTGTTATCAAGAATAGATGATTTAAATATTTCTTTAAACGATAACCACATTTCACTATTTCCGAAAAAATGTGGAACTTCTAATTTGGGCAACTTCACTGCCAATGAAGATTCTTTTCCTGGTGAATTCTCGCTTTTGGTTATTTCAATCGGAATTTTATTTTCGAGGTCAATGACCCATTTTAATAGTAAATCTTTACTTTTGATATAACTATCAAAATAATCAGCGCTTTCATCTTGGGATAATTCTGTAAAATTCTCTACCAATTCCTTTTCAAACTTTTCTACTTTGCCTTTTAAAATTCCTATTGCGCGATAATTACTTTCATCAGCCTTTTCTACATTTTTCTCAAATGCACTTATTTCCTTTAATAATAATTCGAATTTGAAAGAACTCTTAGCTTGCTTAGGAGGCATTATTACTCTTAATATTTGAGAAACTTCAAACTGACTAAATATAGAATAATATATCTTAATGGAAATGTAATAATAATACCATGAATAATGAACTGAGTTATTTTCATACACTTAATAAATGTCATTCATATCCTTCGATAGTCACTCAGGCTGGAACGGACCAGAAATATGTATGGAATGAATTTAGAATTGGATTCATAATATGTAGAATATCTAGTATAATATCGAATATAAGTAGGATATCGTGCATAATTATAGAATATGATTCTCTTCATGATTTAGCTTCGATCTTTGTGTGAATATAGAATAAGGTAATTGCTTACCTTTCCTTGATTCTGGACACTTCTGAAATCCAACAGGATGAATAAGTGAGACACTGAGTTAAAGTTGCATGAAATACACATATGGATAAGTGAATATTGAATTTAATTCTAACATATTAGGAACAGACTATTACTGCCAGTCAGTTGACATCTTTGTTACAATGTAGCATCTGAATGTCGCCTCAAAAGGCTAGAATTAGAACTTAAAAATGAATCAAAACTACAACAAACGTGAAGCGAAACTAAAAGATGGACCAGAAGTAACCCATCAGGGCCTCCCATCCCTCGTTAGTGGGTCAAGTTCTTAAGATTAGATCAAGGGTCTGAATGGTGCTCCCATCTGTTGGATCACTTTCGGATTTCATTTCTGTTGTATCTGACAAGGAGAATTAAATAAAAGTAATTTTTTCATCGATATTTTATATATATATATGTTATTTTTGAAACTGTACATACTTATGTAAAAACATAAGGAACCCTTTTTTTATCAGAACAAAAAGCTAAAGTATTCATACGGGTGTGAATGTGTTGAGAATTCATTATGTCTGGAAAGTTCCTGGAACTTGCCGAGTCGTCATGATTGCACCTAAAATCGCACCTAAAATCTCGTGAAATATTCTTCACAGCACAAAAACAAGAATTCACAAACAGTAATTCAATGGATTAACAGTTAAATGGTACATAACAGCTTTCATAAGAAGAACAAATCTTGTACAGTAAAAAACACTCCACAAAAGTCACAACTTCCAGACGACATCAACGCAGAGTGCCTGTTGGTTCTAGCTCGACTGACAACGGAACAACAATTAACTGAGTTCAGGTCCCTTTATATATCCTCTGGTGGTGTTTGTCGAAGATTCGCGAATTCTTTTAATCGGAAATTTCTATATCTTTAGCATAGTTCGATCGCGTAATACTATTGCTATGTGGAAAAGCAAACCATACAGGGTCCATGTTTGGCGTCATGTTTGGCGTCATAAATATGCTCTCAAAACTTAACCCAGTTTGCCGATATTGCGAATTAAATTAGATTTTTCAACAAATGAAAAAAATAATAATAACAATAATAAAATAACTACCAAGGAATAATTTTTTTGGCATAATTTTGTTTGTTTTGGTAATTTAGATACTTTTCTGATAATTCATAAAAAAAAAAAAATCGCGTTTCCATAAAGCTATCAATTCGATTTCAGCATATTTAAATTCTAATTTATCTGTACATTTGGCGTAGCATCAAAATTTTAAAATAATATGAAGGCTATCTCAAATTCATTCTTTTAATCCAAAACCGCGAACGTGTGCTGCTATATTTATTATAGAACAGAATCTGATTTTCATGCATAAAAATAGAACTATTAGGGCAGTTCGATAAGTCCGTGCAAAGTCTAAACGATTGCTTCACTACACCGTCTCACGGATATATCCATTTTCTATCGATCTTCGAAGATTTGTAGACGAAGTTTCTTTTGGATATAAAAATTTTTGGGATAAAGTCTCTCCAAATGGACGCATACAGTCTTCAGAGAATCATTTTACCTATGCCCAAATATACACTTCTAAAAATCCATGTCTTTTTCCTTACGTTCTTTCCGACTTGATCGTAAAAAAATGTCTGCTCTTTCAACACATACAATACTCAGCATTACGAATGCACATATTTGCTAGTCCAGTAACATTCTTATCGGATTTAATTTAATAAAATAAAAAGAAAGTTAATTAAAAATGGCTGATGTCTCTGACTCTTTCAGATTAACTCCATGTCATCATGCTTGATCTTTCCCAATTTGCATTCTCTTTTACTGTTCGCTGCTTTCATAAAATATTCTTGCACAATAGACGTTGGAATACAAAGAGTTTTCCGTGGCTATCTACATCAAGTGAATTTCACAGTTGAACAAGAGGCGTATGTTTGAAAAGAAAAGTCAGCTGGAAAATCTGCCATTTCGTAAAATAACTTTACTGGCAGGTACTCACTATTTCGCAGTTTTATCATACGGAGATGAAAGTGCAGGCACGCCGTAAGAAGGATAGACACTTTTTGGTGATACTGACAGCATGCTCAATATTGCTTTTTTACTTTCCGAACATGTACCATGTAATGAAAGTATTGTAGTCATGAAAAAATTCGACTTCGAGATTTTGGTGTACTTACACGTTTTGAGGTCTTCTGAATTCATTTATGCTATTTTTACGAGATGTATGTGTGTGTGTGTGTGTGTGTGTGTGTGTGTGTGTGTGTGTGTGGTGTGTGTGTGTGTGTGATTGTTTGTGTGCGTGTGAGTAAACACGATAGCTCCTAAACGGGGCATTCAATTGAGCTCAAATTGTGTAAATGTTATAAACTACCATGTTTCTAAAAACCGGTATCAAAAAAGGAGTTGCACAACCAGATGTTACAACAGCTCTAAAAACAAAATTTCAACATTCTTCAACTAAAAGTTTTCCAGTTATGCGAGATACATTCTTATTTTCGGCACCAAATTGCGATATTTCGGTAAAACTCTCCAAGCTCGATGACGGCAGACAGGATATCGGACAAGGCCCAAACAATGACTGTCTATGGACTTAGTATATTTAAGATGTCCATATACCCTAATGAATTGAAATTCTTTTGTATGGCCCTGTAAATAAACTCCAGGGGATTGGAATTGAAAAAGGAGGTGCAATCTAGATCTTACAACAATTCTAAATATAAAATTTCAATCTTCTACGGTCGATAAATTTTTGAGGCATGCGAGCTACGTATGTACAAACGTCTCGAAAAAACTAGTCCAATGTACTCGTGATTGGCTTAAATGAATTGTCCATGCATACATACATAGTCGCTCCCGCGGAGGGGGCTATGGGGGCTCGAGCCCCCCCCCCCTAAAGGCGGAAAGTTAGAAGTGAAAAGCATTAAAAATTGAAAATTGTCCCTAATGAATTTAATTTTTTCTTTTTAAAAATTGTCTTTAAATTATTTATAAAGTACTTTTTACAAAAAAAAGTTAGTTTTTAAATAAATACTTACGAAATACTTAGTGTAAGAAATGCAGTTAAAACTCGCTTTCAATGATATTGTAAAGATCTCGATAATTATTTGACTATAACGAGTTACGTTGCTTGTACGCATATTGTTCTATAGGCAAGTCAAGTGATACAGAATATATCGACGTTATAAGAGAGTTATATCAGGTTGTAACGAAAGTTTTCCGCCAAATCTGCCTGAAAAACTCACTTCTAACTCCTTAGATAACTGTTTATGAACTTTCGGTATCAAACCTGCACAGTGTCACTTGATACAACAATAGTACTTAAAGCTGTACTCATAATTCGTTGATATTCTGTAGCTGACTTTTTGCAACACAACTGGAAGTAAATGATGGTTCTAATCCTCTAGAGTGATAGTGTCATTTGAGACACCTTGTACTTAATGATAAATATATTTTTTACAGATTTCACACCATAGTGTTATAAAGTAAGTCTCTTTCTTCCAAATGCCAAAAATCGTTTGACAAAATATGATCAAATACGCCAACGCGAACTGTGTGCTGACGATGTTTGAGGTGGCGGGAAACTTTCGTTACAACCTAATAACTATAATCGAGGTCACTATAACCGAGTTCAGCAGATCCCCCCAAAACTAAAATCCTGAGTGCGCCACTGCATACTTACATTCATAT
The DNA here is from genome assembly GCA_038373885.1 of Cheiracanthium punctorium. Taxonomy (NCBI): domain Eukaryota; kingdom Metazoa; phylum Arthropoda; class Arachnida; order Araneae; family Cheiracanthiidae; genus Cheiracanthium; species Cheiracanthium punctorium. The sequence goes on from JAWZYV010011853.1 coordinate 2,694,943, forward strand.
GTACCATGGGCGCCCCATGCATATTTATATGGGCAGGGGGGCATGACCTCCCCTTTTGCTTCCATATTATCGTTATGATTTAAATACTGGTATAAGTGGTACAATAATAGCATAAAATATCTTCCTGGGGTAGAACCCTTGACTTGCCCCCCTATCCCCCCTACGAAAAGTCATATGGGCGCCCAGTAGCGGATCCAGCGGAGGGGCTAGGGGGCTTCAGCCCCCCCCAAAAGAGATTGCTAAAGGGTAACATTCTGCTTTATTATACACTTAAAATAACTAAAATTATCATATTTTACAACTTAGCCCCCCCCCCCCAAAAGCATGCACATTGGTTTAGACTAAAATTTTGGTTTATAGAACATTTTAAATAAGCTTTTTTAAAAATTTAGCCACTCCCAAAAGAAATTTCTGGATCCGCCACTGTGGGCGCCCATGATACGTATGTAAATGCGTACGATGAGGCATCATGCAAAAACAAGTAAATTGAGAGACAGTGAAAATCTGAATACTGAAATTTTTCGTGATCCTAACATTTCCTTTTACTTCGTACAAGGAAGTATAAAAATCCGCACCAAATAAGCCGCCGATAAAGCAGTGTCGACGGGGCATCAACTCTGCTTTTGCTCTGAAGAATCAAAAATGCAAACCCCATCAAGGAAAGATCTTTGAATGGGCCATTGAAAAAAAAAAAAGAAAGAAAGAAAAAACATGTCTGGCGTTGAAAAGGTTGTGTCTTATTTTTTTGAACGATCCAAGTTGCTTGGCGTTGAAAGGACTGTGTTCTCTTTTTTTTTTGAACGACTCAAGTTACGCATAAGGATGCGGATAAGAGACGAGGACGAAACAGAAATTTACAGCTGTTAATCGAGACGAGGCAGACTTTTTACCATGACCGTATAGGGATTTTGCAAAACGAGACAGAGATTTACAGCTTTTTCGCGAGAAGAGACAAAAATTCACGGTGTTTTGAGAGACCAGACAGAACGTCTTTATAATTACTATGTAGGAATTTTGCGTAAGACGAGACAAAGCTTTTCAACAGTTTTGCGAGACGAGAGAGTTCTATTTCCCCACTCTAGATTTCGTTCCTGTAGCTGTGAATGTCTTTAGGGAGATGCTTCAAACTGCATATTTCTCTTTTTTTTTCCAATTGATAATATTCTAATAATATAAAGTCTATTTTCAATACAACATAACTTTTTAATGTTGTTGTTCTCGTGTACATGGATAGACGATTGCACTATCCATGGAAACGGGTGCCCTTGTCCCATAAGTGGTTGGACTTCTGCCTTTTGGTCCCTAATTTTGAACTAATTCCAGATGAGGGACCAACCACCACCTGAAATCGGCACCCCCAGAGGTATCGTTTGAACAAGGAGGACATTGGAACCACGACGGATTTTACGTGCACGAGCTACCAGTAGCGTACACGGTCCCACAGCAATCTAGCTGAGGGAGAAGTTCACCCTCCCAAGCACAGGCGAAACCAGATGCTCCTTCACTTTCCGTGTTCTTACGGGAACGGAGCTTACTAACTTATAACTAGCGTCCATGCGCATACACTGCTATAAATTTGGTGAAACATTTCACCAAAAGATGATGCTAGAAAAATTGGTTCCATAAGTTGGCAAAACCTTATTTCAACTTTTGATGCTCAAGTGGAACCATAAATTCGTGTAAACTTGGTGGAACCATAAAGTGGTAACAGTTGAACCATGAATCGATTAATTAAAAATATCACTAATTTCTACGGATTAGCCCAGAAAATGCTAGTTACAAAATAGTTGTTGTTCTCGTGTCCATTTATAGACGATTGCACAATCCATGGAGGTGCCATTGCCCTCGATGGGGTTGGACTTCTGCTTGTTGGTATCTAATTTTGAACCAATTCCAGATGAAAGACGAACCACCCCTTGAAATCGGCACCCCCAGAGCTATTGTTTGAACGTGGAGGACATTGGAGCCACGAGGGATTTTGCGTGCACTAGGTCTCATTAGCGTACGTGGTTCCACAGCAGTCCAGCTGATGGAGAAGTTCACCAAGTACAGGCCAAGCCGGATGCTGCTTCACTTTCCGTGTTGATACGGGAACGGAACTTAGCGACTAGACCACTACGGGACTAACTTTTCGATAAAGACGAATGATTGATAGGACTGCGATATAAAGTGTAGAAAGATTTTACGAAACATATAATGAGACCAGTCTCCTCTGGCTTTTAATGAAGAGCTCTAGAACGAATGAACTGACTTTTACTGAAGGAATGACACGACGTGAAGTCGTGTGACACGAATCTACACGACATGAAGGAATGACACGAATCTACACGACATTGGAGCTACGACGGATTTTGCGTGCACTAGCTCCCATTAGCGTACACGGTCCCACAGCTGTCTAGCTTATGAAGAAGTTCACCCTCCCAAGCACTGGCCAAGCCGGTGCCCCACACACTTTCCGTGTTCCGTGTTCTAATGGTGCTTCACTTTCCGTGTTCCGTGTTCGTGACACTAGAACGTGTCACAGCTGCCGCTGTGACACGTTCTCGAAATTCCCTTTTATATCCATGAAGAAATTTCGTTTGATTCCTTGCGGAAAATTTAACAAATTTTGTAAGTCAAATTTTTTGAAATTTTAATGCACACACACGCAAAAAAATGAATAAATAAATAAATAAATAAATAAAGACTGGATGAGTTCTGACTTTTAAATTCTTAACTGTGGCGTATATTTCAAGAAACTGCAATAAAAGAGAATTTCTTTTCTATCAAATTTTTGTTCCACAGGTTAAAAAATTGTTCTTCTGTTAAAAAAAAAAAGTAAGTAACGAAGTATAATATTTTAAATGCAATAGCTTTAGTAGAAATGTTCATATCCATGGGTTGGGGGGGGGATGTATAAATATCCTAAAAATGACCCGGAGAAATTATAAACTATAAATTACTGTGGGAGCTTATTCATAATGCAATTCTTCAGTGCTGACTACAATACCGCCTGTATTGCGTTGTGGCTAAAGAACCGTTCTACAACACCAGGCGGTCAGGGATCGATTCTCTTCGTGGACCTGGTAGCCATTTCGTCCGTCCCTACATGGGAGTCAGTGTAGGTTCCCCTATTATGTGCTCTTCCGTGATAAAATGACCAGTAATCCAGGTCTTAGTAGTGGCCAACGCCTATAAAGGGCAAGTGCCCGTCGTTAAAAGAAAGGGGGGAAAAAAACAGACCACGTGCCTTTTCTTCCACTGAAATCAGGGGCGTAGCCAAGGGGGGGGTTATGGGGGTCATAACCCCCCGCATGAGAAATTTTTTGCCATACTAAATGTATATTCTTCAATACATTATCACACACACACGTATACATATATATGAGTTGTAGTAGTCGTAACCCCCCCCCCATGAAAAATTTCTGGCTACGCCCCTGACTGAAATAAAATAATAATAATGGAGCAGTATCGCCAGTAATTATATAAATAACAAATTACTTCTTAAAATCCCATTCGAAAAAGAAAGTGAAATCAGTTCAGGCTTTTACGGATTAAAAACATAATTTTTCTTCGGGTCAGTCCTGGCGTGACAAATACCAAATGAAAAACGCGTGAAGTTCTTTTGTCGTAATTTAAATTTTACCCTTGAAAAGAGATGTATAAATATGGAAATTTTTTTCCTCCTCTAAAATAGGAAACAGAGCAACAGTGGCGCAGCCATGGGGGTTGATAGGGGGGGGGGGGGGGTTACAACTCCCCCCCCCTATGAGGAATTTTTTGTCCTGCAAAATGTATTTTTTTTAACTCTTTAATCACACACGTATACACAGAGGCGCACACACGGAGGGGCTAAAGCCCCCTAAAGCTGGAGAGGGCTGAAAAGCTTCGAAAATTGTCACAAATGAATTAAAATATTTTATGCTTTAAAAAAACTGTCTTTAATTATTTCTAAAATAGAAAAAAGACGTTGATTTTTAAATAAATGTTTACAGTTAGTGTAACAGATGTACTACAGTAATTTTTTATCATAGTATTTACAGTACCGTAATTTTTGGTTACAGTATCACTGAAAATGTCAGATAATTATTTATGACTCTATAACAAGTTACGTTTATAGTGAGCTTTGGTTCTACGGGCAGTTGGTACAGAATATTTTGAATCATAAGGGAGTTATAACTATAATCAAAGTCACTACGACTGAATTCAGAATATTATTTTTCTATAAAACTATTTGTAGCCTAGCCCCCGCTACTAAACTTAAATCCTATGTGCGCCACTGCGCATACATATATATGAGTTGCAGTAGTCGTAACCCCTCCTCCCATGAAAAATTTCTCGCTGCGCCACTGCAGGGCAACTGTACTATAACTTTAGAGCTAAACAATTCGTAAATTAAATTAAACTATACATAAAACTTTTTTTTTTTTTTTTTTTTTTTACGAGCAGCAATGTAAACAATTTATTTCCAATTCGCTATTCAATTAAAACACTACCGTCGCACTCCCGAGAGCCAAACCAAACAAAGAAACGAAAACGAAACAGGAATTCCACCTCAATTCTTTTTTCAATTTTAAGGATTAACTCCAAAAGGCTTCATCGTGTTTTTTAATGTGACCCTGACTGCGGGAGCCCCATTACTTCATCTACTGACCACAATGAACGAACACAGCAAGCTGATACACCACAATCATCGCACAATTCATACCCCGCAGCAAATTAACTGTACCCGTGGCCGTCGCGTGCCCCACCATTGTTCCCGCCTTTTTCAAAAGACTTCCTGTTCTCCCATTGTCTGCCGCGGTTCCGCTCAAGGACTTGGTGTCTTGTGCTCTACGCTCCGTTGGCCCCCCAAAAAACTCTTTCGGACACGACAAAGGCTCCCGTCGAGAGATCTTTTGGGCAGAGGCTAACGATCTTGCTGCCCTCTTCGCTGTCAAGGGCCTCTGGGTTCAGAAACCCTGGCCCATGTTTAGATGCCGGAGTAATTAGGCGGCAAATAATGTTTCACTTGATGGCACTCGCAGAACACTGGAGGAATTTCTGGAAATGTGGATACAATACTGTATATTGACGTGGGAAATTTTCCCAGCTCTTCCCACCCTCCGCCGTTTCTAGTGTTGTGAAGAGGAATAGAAAACCTCTTAGAAGGAAAAGGGAATAATATCTCACAATCTACTTATATAATAAGCTAAAGTATGAGGTACCAATATCGACGATATTTCCACGCCGCGAACGGCAAGAGCTAGACGTAAACATTAGTGCAATAGCAGTAACGCATGCGGAAAAATCCAAATTAACAGTCCAATGACTTCAAATGAAGCAAGAATATGTCACGCAGTATCAAGATTGCAAAATAACGATATTGGATACACAAAAATGCAAGATCTTTCGGACTTTTCTACAGCTTTAAAATATCGAATTTACAATACTTGGCGCATCAATCGCCCATCTACAAAAACGTCACACTGCATTGGGCTAAAGCACATTATAGTAGCCATTTCCTATTTCAACATCGGCTTTTAGGATGACACCCGAAATGTGTTGTAACCCTAACCTGTAAAAAAAATTTAATGGCAAATACTATTAAAACGAAGAAACATGATTTTCATTGAAATGAGTCCAGGTAAGGTCCTCTGATATTAATCTCATTTCGGGACCCCCTTCCACTTTTTGTTTCACTTTTGTTGCTTTCTGCTGATGACTGGCCATGATTAGCTCCAGAAGCATCTCAACAGAATCGGTATGACAACTTCTACCACATGTCCTTCATGTGGAGATGGATTTATGGATAACATCTCCATATGTTATCCATATGGAGATGTTATCCATAGGAGATGTTATCCTCATTATGGATAACATCTCCATGGATAACATCTCCATATTTGTTCTGAACTGAAGGATATCAACGCTGGAGATATTTCTCATTTTGGGTTTTTTCGCACCTCTATTGGGCAGCAAGACAGCGTATGGCCGAACGTCCCAGGCTGAGCGTAGGATTAAAAAAAAAAAACATTTTGCACCAGGAAATTTTTTTTCCAAATTTTACACAAATTGTAACAAAACTCGCTAAATCTAGGAGGGAAAATCCGGGAAGGACATACGTAGCTCTAAACGACACATTCAGTGACGTGAATTGTCCTCTCCTGGCATATAAATAAATTCTAAACGTGGAACAGCATATTTTAGGTTGAAGTTCATTCTTTACCACTCTCGTACACGCTGCCATGTAAAAATATTACATTATATATGGTTACATCGAAATTCTACGCTGTTTAGTTGCAGAATTAGATTCATCATGGTAATACAGTGCACTTCAGAGTATTAATTAAACGTTAAAAAAGCATATTCTAAGATTAATTGTTGTGAGACTGTAAATTAAAAGAAAACTTATCGATTCAAAAAGTTTAAATATTTTAGTTTAATAACAGAACTTTACTCAGGGCCGCCCCTTACGGTTGTGCAGGTTGTGCGTCGCACAAGGGCGCCTCGGTGCTAGGGGCGCCAAACGGAGGCAAGACTGACAAGAAACGTTGTATATGAAGTTAATATTGTTAACGTGCAATTTTAGTGATTCTATTTTCATATTATATCACCAAAAGTGGAACTTAAAGTCCTAAAAAGAATTATTTTTAGCAAGGCCGTAGCTAGAGGTTTAGCGGGACTCAGGGGCGGCCCGACACCGTAAGCGAGGTAAGCATAGTATCGGGGCGCGATGTTCGCAGGGACGCCATTTCGAACTCAAAATCGAAGAACTTGATCAAGAGCATATAAGGGGGCGCCATATATTCCCCCCCCCCGAAATTTTTCGATTAGTGGTCACAAGATTAATGCCGTGCAAAAATTCGGTCTATTTATACGGATTATAAGTTCATACCCCCCCCCGAAACATTTTTCTGGCTACGCGCCTGGGTCGACACATATTCTAGGGCTGGTCCCCGTCTGGGCGTAAGCAGAAAATTGAACACAAGATCAACTGGATCACAAAAAGTGTAGGTGGAGTTTCACTGGTTTTTTTTTTTTTTTTTTTTTTTTTTTTTCAAAATAGCACGTTTGTAAGGAGAATTGGCAGGGTTTTATTAAGTACAATGATTATGAGGGAATGAAAAATTATTAGTAAAGTTGTTCACGAAGTAGTGGAAGGGGGCGCAATTTGGAGTGTTCTGCCAGGGGTTTCTGCACAGTTCACTGCTACAATACCACTCGTCTAGTAATTAAAAATCGAAACTTAATGTAGCTTTAATTAGTTCTTAATAAAATGTAGAATTATCTCTAATAAAAGCGCATTAAAAAATGAACCGAGCATCTAACAAATCAGAACCGAAAGTGTGACAAATCAGAGTCGTAAATTGTTTTGTGTCTTCAGCTTTCTACTTCCCGGAAGACTATTGATCAGGCACTTTTGTGCATTAGCTATGCATACGTATAGACCACCTACTACGTTATGTACTGGCAGTGGCGGCTCGTGGTTTATTTAAATGGAGGTACAAATATATATATATATATTGACAATTAAATGAGCAGATATGACTCACTTTACAAATTAAAATATATTTGCGTTTCCAGCTGTTAAAGGAAAACAATGCTGACAGAAAACAGTTAATATTTTGTCTTACATTTCGTCACCAAAATAAATTTTAGCAAATATCGTGTCTTGATTCATTTTATTTCAATTTTTTTTCAAAGGATAATATTTCAAAATGTCATTGCTTTAGCACCGAAACACGTATTTTATCTGTTATATTCAGAATCTCCGAATTCAGCATTTTGTTACCATTGCAAACTATTTGGCAGCGAAAGTAATAAGCTGACTTATGAATATGGATGCAACTGGACACACTTAAGTTACACACTTAAAAAGCATGAATCTATCTCATCACATATTAAAAATACCTTAAAGTATAGTCAACTTAAAATGTCTTTAGATAAAAGTACTACCATCGATTCTGCACAACAAAAATTGTACGAAACAGAAAAGAAACACTGGAATTCAGTAGTGGAAAGATTAATTTAAATAATTCAGTACCTAGCAAGACAATGTCTGGCTTTCAGGGGTTCTTCAAAACAGTCTTTTCACAATGATAATAGCTATTATTTCCACTAACTTTAAAAAATTGCCAAGTTTGACACAGTGATGTCTTAGCATTTACCTCGAATTGAAGCATAAAAAAAATCAAAATATAATTCACTAAGAATAACCTCGAAGAAATTTACCAAGCTCTTTTAGAGATAACGGAAGATAATTCCAAAGACATAAGTATGGTACAAGCAGATAATTTAATAACGAAATTATTTTTATTTAAATGTATTTGTTCAATTAACATATGGTACGAAATTTTGAGCCATATTAATGTAAGCAAGATGATCGACTTACAGACTTATCAATGATTTGCATTGAAACCGAAATTTTGGATAAATTAGATCTAAAAAACTTAATTAAGAATTTTGTTGCAGTGAAAGCACAAAAAGCAAATATTTAGTTTTAATACCTGTTTTTTTTTATGATATTAGTGAAAAATTTATTTAATTTTAATGTGCTTCTTTTTCGAGTGCTTGATAATTTTAACGTGGTAATAAGCATGTTACATGCAATGCTACGAACATTCGTTTTTGTTTTCTATTTATTGATCGTATAAACAAATGTTACATACGTTATAGGCATATAATAGAAATTTTAGCTATATATTTATGTGAAATTTTAAAACAAATCTTAATTTTAGGAGACGGGAGGGCGCCAAAAAAGTAGTTTGCACAAAGGCGCAATCCACCCTTGGAGCGGCCCTGACTTTACTAAAGTGGTGTATACTTCCTCGCACTTCAGTACACTTTCTCTAACATAAATTCTATAAAAATGCATTTAATAACAAAAACTAGAGTTTTTAAATCGCATATTTTTAGTCATTTTTGGGCCCTTTTTAAATACCTTTGAAATTTTGAGCTCAAGCTTCCTAAGTCTTTTTTCTTATTAGGCCCTGATCCTATTAACAAGAATATAAATTTCGTATAAGTGGGCAGGCTATCGTGGTCCGTCCCCATGCTACTTCCCTGTTACAGAGTGTAGGCCCTAGTAGCACAACTAGTTCAAAAAAACATTGAAATTACGTTGGAAACACGTTTTTAGACGTTAAAAAACGTGTTTTAAACGTTTTTTGGATTAATTGTGCTACTAGGGGGGATGGACGTGAGATGAGAAACAGGGCTGTCTCGTCTCGTCTGGCTGTGGTTAACCTCTGTCTCGTCTCGCAAACACTTTTTCTTATCTCGCGTCTCGCAGAGAAATTGCGTGTCTCGTCTCGCGCGAGACGCGAGACGTCTCGCAAAATTACGGACTGTGATTTTGTTACTAACATTAGTAATATTTAATTGAAAATTAATAATAGCGATTAGTTACATATTGCCATATTAATACATATATTAGTTACCATATTAACTCATATATGCGCATTTGAAGTGATAAAAATTCATTTTTAATCCGTATATATAATGTGACATGACACCGAAAAAATATTTATTTTTATTTTTTTTTCTTTCCGGAACTGCGTAAATGTAATATGTATGGTTGATGGGAGTTTCATTTTGCTTTTTGCCTTTGAAATTACATAAAGCTTTGAATTCTGTTAGAAATGATGCAGAACTGAGGACATGGTGCACAAATAAAATTTTAATCTAATTAAGGGCAGAATAGTGAATTCATAAAAGTTTCAATTGGGGACGGGATAATTATAGTGAAGCCTGCTTATCACCCCTCTCGTTTTAGTGTATGAAGTATGGGTTTCATATTTAATGGGGAACCCGGGTTTAACCTGTTCATTTACACCGTCAAAAAGAAGAGACAAAGACTTGTGACCAGGGTTGTTTCTCCACATAGATCTTTGAATGCTCCGCTGAGACCCAGCGTTGTATTGTATAAGCGAAATCGCTCCAGTAGATCACTCATTTACGTTCGCATAGCTAAGAAGCATTTTAAATAACCGGTGAAACTTTTAAGTATTAATTTATTTAAGAGAAATTAGGAAATATCCATAAGATTTAATTACATACGTATTCGTCCATTTTGATGAAATGTAGCCAATATTATAAGTAAACAAAAAATCACATTTATTAAGTACACAATTAGAGCATAAAATATCAAATTAAGCATACTTACATCAAATATTTAAAAATATATATAATAATTATAGCCAGACATTCTAAAAAAAGCTTGAAATTTTTCCATGAAAAAATAATGATAGCATACTGGAATAACTTTAATCATAATTCTGGATTATGCGTCAATATGAATTAGATATTAAAACTCCATTTTTCAGCTATCTAAATATTTACAAGAAGCAACAACTATCAGAACTATGAAACCGAATACCTATGTTGACACCAGTGATCAGTTGCTGAAGAGGGGAGGGAGGGAGGTTAATTAAAAAAATAATCTAAAAAAAGTTTGCTAACAAGATGATTGAATTCCATTGGTTTTATTGACAAACAAATATTACTCTGCGCAAATTAATAAATAAATGGTTTCTCTTAAGAAAGAATCATTTTGTAACAATTGTATACAAATTTATACATGGAGGATTTTTTTCCATAAAATTATTATCTAGATAGACATATAACAATATATGTACAGTGGAAATTTTCCCAGATTTGATCAAAGATTTTATGTGGAAAACGACTTAAACGGAAAAACACTAAGTATAAATGATAAAAAATATAAGCATATTTCTATTATAAAGGATAATTGAAATATTATATTATAGCTTATTCGTTTCTTAAAATGAATTTTCAAAAGTACGTGCAGGAGTGTCATATAATAGCAGCCATCCCTGACTTAGTGTCGATATGAGCTAATGATACATACAAGTGGGTTACAAATCTTATAAATAAAAATGAAATTCTGTTTGTTTGTTTGTTTGTTTGTTTGTTTGTGGATTTGATTCGTATACAAATCCACAAAAATGGACCTATCGGCCTGAAATTTAGCACAGATATGTAAAATAATATAGAATAAATCATAGTCCACTTTAAAACTTTGAAAGTCCACCCGTTCCCGGAATTTAAGAGATTTTTTATGCTCTTCACGCAAAAATCTTTCCGTAATTGTAACCTCTGTAGTGAAAAAAGTGTGAAATAAGGATCGTGGTTGCCATGTGTGGCGATTTTGCCGAATAAAATGTCGTTCGTATACAAATCCACAAAAATGAACCTATCGGCCTGAAATTTAGCACAGATATGTAAAATAATATAGAATAAATCGTAGTCCACTTTAAAACTTTGAAAGTCCACCCGTTCCCGGAATTTAAGAGATTTTTTTATGCTCTTCACGCAAAAAGCTTTCCGTAATTGTAACCCCTGTAGTGAAAAAAGTGTGAAATAAGGATCGTGGTTGCCACGTGTGGCGATTTTGCCGAATAAAATGTTTTAAATTCTCAAAGTAAAAATAAAAGAATAATAATGATTTTTTTTTTGTTAGTTTATATTCGTAAGGTTATTTTTTTTAATTATAATATCGTGTGCATGAGAAATGAGAGCAGGAATGTAATGCTTTACACGCAAAACAATAAGAATTGAAGATTTCTGAGGCTAATGTGTATATTTTTTTAGTTTGGCGAAAAAATAAAATGGCTGAAATATGCATTTTGAGAAAGTGAGTTCTAGCGGTTTGCACAGTTTTCGGCTTGGCGCAATTTATCGAGATCTTAAGGAAATAGATTTTTGAAAACAAGTGCAAAGGTTTTATTAGAATACAGCGTTAAATTTTAATGATCCGTGAAGAAATAATGCAGTTATTAAGGGATTTCAAGCGATCTAACTTCAGAATTCTCGCCAATTGAGTACATTGATTTAAGTTGGGGGAATTCCGCCAAATTTCAGAAAATTGAAATCTTCTCATTTAGTACATCGGAGTAACGATGAATAAAACACATTATAGTTGATAATTTAAAAAAAAAAATCGGCTGTATTAAGGAATTCCAATTTTCAAATAAATGCGTGCTACTCTTTGGCGGTCGAACCATTTCCCATATTGATTGCTGCTAAGTCAATGCTTCGAATGATTCCCTGAAAAAACTCTTGCAAAATGGCGTATGTTGGCACTTTGGCGAGGCTTAGATTTGAAACTGGATTTTATTTGAGACTGGCATATATAATAACACTGGTTATAGATAAAAATGAATGTTGGTATGTGTTTATGAGGTTGAAAAACTCCAGCACCGTTGCACGATGAAATTTGGTTCACCTAAGTCTTTTATGATGGAGAAGGTTTTTATGCTATCCGTTTTCCTTAACTTGCCACTTGGTGCCGCAGCACAACGTTGAATTCTATTCCGTTTAGCCGTTTGCTATGCGAATATCGTCCAACCGATTTCGATGAAATTTGGTACACGCGAATATTAGAACACGGATAATATTTTTCACTATCCATTTTGCTGTAACTTGCCGCTAAATGGCGCTGCAAAGCATCAAATTCTATACCGTTCGACCGATCGGCATAAAATTTTTTATACTTACACATTTGAGCACGAAGAATATATTCTAACTGCGTTCCTTTTGATGTTACTCACCACTAGATGACACTGCAATGCATTATTATTTTAACTCGCCATTAGATGACGCTGCAGCAGGCCAAATTCTTGACCATTCAAACGGTCGCTATGAAAATCAGTATACATAGCTATTTGAACAATGAGAATATTTTGGCGTTATCCATTTTGCTATAACTCGCCACTTGACGGCGCTGTAGCAAATCATTACTTTATTGAACCACTAGATGGCCCTGCAGTGTATCACTTCTTGACTGTGCAAATAATCGCTATGAAAATAGGTATACATAGATATTTGAACACGGGGAAGAGTTTGGCGCTTTCCATTTTCCTATAACTTGCCACTAGATGTCGCGTCAACACATGAACTTCAGGACTGTCCAGCCGATAGTCATGAAAATTCGTATACATCGATATCTGAATGCGAAAAATATTTTCGCCGTATCCGTTTTGCTAAAACTCGCCACTAGATTGCGCTACGCCGCATGGCCTTCTGCACCGTACAAACGATTGCCTTGCAATTCGGTATGCATGATTATTGGACACAATATAACGCGATATCCACTTTGCTATATCTGTTTATTACAATGAATAGTAATCACCACAAATCGTAATATCAAAAAGTCCATTCATTCCCGCGCGAAGAACGGGTACTTCAGCTAGTATTAAAATAAAAATTATTTTTAAATTCAGCTTGCCCATTTTTAAATGTAGCTAATTAATTTTAAAATTTTATTCAGGAAATCTTAAAAAAATACTTTGCGTTGCGGAACGCAACAGCGGTCAAAAATGGGTTAAAATACTTGTGATAGTAAAAGGGGCCCCAAAGTTAGTGCCCCGTGGCCCCATCTAAATATGACCAGGCTTTGCACTTACCTTACCGCCTTTCCTCTGCGTTTACTTACTATTTTTCTGTCTTCTACTCTTCTTTGTTTCCTTTCTTTTTCCAGTTTCTTTCTTTTCCCCCCCTTATATCACTGAAAATGGTAGATGGCCGAAGCGTGAAGTGAAGGTCCCGGATTCGGGTCCCATCGCGCGGCTGTCGATCTAACGGTCTGGAGTTTTGGGTAGGTTTTCTCCTGATGTAACGTTAATACGCGTTAGAACCCCGTAGAAAGTCTCCCTACCAAGGCGCCTCCCATCCTTGGCAGACCGCCCTAGCGTAGCGTTGCCTTATTCACACAAACAAACAAATCTTTATCCTCTCTTTTGTGTGTTTTGTATATCCTTCGTGCTGTCCTAATTTTCAATGTTACGTGTTTGTGTGTATTGTAGAGCGCTGATAGTATACCAGGAACGATAACAAAAGAGACGCAAGTTAAACGGTAGAGGCTTTAGGCAAAGTATACCCTTCCTTCTCAGGATGGCATACCTCCGCAAATACTGCGCAATGGACCGCAATAATGCAGTTCGGATTGAAAAGTAAATTCGTATCGCAGATTTATGCGAGACGAGAAATTCTCGCGAGAAATCTCGCGTGAGACAGGACTCGGTCGCGTCTCGCAAAATATTTTTCCTTTCTCGTCTCGCCTCGGAATGCGAGACGAGAACGCGAGACAATGCGAGATTTTTCGCGTCTCGCGTCTATCCCTAACAGAGGGACTGTCTCAAAGTCATGGCGCAAAAGACCAGACATCTGACGATGAATAACGCTTTCAGGACATTCATCGCATCTGATCAGACTTTCTTGACGAGGCATATCGATTTATTTCCCTTCGTTTTCATCCTCCTACTCTCTCCGGACACGGCTCCTTGAGATTTTTTTTTTTTTTTTTTTTTTGGTTGGTTTCAAAATTGAAAGTATGCCGCTTTGAGAGGAGAAAGAAGGGATTGCAGATCACGACGGCAGTTACGAACATCATTAAAAAAAGTAGCCGTCCAGAAGTGCTTTCGGCATTCAAACGATTAATAGGCCAAGTGCGTGATGCTCTAGGATCCTATTTTGAAAGATGTTTGGTATCCCAATCCCGTCACATCAGTAATATATTTTTCCCTGCTAAAACTTAGGCACATTTTAGGCGGACCTCGTATACTCTTAGGTTGAAGACCAGTGACGGCGCCAGACTTTCCCCGACGGGAGGGCCATCTTCCCCGACAGGGGGGCCAAACGATAAAACCCCAAAATTTTACGTTTCAGTACTTGCACAGCCTCTCAAAAAAGTATTCGAGTAAGAGATAAATTTCCTACTTTGGTTTCGTATATTAAAACTTATTATGATGAGATGGTCATTAATTATCTGTTCTTGGTTAACAGGAAAGCCCAGTGATTTTCACCATAGTTAAAAAGGTCTTTACGAAGGCAATTGTCAGCAGATCGGGCAACCCTGCTCACCCTAGAAATGTGGATCTTGTTCGCTGGTTCCTTCGAATCCCGAGAAACATACTCCGAGCTGCAGATAATCAATATATTCAGTATATGAATATCGTATAATTCCAAGCAGAATGAGAATGGAAGTGAACGGAACCTCTACGGTCGGGTCAGACACTTTGAATGGATTTTTTTATCTGGTTGCAAAATTTCCTTCGTTTTTCTAAACAAACAAATTCTCTAAACAAACAATTTCTCTAAACAAAAAAATCCCCAACGACACTCCCCGACAGGGGGGCCAGTGATCCCCGACGGGGGGTGCATGGCCCCACCCGATCCCCCCGCTGGCGCCACCCCTGTTGAAGACAGATTCGAATTTCTCTCAGATCTTGTGAGAGTGGGATGGCAAGCATCAAAGGTTTCATACTGGAGTGATTTATCATCACCGGTAGTCTATTACTGTTTTCAAATTTATTGAATTATGTTCTGGCATAAAATAAAATAATTTTCACAGTTCTATTCTGGCAGCATGCGAATGAGTTGTGCACCTCATGACTTCACAAAAATATAGTATTATATTCAAGCTCCTTTGCACCTGCGAACAGAAAATGGTGCATGAAGACGATGTTTCCGACCGCGCATTGCATTCTGAATCGTCTTGGTGTATCCTACCCCTCCTAAAAGTTTCCAAAACTATATATAATTTTGAATCACCCTGTATATATATATGTGTGTGTGTGTGTGTGTGTGTGTGTGTAGTACGTGTGTATGTGGATTAGTCGCTTGTCTTACAATTTTCACAACACAATTCACAGAAATTGTCAAACTGTATTTAACCCTTTCGCTCTCAATCCGCCCGTGCCAGCTTAAAATGCACGCTCCCAGATCCGGCCTAACGCCAGGACGAAGCTTCGTCCCGCCCGCGCTTTGCAATATCCATTTACAAGTGTCAAGTGTGAAAAACCCCTTTCTCGTGTTTGCTATTGTAACCCTCTTCCCCCTTTGGGTGATCAGCTGCATTTGCGAACGGGTGCTTTTCAAATCCTTCGGGGGAGGCACTACCACGGATTCTTAGCACGCCTGTTTTGACAGAGATATATCTACACAGGTACAAAAGAAACGTGTTTGGTGGGGGAAAGCACATAAAAACATTTCTCGGGCATTTCCGGGATTTTGAGCAAGCATTCCAAATCAAAGCTTGGGAGCGAAAGGGTTAAAGATATAACTTCAGAATATCGAGAACTATAAAACGCAAGCGCTGCAACGAGGCATTAACAAAGTTCTCTGCAAGCGACAATTTAAAACTCACTGAGTCCCAATACCCGCATTCACCTTATTCACGAAAGTTCGTCCATGGTCCTATACCATAATTTTCCATATTTTTCCCTAATTTGACTGCGGCATACTATTGTTATGAGGGAAAGGAGACCATATAGGGTCCCCATAGCTGAAATCGCGCTAAATGACGCCAAGCTTAATGACTTTGGGCGAAATATCCCTAAATTTGACTTTAAAAATAAGTTCCTAGAACGGAACCCAGTCTACTGAGATCACCAACATTTGAATGGAAACTACTACTTACCCTAATGCTATTTAAAGGAAAATTTAAAGATCAATATATCAGGCTTTTTTTTTTAATCGATTTGCAGCAAAATGCAAAGTTTAATTATTTGAAGCGCTACAAGTATAACTAAATCTGTATAGGGGAAGTTGGGGTACAATGAAACATAGAGTACAATGAAACATATTACAGTCAAACCTTGTTATATGGTCACCCGCTCATAAGGTCACCCCACATATATGGTCACTTAAAAAAAAATCCCGGCTGACTGAATAGGAATTCTGTATTTTTTAATATCGCTTATATGGTCACTTTGATCACTGTGAGAAATATTTCTGAAAATTGACAAAACTATCTTTCGGTAAGAGATAAGCAATCTAACCTTTCTTCACTGTGTTGATAAGAAAAGGGACAGTTTGCAGGGTTGCAAAAAGGATTAACCTCTCCCACCCCCGTCACGTTTACTACTGAATGAGCCTCTTTTTTGTTTGAAAAGAAGATTGTACCTCGCGCTATCCACTATTTAGAAAGCAAAAAATGTCAGCCGAGGAGCATGTGTCACACCCATTCCTGGAATAACTTCCAAGTTTGTTTCACATGTTTTGTCCCTGCATTTTTGTTGAACACTGTTAGGTGTTTTTTACGCATTCTGAGACCTCAGAGAAACATTTAAAAACTGTTAGAGATCTTGAAAAAGTAGAAACATCTAAACCGAAGAAAAAGCAATCCTACATAAATGCATATTTTAAATGCTGAATTGTGTTTCTAACTTCTGTAAATATACTATGCATCAATTATTATTTTCTTATTTTATATCTAATTACTGCATCAACAATTAAATAAAAAATATTAATCTAACAACAATGTAGAACCCTGCTTTTTCTTTATATTTATACATAATACGATATTATTTATGTATAATACACTCTAACGGTAATATTACTTGCAAAAGCATGTATGTGAGTTAAAATAGATGGCTGTTTACTTGTATCGCGTAAATAGTCACCCCGCTTATAAAGTCACTTTTCTACGGTCCCCACGGCTGACCTTATAACGAGGTTTGACTGCACATAAAATCAGTAGGATTTGTTATTAAAAGTTGTAACTCAAACACCTATTATACAAATATATGTTACAGTTACTGGTGTAATTTGAAGAAAATCACATTTTTGCAAGAAGAGCTAAAGAAAATTATTGTATTTTCATGATTGAAAGTAAGATTTCATTACTAAAAGAAATTTTGTTTTACCTCCTTGTTCTCATATGTATAATTATTTACTTTTCAAATATTGTAATCATTAAGTTATAGTCTTCATATTCCCAAAGCCAGAATTTAAAAAATAAATTTATGAATTAGTAAAAAAAATATCCATTTTGTAGCTTCAATGCGGTGTACAGCTGCGGAAAAAAAAAAGGCCCACTTGTACATTTTTCGGCCGTCGTTCGTCGCACAGCAAAGTTACAGATACCAATCGTTTACGATTGACGCACACTTTAATTTGCTATGCATAAAAATTGCATAAGGGGCCATCTACATATTCGCACCAACTTTTTTTTTCTCAATAGCAACCCCTAGATTTCACTTCATATTTCAAAAATTTAGCTCATTTTAACCCCGGACACCAATTTTCAATAAATTTGGACAGAAAATGAGTGAGTTATGAGCACCCAAAATCCCCCTCCCCCTATGTTAAAATATTTTTTCATACTTCAATTCATATCTCATATAATATTGGTAGTAAGAAGCTGATTTTTATTCGCACTATTAGAACTAAACGACCCAAACGTAATTTAATGTTATTATGATTTTTAATAAATCGTTAATATGAATTATGAATTATTAAATTAATATTCAAAAAAATTATGAATAGCGACCTAGCCAAATTTTGATGGAAATAGATGCAGAAATTAATATTACATGGCTGTGCAAAATTTCAAACTTTTACGTTCAGTATTTTAATTTATATTAAATAAAATGTGTTATTTTCATGACTTAAGGGACCATATATAAATTTATTAAGTGAAAATTTTTTGAAAATTGCATAAAATAAATGTAAATTAGATTTATTTTGTGCAAAAACACAGTAAAAGATACCAGTATTAAAAATATCAAATTTTGAAGCAAATAAATTAGAGGTTTTTACAGTTTGTTGGGGATTCTATAAAGCGTGTATTGTTGCGTCCGCTACCATATTCCCCCAAATAAAATATTTTCCAGCTATAGAATTAGATGCAGTAGATGTATGTCTTCTAATACAACGTCCTATTTATGAAAAACTAACATCCTCAACTTTCCAGGCAAGAATGTGACCTTTTTTAATATCGGAAACATTAGGTCTTTGGAATTCCCCATACTTTATCAAACATTCAAAATCACGTTTTTCTGTAAAAAAATGTTCATCTAACTATAAATTAAAATACCGCCAAAAGTCTTAAGAATATTGCACATTGCAGGCGATAGTATTAAATGAAGAAAGTGAAATAACAAACACAGTGATAATATTGGGTCGGCAAAAAAGTAATTGCGTTTTTTACATGAAATTCAAACAAATAAATTTTCAATCATGAAACCATTCTTTAAGTTCGACCATAGCTGAGTCGAGCAATATTCATGCTTGTAGTCAGAAGAGCAGGGAGCAGCCTCTAACTCCTGCCAACATTTCAGCTGTCTAAGAGAAACATCAAGGGAAACACTGAATAACAATTTCAAAATTACAAAGATTTTCAAAATCCTTAGCAGTCATTTTGCATTTTTCCCTTAAATCATGTGTACGAACCAAGGAAGTTATGAACTCACGGGTCATTTGGACCACAGACTAAATATTCTATTCTACCCTTGATATTCTCAGTACAAAAAACTTTAAGAGAGATGGGAACACTATTTTCCTTGAAAATAATATTAATTTCTTTTAATTCTCGCGAGCGAAATAAATGAAAGGCGAAAAGTTCGGAACCTACAAATAGCGTTTTTCAATTTGCAGAAAGTCCCTTAAAAACGCGCAAAAATGAATTCGCAATATCTCCGGAAATTATCGTAGAAAATTGGTGAAAATTTATATTTAGGGTAATTTGAAGGTTTTCTTTCGTTTAATAAAGTCAAAATATGGGGTTGCCATTGAGAAAAAACGAAGTTGATGCAGAATTAAATATGAAGACGGCCCCTTATGC
Source organism: Cheiracanthium punctorium (assembly GCA_038373885.1). Taxonomy (NCBI): domain Eukaryota; kingdom Metazoa; phylum Arthropoda; class Arachnida; order Araneae; family Cheiracanthiidae; genus Cheiracanthium; species Cheiracanthium punctorium. Next base: position 2,714,492 of record JAWZYV010011853.1, read on the forward strand.
AAATTAAATTAATTGTAAATTAAAGTACGCGTTATTTGCAAACGAATGGCATATATAACTTTGCTATACGACGAACGATGGCGAAATAAAGAGCAAGTGGGCCTTTTTTTCCCGCAGCTGTACAATGAAACACTTGTAGACGGGGTACAATGAAATGGAACATGCCTTATTGTACCGCGGATGAATGCATTCACTTAAAATAAAGATGTTACTATTCGATATATAGATTGAGATCCCCATAGAGTACATAAAAACACTTTCACAAGAAGAAAGTGGCAACATCCGTGCCAAACAGTGATCATTTTTTAAAAACATTCAAATTCAAACTTAGCTTATTTTTCTTCTGAGTGTACTCAGATTATAGAAAGTTTATTTTTTTATCTTTTGAGATTTGAAAGAAATTTTTTTATGTTTCAATAAAGGAAGGTGAATTTAAACGTAAAAAAATGTATTCTGTTGTGGAAATAATGAACTTAAATCAAATGTAATGCGAAGTTCTGGTAAGTGAAATTTTTAAATGCACTTTTTAAAATTTTATTTAAGTAAATTTAATGGAAAATGGAAAAATAAGCTAACCTCTAATAAAAGTATTATGTTTTGATCTTAAGATATAATAGTTTAATTAAACTTGCTTTTTTTTCATTTAAATTTCATATTTATGTCTCACTAATGTTTATTATAAATGTACATAAAATATATGCTGAAATTTGAATTTTGACTTACATTATTTGAGTGTTTGTGAAGTGTTTAAGTGTTTCATTAAGTGTACCCAGGTATATCGGGGTACAATGAAACACTGTGAGACCAGAGGCGTAGCCATGGGGGGGGGTTAGGGGGGTCATAACCCCCCCCCATGAGGAATTTTTTGCCATACAAAATGTATATTCTTCACTCCCTCATCATACACATGTATGCATATATGTGAGTTGCAGTAGTCGTAACCCCCCCCCCCCATGAAAAATTTCTGGCTACGCCCCTGTGTGAGACATTTACCTTTTGCAATTTTTTATGTATGAAAATGCTATTTACAAACTCATAAAAACTCATTTGCACGGGGAAAAGAGTATTTTAAAAGCATCCATTATTTTAATTTTAGTACGTGCAAATTTGTAAACAGGAAAAAAAAGTATAAATTTTGTTTCATTGTACCTAGACTCCCCTATATTAGATTGGTAAGAAAGTAATTTCAGCTTTTTAGTTCAAATGGCGAACAAAAATTCTGGAAGCGGGTGCGGATTTTCAGATTTTTAAAGCAACCAATGTTTTTCTATCTTTGTCTTCATGCCTGTACAAAATTTCAAACTGATCGGTTGAATAGTTTAGGAGTAAATGTTGAATATGTATTTGTGAAAGTCAAATTATTACTTTCGTGGCAACCGAGCAATTATGGGAAATGGACCGGCCTATTCTCGCATGAGATCTTAATACCTGTCTCGTCTTGTATCCATTCCAGATCTACGATTGTTGGAACTATAGTGATAATGTTTATTTTCAATTTATACAAAACGGATACATGATGCCAAGTTTTACTGATCCTCAATGTAATCATCAGCATTGTGTACAACCCGTTGCCAGCTATGTGGGAGTCCGAGGAGACTTTTGGTGCAGTTCGTTGTGTTGATAATTCCAATGTAGTAGTCTTACTTTTTCTTATGGTAGAATATCTGTAAAAGTTCTGAAGCGAATGCCACGAAATGGTTCCTTCATCCTAGGAATGAAGCCAAAGTCGTAAGGGCCTAAATCCGGGGAGTATGGTGGATGTCTGCCATATTTTGGTGTCCTTTGTTGAAGGTATTTTACCTACCTTACTTTAGACAGACAGCTAATGCGAGGCTGTGTTCTTCTCGTCAGTATGCATACGCTTGATGCTGGAAGGGAGAGAAATTTGTTGTCAGGTGAGGTATGCAATGAGCATGTGGTATAAAAGATATTAATTGGTTACTTTGCAGGGCATCTCTACAGCAGCGTTGCTACCATTAAAGTTCCAGTCCTTGTACATGTTGTAAGAAGCAATAAGCCTGTGCTAATTATGAAACTTTCCTAAAAAATATACAATATTTTGCTGAATGATTTGCACTTTAGAAAACTTTATTTATTTTTAATGAATTGTAAAATGCAAATAATCTTCCATATTGTCAGTTGCAGTTAAGGCTGTTCTTCGAAAAAAAAGAACTCTGTTTTTAATCTTGGTACACAAATTGAAATAAACTAATAGCACCATGGTCTCCAAAAAATTACAGATGGTTCTTCATAAGCTGTTTTACACACTACGATAAGCGAAAACGCTGTGGCTTATGTAAAATTTTCAGAAAAAATTCTTAAACATGGATCTGAGCTGCAAGATTTTACTAAGAGTGACACGCTTTGCGAAAATTTCCGATTTTTAAGAATTTTTTCTAAAAGTATTGAAACTGATACAGATTGGCCTGTCTTCGCAGTATGTAATACAGCTTGTAAAGAGACAGTTTCAAAATTTTGAAGTGTGCCTGGCATTATTAGTTTATTTGTAATTATGTACCAAAATCACATGATTTTTTCGAATAACACCGTTAATCGAAATAATTAAATATATTCAATAGTAACAGATAATTTTTCAGACTTAATGAGTGCAAGAGAAAGGTTAGAAAACAGTGGTATTTCATTATGATAATGTATATGAAGTGGTATTTCATTATATTTGATTTTTTAAATTTATATCTGTATTTTCAGGAGAGGGGGGGCCTTTAGGTGTGTAAAGATTTGGGACCTGTGTTCTGCTAACAGACAAAAAATTCCTCAATCCATTATTATAATGAACATTAGCTATGTTAAAATTTACAGTAAGTATTCGACGTGTGCGGTTTTAAGGAATTCCTGAGAATTGGTAGCCCTTAGTAGTTGACCCGGGTACAAATACTCTATCATAAATCTGTCACTGTGAGTTAAAAACAACTCAATTGGAGACTTACTATAAACTATTTGAAGAATGCAAAGACTAACGAACAGGTACTACGAACACAACCAACCATTTTTTACTCATCTGTAATGTGTTTCAAAGAAGCATCAGAATATGATTTACTAGATCAGGGGTAACCAAATCGTTGACGCATCGCACCTACGTATTGTTGTGAGACAAATTTAAGACTTCTGAAATAATCTTTTAGCCGGAAATATTTTATTTCTTATAATTGATGATGCCACGTCAAAAGGAAGCATTTACACACTCCAAATTACATTGTCATAAAAAATCGAACCACTTCTGATTCTTTACCAATTATCCTAAATATTATTTCTAGAATCCTTTTGCTCAGAGCAACAATTTCAATATCATGTTCACACGTTATAAATTTTCCTTCCCTAAATTAAAGCCTAACAGCATTTATATTTCCCAACTGTACCGTTAGGAAGTATAAAGGGTGCTTGAATTTGTCCTGAACTCTTCTGTGAAAAGAAAATGGCGCATGGTATGCAAAAGCTTGGGCACCTCTGTGCTAGATAAATTCATCATGAGGAACAGGTACGTTAAAAACCAATGGTCTCCTTCATTTACAAAAATCAGCCACTACATTTTTAAAGAGTGTGCTTCGAAGTGCTCCAATAACATCGATAATAAAATAGCGAGGAAAACTATGTAAAAACAGAGAGAATTACTGGGAAAAAAAAAAAAAAAAAAAAAAAAAAAACGAAGTAAGCTTCGAAGAAATGGAATCCCTCCAAGAAAATATTGATTGAAGTTGCTTGTTTCATACATAAGAGTATGTACTTTTTTTTTTCTTCCAACATTGTTGTTGATAATGCTGTACATACAACATCTTCCTCGAAATCAATCTCGTCTCCCCCGCAAACAGTGCGGGGGGAGGAAACTCCGTGCTTACTCGACCGTCTTACACAAGGTCGCCAATTTCTTTTCCACTAATTTCGAAATCGGGCAACTAATTCCAGGGAAAGAGGGATGCTACAAGTAAAATAAAAGGCCACCTTGTAGACTGACCGCTCTTAAATACACCTTTTTCTTTACTGACGCTAGAAAAAATTACTTGCCTGAAATTCAGGGGTGGTGATAGAAAAAAAAAGACGACTTTTTTTTTCGTCCCTGTCTTTTTTTTTTTTTTGTCTTTTCTTTTATACCATTTCTTCCCTTCCGCTCTTGTTCAAGCATGTTTCCTGCAAGTGTCCAGTAAGGCGTGTATACTCGCATATAACGAAGAGGAGGGGGTGGGGGGGCTCCAGCAGTAATATACCAAAAAAATTAATGTTTATTTATTAATACATACATACACGGCAGCAACTGAAAGCCAGCCTTGGTATTGTGAGCCAGTATACATCGCAAATTTCTCCCCTCCCCCCTCCCCCCTCACACTCTTTTCTTCTTCCATAAATGTTTTGTTTTGAGTACAGTTCCTGGTATAAACACGGTTAAAATGTCGTTCTAGAGATGGCCCTAGAACTGAGAGATGTACTAATTAAGATGGTGTGGGACGAAGTTTGGCTGATTGAGATTTTTCTTTCCTAATTTTTTTTTTTTTAATCAAAGTAATGATTACAAATTTTGTCATCTTACAAATGCCTCTGAGCCTCTCAGCACATGTTCTTACGTAGATTTTGCGTCTAAGTAACAAAAAAAAAAATTTAATTGCAATTTAAGTCTCTTTGAAATGAATACCTTAATTTTTTTTTTCAATACTTCATTTGAATTAGTCTGATTAATAATAAAGAAAAGTGCACTCGAACTAAACAAAGAAAAAATATTTGTTCTAAATTATTTTTATTTATTTATGATTAGACACGCACGAATAAATTAATTTTTAATTCTTATAAAAAATAATTCTTTGTGTAATAAAATTTCTTTGTGTTATAAAAAATAAAATTCTGTAAAAAAATTCTTTGTGTTATAAAAAATAATTCTTTGATTGTGTTAATTAAACACAATCTCTCGATTATCTAAATTACATATGTTGAACTGCGCATTCCACTTTAATTCCATATTATTCTTTGAACATTCTCTTTCTCTTTTTCTCAGAGAAAGAAGGCGAAAGAAACTTTTTAAAAAGGCCCTCCCCTTCGATACTTCCTGACTCATTGAAAATCTTTGTGATGAAGAAATGGAAATTCTTCTGTAAGTATTGGAATTTTAATTCTTTATTGGCCGTTCATCAAGTTGATTTTAACATTTTATCCCCCTCTGCTTTCGCTTATTTTTTTCCCCTGATAATTCCTCAAATTAACCCTTTGAGGCGCAACCCATGCTGAAAAAAGGGCAGCCGTTGCCATCGCTCGACTTAACTACCAGCAAGATGGCGGGCGATCGAAACGTTCATCGCGCGCCACAGATCTAGAGACCTTTTTCTTGACGCAGCTGGCTGTGCCGCACAGCCAGTTGTCGTTATGTTTCGCATAAGCTAACAAAATTTTCCTATTTAAAAGAATAATGTAGTAGAAATGTAATCATAATGAAATTTCGTTTTAACAAATTTTTCAGAATTGGGAATCTAATCTTTGGTCATTGGAATTTGTTATACTCAAATATCATTGTATATTGAACATAGAAAATAAATCACAGAGGTCCGGATACATAGCATTTTTGAGATAATATATGTTTCGAATGAAGCGCATTGGACAATACCTGTTAAAAGAAAAAAAAAAAGAGAGAACTGTAAAATAATTGCCACAATACTATTATAATGTTGTTGAAAATTCTGGTACAATTTTCATTAATTCGATATTGTGTATTTAGTTTACAGAATCGATAAAATTTTTAAACAACAGAACTTTTTGAACAGTTTTTAGTTGTCATGTTTGTGCATGCGTTTTGAACATTTCATCTCAGCAACTGAGAAATTTAGTGCCTTACTAATCAACTGAAAATTAACTGAATATTGAAAGCAATCCATGATTACTATGGAGTTATTATACAGCATGAATGCAGTCACTTTTCAGGGATCCATTGCAATTCTAATTGACTTCTTTAAATAGATTCCTTTTCAGGTCCTTGAAAAACATGCGTCAGATCCATTTTCTCGTTAGTTAAAATGCAACACACTGTTAAAAATGTATTTAAAAAGGAGTACTTTAATGTACTCGTATACTTTTCAAGTACGTTTGCGTCATGAACGAGTACAGGACGCGCTTAAATATAAAACACAAATGAAAAAATGAGTATATGTTTCGCTTAAATTTTAGAGTAAAGTACTATTAGTTATTGCATGATGAAAAAGTACTCAGAAATGAGTGTACAGTAAAATCGCCCTATAACGAACTCGTTTGGTTCCAGTTAAAAAATTCGCTGTAGAGAAAATTTCGTTCTACAGAGATTTTTTTCAGTTATTTCAGAAAGTATTACAAACTTTTTAGTTAATTCGTTGTTTAAAAGTATTTAATTATGACTTTTTTTAAAAAATAAATTAGAATACCCTAGTAGCAATACGTCATTGGCATTTCCTTGGGCGATGAATTATTCATATTAGGAATCAAATTCACTTTCCTAGGTTTCATTTTTTGTCTACTACACGGTTTAAAATTTCTTCATCTGTAGGATATAACGCAGTTAAGAGTTCTGCATCTACTTCTAAAATATCGGAAAGGTCATCTGTTACTCTTTCATTGAGGATCTGTCCAAAAATTAGAAATTGTCTTCAAAACTGACAAAAAAATCTCAAAAAATTCGCTATAGGGAGCCAAGCTCTTCCTTATATGGAAAGTGTTTTTAATGTTATTTAAGCCTTAGAGTTACGTTCCGATTAAAAATTTCGTTATATGGAAATTCTACTGTATTTTCTTATTTCTAAATACTCTGATGCTCCCTGACAACTGCAAACGGCGGTGTCAGATCCCCCCTAAGGGAGGCGATGGGCAGAGGGGGGGGGCTACCATTTTTAGGGCCCCAGTGGGAGGAAGTACGATTAAGTCCCGGTTCCCTCATTTTGAACCCATTCCAGAGGAGGTATCAACCCCCTGAATTCGGTACCCAAAGAGGCATCGTTTAGCAACTTGGAGGACATTGGAGCCACGATGCACCAGCTCCCATTAGCATACACGGTCCCACAGCAGTCGAGACGAGAGGGAGTTGACCCTCCCAAGCACTAGCCAAGCCGGATGCCGCCTCACTTGCCGTGTTCTAACAGGAACGGAATTTAGCGCCCAGACCACTGCGGGACCCGTTAAGTGGAATATTGGTTAAGGAAATATCCCGCTTATTTTAATAAATTTTCAATGTACCAAACCGTAATAGTTAGCTACTGTGATTCTGGATAAATGGACTATCCCCCTTATTAGAATAAATTTTCGGGGAAAATAGGCTATTCCATTAATCGGATTTGACTGTACATCGTTTTTACAGTGTACCATTTATAAATCCACTGACTAAAGCTTAAAATGTAAGTCAGTTTGTACATAGATTTTGCGAATTTTACTGGAACCACTTTTATGCAAATACATATATCATAACCGCCCGAAAATTTTCTGAAACCATTTTGAAAGATTTTCGCTCAAAAGCACATTATTTGGAAAACCAAGATAGAAGTTTCCGACTTACAATCAGATTTGTAACTTCGTTCTTGCGTCATATTTTGGTGTAAAATTCTCGAAAGTGTTCGATTGAGTATATATTAGGAAATAGACTACAAAAATAATTGCTTAGTGTGATTAAATGCGCCATAAAATTCTTTAAAATTGGAACGTTTAAACAGCTTCTTAGAGTATTTTGTAAAATTCTCATTTGATTTTAAAATATGATTGAAATTTGAATACTACAATTATATCGTTGAAACGTTATTGGAGTTTCAAATGTGACTTGGTTGAGTTTGACCATATTGATTTTCGCAAGAACAAATTTCGTGAAAGCAATTACATATTTTTCAGGATTAAAAAATCTAGTATCACAACTTTTGATTCAAATATTTCGTGTGGTTTCAGAAGAGGTTTTTTTTTTTTTTTTTTTTAGCTAAGTTCTTAAGAACATAATTTATATTATATGTAGGTTTTCTTAAGCACAGCTAATAGGTGAAATTTTAGTAAGTCTATTTTTGCATGTGTATTTATATTAAATCAAAAGTTTATCAATTTCAAACAGTTGAATATTAAAATTTTCTATCTTTCAAGTTAAAATATTTTCCAAGTAATTTATTGAAAGATTCTCTTCTAAGAAATAAAATCTTAAAAATAAATGCCTTTAACATTTTTTTGTTTTAAATTTTATTTCTTTGTTTATTCTTTTTTTGGAGGGGAAGGGGGTTTAGGTTTCCTAATCTTCTAATTAAACGTTTCAAATATAAAACTTAAAATTCTTCGGAAAACTATGATACTTATTCTCGAAAATCTAATATAACACTAAACGATAAAAGCTGAACTCTTAACGTTACTGTGATTGAGATTCAAGGCAACATAGCTCACCTCGGACAGTCACGTGCTTTGAACGCATGGCAGCCAATCCAAAACGACGAACGTATGCGTGAACAAACTATAGGAGATCGGTTATTAAAACTGCGCTAATTATCGCGGCAGAGGGAATTTCTACACAGGAGGTTCGTTCTTAATCATTATTTTATTTGCCCCACCAGAATAATTCATGCCTTTTTGTGGAGTATATATATGAGGAATCTAAAGTAAACGCCGATTTTCGAATTTTCGTGTTATTTGTGGCTGCTCGTGTAGCCCGCAAATGAAAGAAAGAAAAAAAAAAATGTGCTTCAAAGCGTGGTTCCTTTGATTTTCACCGTCATTAAGAAGACTACTGAATTCGAAAGGATTATGTCGCGGATGTAACAGAAGTTTGACACAGAATTAAAGGTTGTGAAAAGAGAATATACGTTCAAAGGACGTTAAAAAAAAAAAAAAAAAATTGAGAAGAGTAAATCACACCGAACGCATCGATTACAAAACCCTTTCTTACACGATATCCACAACGGTTTTTTTTTTTTTTTCCCGAACCGAAACTTGGCGATATTCATGGACGTCAAACTTGGCGAAAGTTTGGGGATGAACCCTAAGATTGCTGTAGTAAAGTTATTTTGCTACACCCTGTAAAAGAACTTTAGATGTTATTTCCACCCTATAAATGAAGACTTCCCTATAAATGAAGACTATACACTTCTCATATCGAAGCCTAAATTTATTTTTCAGTATATTATTATATGTATATGTATGCTTTCAAAAAAAAAAAAAAAAAAACAACTTTCTTTCTAAAGCACATTTTTGAATATTAGTTGTATTTATTTATGCTTAAATTTTTCAAAATTACTTTTAAAGTTTATCATTCTCAAGCCTATTGTTTACTTTTAGATATTTATTTACTTTTTATAACTTTCAAAATTGTAAAAAAGAAAAAAAAAGAACGTGTTAAATATATGTATCTATGGTCAAATGTTACTAAGAACAATATTGTGAGCAATTGTAAACCATTGTAAACTAACTGCTTTTATATTGTATAACACTGATGTATTTTACCAATTCTAATCCAAAAATTGTGCTGTAAAAAATAAAATAAAAATGAGGGAAACCGCTGCTTGCTGGACCTGAGCCTAGAGCTAGGGTTCAGCAGGACAGTAGGACACTTCAGGAACTAAAACAGGCTTTAAACCAAATAGGTAGGCCGTTCCTGAAGGTAGTATCCTATAGTATCCTATAAATGAAGAGTAAGCTGTTATAAACAATTACAGTCGAACCTCGATTTAACGAATTGATTGGGACTCACAAATCCGTTTGTTAAATCGAAGCAATTCGTTAAATCGAATATCAATTTTTGTGAAGAGTATAGTATAAAATATCAATGCAAAATACCCTTAGATATAGATATGAAAAAAAAAAGAATAATTATTGTTTGCTACTAGCTTAAAAATTATACGTTAGGCGATCAACTTTAAAATTATCTAAATTCTTTAATATTACTTGCACTTAAAATTTAATATTAGGTTGTAACGAAAGTTTCCCGCCACCTCAAATATCGTCAGCACACAGTTCGCGTTGGCGTATTTGCTCATAATTTGTCAAACGATTTTTGGCATTTGGAAGAAAGAGACTTACTTTATAACACTATGGTGTGAAATATGTAAAAAATATAGTTATCATTAAGTACTAGGTGTCTCAAATGACACTATCACTCTAGAGGATTAGAACCATCATTTACTTCCAGTTGTGTTGCAAAAAGTCAGCTACAGAATATCAACGAATTATGAGTACAGCTTTAAGTACTATTGTTGTATCATGTGACACTGTGCAGGTTTGATACCGAAAGTTCATGAACAGTTATCTAAGGAGTTAGAAGTGAGTTTTTCAGGCAGATTTGGCGGAAAACTTTCGTTACAACCTGATACATAGTACATTCATACTTATTGGCACTTTGAAAAGAAATCCTTGATAGTACTTTGTTTCGACTTTCCAAAGTTCTTTGTCGATATTTTCTAACTATATGTAAGAGCAACATCATCAATCTCGTGAAAGAAAAAAAAAAAGAAAGAAAAAAGAAAAAGAAAAAAGAAATTAAAGCGTTAAAGCTGCAAACTGCTTCTTGGAATGAAACCTTTTTAAATTCAATTTCCGTTTCTTCATCTCTTCGCTGGCTTTCAGAATATCCATTATCTTTCTGTACAGTACTTCGCTGTACATCGCAAGACACATATCCTGTAAATTTTTCATTTTTAGGAAAATCTTCGCATATAGGTATTTGATCGTCGTTATCCACTTCGTAATTCCAAATGATTGTTTCTGTACCGCTGCCTTCGTATAGGCACTTGCTTCATTTGGAGAAATGAGAAAAAAACTATTGTATTACGCATTTGGATTAGGGTGTGAAAGATTCAAAATTTTGCGTGTTTTTTCTTTCTCTCTTTATGCAGGGTGTATCTAAATTGTTTCAAACAAAATATTATGGGAGCAAGGGCACGTAATAAGGAATCAGAATCACATAGCAATGTGGGGGGTCAAAAGCGTTGTCTTCATGAAGCTGTTAATAATCAGTTTGGAAAGGGGTGCTGAAACAACAGTAAACGTTCCGACCATTGTTTGTCGAAAGCTAACGTGTTTTTATCCGAAAACATGTATTACGCATTTGGATTAGGGTGTGAAAGATTCAAAATTTTGCGTGTTTTTTTCTTTCTCTCTTTATACAGGGTGTATCTAAATTGTTTCAACAAAATATTATGGGAGCTAGGGCACGTAATAAGGAATCAGAATCACATAGCAATGTGGGGGGTCAAAAGCGTTGTCTTCATGAAGCTGTTAATAATCAGTTTGGAAAGGGGTGCTGAAACAACAGTAAACGTTCCGACCATTCTTTGTCGAAAGCTAACGTTTTTTTATCCGAAAACATGTATTACGCATTTGGATTAGGGTGTGAAAGATTCAAAATTTTGCGTGTTTTTTCTTTCTCTCTTTATGCAGGGTGTATCTAAATTGTTTCAACAAAATATTATGGGAGCTAGGGCACGTAATAATGAATCAGAATCACATAGCAATGTGGGGGTCAAAAGCGTTGTCTTCATGAAGCTGTTAATAATCAGTTTGGAAAGGGGTGCTGAAACAACAGTAAACGTTCCGACCATTGTTTGTCGAAAGCTAACGTATTTTTCTCAGAAAACATGCGAGTAAAATTCGTAGTTTAAAATTTCTACTTTATTTCTTGGATGGTATTTTTGGAGGCAAGCCCCAAACTTGGTTAAGAAATATGAAAAACGCTTCAACACTTCTCCTAAAGTGATTATTAACAGCTACAATGTTTTTAACCCCACATCTGCTATGTGATTCTGATCAATTATTATGTGCCTTGTCTCCCATAATATTTTGTTGAAGCAATTTAGATACACCCTGTAGAAAAAACATGCATTTTTTAGCAATAATGAATTAAATAAGTCTTTTAAAGAAAAGACAATTTTCTGCTAAGATAAATTCAGAGTACTTTATTAAACTTCCTATTGATGGGGTCAAAATTACAGAAAGTCAACACTGCAGTTTTTTTTTTCTTTTTAATGTCAGCCAATTACAAAGTTAAAAAATAATTATTAATAATACTAAGAATATCTTTGTTAAAAATATTAATTATTCTTTTAATTATTAAATATTAACAGCTCTAAGTACATACAGAGTATTCCAAAAAAGTGGTAATGGGCTTTAATTCTTTATCTATTAGAGATAAGTGGGCAGTGTATGTTGAAAAAGTGTTCAAAATGAAGTCGAAAATCTGCCTGTAAAAAAATTCTTCTCGTTTACACTTTTTAAATTTTTTATACGACCCCCGTACAAAAATTCCCAATTAGTAAAACGTGTCCCATACACTCATGAGGTGACACACAAAATTTGAGAATTATACCTTAAAAAATGTCAGAGATACGAAGATCAATGTAGCGCTGACTTAGACCACTTTTCCAAGGCTCTCGAAGGGAAAAAAATCACGTCGAATGATCGCATTTCAGGGGTCGTATAGAAATTACGAAATAATTTTTTTTTTGTCCCACTCTCGTAATAAACGTTTATATTCAAAATCACGTATAGTTCCCGATCATCTTTCTTTAAAGGTATCTCTGCGACGTTGTATGATGGAAGGCTCAAATTTGGTACATCACCTCATGAGTGTATGGGGGCACATTTTACTCATTGGGAATGTTTTTGTACTGGGGTCGTATACAAATTTAACTTTTTGTAAACGAACGAGAGGAATTTTTCTTAACGGAGTCTTATTTCAGACCTTATTTTGAACATTTTTTTTTTTTCAATTTACACTGCCCACTTATCTCTAATACATAAAGAATTAATGCACTTTTGGGACACCCCGTATCTAGATAGATAGATAGATATAGAGATAGATAAGCATAAATAGATAGACATTAGCAGTTTATTATATTTTTCTGTTTATTCATTAAAAGAATTCATGTTTTCCAAAATTTCTTATTAAAGTTTGATTAATTCGTCTATTTTTCATTTTGTTCATTACTCCTCACTCCACACATCTAAAAGCAATTAACGAAATTTTCATTTTCCTTCTATATTCATTCGCACTTGAGGCCATTATGCGGATGAAGAAAGCGGCATTTGGTTTTGCAGGAAATTTCTAAATTCGTTTGTAGTCACTCCGATATACGCCGAGAGATGGCAGTAGCTTCAAATGCAGAATTCTCAGTCATCAATCCGATAAATAATAGCGTTTTCTTGTATATCATTTTAAAACAAATGCATGAGAATTCACTTTTCACAGTATAATTTTCCAGGGGAATTTCCTTAAATAAAATGTTTGCGTTGAACTTTACTTCAAACTACAAATAAAACCATTAAAAGAGTTTTATTTTAAGAAAAATCGTCATCCATTCAAACCATTTTTATTTGCAATCATTCGTATGAACACGAAAACAAATGTTAAGTTTGAGGCAAAAAAAGTTTGCTTTTAAAAATTTTTGTTTCTGTCACAAAATATTTAGTTTGGCGCAGTGTACCTAGTAGTAGAATTCAACAAAATTACTTCACAGGATAGACGAAACTTTTCAGAGGCTCAGAGAACCAAGTTGGAGCCCCGGGGATGAAATCTTTAAGGTTCCTTTTGTCATCCAAAACTTCTTTTGATCTCTTATTCCATTAGTCCCACATTCTTTATTAATTTTATTAATTATTTAAATAAATTACAAATTAATATAATGAAAAATAATTCAATTAAAATTATTCGCTTTAATATAATCTGATAAAATATTCATAACAAATAGCAGCTTATTTCATTTTACACACCACCGTAGAGGAACTGCACTTGTCACGTTAACATCTTTTGTTATTCATGCTTTCATTCAAAGATGTAACAGAATAAAAACTTTCGGGGAAGATCCAAAAAAGTGGAAAATTCAGACATTTCCACAGAAAGTCATGATTTTTATCAGTTTGTTAACGAAGATTTGAACTTGTGAGGACGAGCTGGGCACATAACCTCTCCTTTGGCTGTGTCCTTGTTTCTATTTCTTACCCATTAGTCTTTAAAAAGACTACTTTCTTGTTAGTAAATCTATTCTAGTTTTGATTATGGCAAACTGCTGAATAATATCTTCAAAGTTCACTTTTCAAGAAAAACAGGATTCAAACAACCAACACTCTGCAATTTTGTCTTCAGGTTGTGGATTGTGATGGCTGTATTTTTCTTAGGGATGGACGCGAGACGAAAAATAAGCGTCTCGCGTCTCGCAAAATAGCCTAAAAGCTTGTCTCGTCTCGCAAAAATCCCTATATCTTAATGTTAAAATTAGGGATGGACGCGAGACGACTTTTTTGCGAGACGAGACAGAGATTTACAGCTTTTTCGCGAGACGAGACACACATTTTTAACATTAAGATATAGGGATTTTTGCGAGACGAGACAAGCTTTTAGGCTATTTTGCGAGACGCGAGACGCTTATTTTTCGTCTCGCGTCCATCCCTAATTTTTCTGTAAAAGTAGAATTCAAATTTATTTTGTATTTGTTGCTTTTTTGCGATATTCATGACATAGAATCAAGTATCATACGCAGATCCGCAACGAGAGGGCCTCTTTCACATAATGGGGCCCCGGGAATTCCTCCTCCCTCTCTGCACCACTGCATTTAAGTAAGCAGTTGGTGAATCCAATGGAAGGGGGAGACAGGGCAATTGCCCCTTCCTTGAACAAGTTTGAATTTAAAAATCTTTTTTTCGTTCATAGATATTATCGAAGTATTAAACAGATATTCAAAACTGAGAAAATTAAGAAATAAATTTGATTTGTAAATTGTTAAAATAGCACACTTGATGAAATAAAAGGGAGATTTTTCTTAGTAGAAATTCGGCATTGAATAAGCTAAATTTATATTATTTTTAAAAATGTCTTCATCGTGTGTAAATTAAGTAAGAAAAGCACTTAACATCAATGGCGCATACAAAAACTCTTAAGGAGTAGGGGAGGGGGGGGGGTCGATGAGTTTAGAGTGAAACATTTTATCACCCAATTTACACAGTGAAGAAAATGTAATATTTCGCTTTCCTCATTATTTGATCGAGGGGAAAATGTTTTTTTGATCAAACTCAAATGCTGTTAAATGGACAAAATCATTAACTTAAAATAGCACCAAGAAAATTTCGTTACCATGGGATATATGTCATTTTTACGAATTCTATACTTGCTATTTTAACCTCCGAGGGGTTAAGATGTAAAATTATACCTGCACTGAGCTCTGATTTTCCCTGCAATACATCTACATTTCTTCGTCAACTAAAACAGTTGCATATTATACATTATTATTTAAAGTTTTCGATTTTAAAAGCTTGAATTAATATTGAGAGTCTGTTTCCTCCTCGAAGTTCGTGTAGAGGTTAGCGCATTGTGCTGCCGTGCCAATGGTCCGGTGTTCGATTCCCTGGATGGCTAAGATTGACTCGGCCTTTTTAACCCTATACGGCCGTATTCACCAAACATTTGATACGCGAATTAATCCTGAAACGCGTGTTATAGTCATCGGTAAGATATCTTACCGACGACTTTAACACGCGAGTTTGGTTTAATCCGCGTGTCAAGTGTTTGGTGAATACGGCCGTCATTGGGTCGATAAGGACAAAGCTTGCTTGAGGATCAAAAACTAGGGGCTCCACCTCAGCAACATCTCCTACATACAGAAAGCCTAACAACTCAAGATTTGACGTCATCACTAGGCCTACGAAACTGACGTCATCACAGTTTTATTTTCACAGAGTAAAACTATTTAAAATTTCTGGTGAATGCTACAAATATTAGAAAATATCCTAAATTAAACATTCAAATTAAAATACCTTTCTGATCTAAAATTCTAATCTATTTCCTTGTCATATTATCTAATTAGTCATGGTTAAAAACTGGCATTTGTCCTACAATTATATTTTTTTATCTCAAATCATTAAAATATTGTTATTCAGAAATAAATTCACCAGAAATTTTTAATAGTTTTATTTTGCGAAAATAGAACTTTTAAATGTAGGCCTAATGATGACGTCAAAGCTTGGTGACGTAGGAGTTGTTAGGCTTTCTTTTTCTAGGAGGTGTTGGCCTCAGGCAGGCCATCTGGCTAGAGCATATGCCCAGAGCCCGTGACCGTAAAAGGTGTGGACTGGGCAGAGCACGACTTTGCCTCACTTTGGACTGTTGCCATAATTTATTTTCTATTCTTCGTAGACGCTTTTTATCTAAAATCATTACTTTTTAACCCATTTGTGCCTGGATATTTTTGCGACTTTCTTCGATTTTTACTGATAACTGAAATAATAGATAAATTTCTGAAGTCAACTTCTTGAAGAAGGGATGATTTCTTTTAAAATCATTATGCATAAAAATCGAAATATCAACATCCTACTGGGTCATGTTAAAATATTTTGTAGAGTTGAGGCTTAATACTCATGAATAAAGGCTAGGAAAAATAAATAATGTTTTCAACTAATAGTGAAAATGCCGTCCCAAAAAAGGGACACTAGGCATAAATGGGTTAATAGTGTTAAAAATTTTTAAGATATGCGAGTTACATACATAGTATATACGTACGTATGTTACGATAAAAGTAGTCTTGCGGTTGGTCAAAATGGATCGCATATGCATAAATACATACATTCATTATGCATACGTTGAGACGTACAGCAAAAACTCGTCGAAGTAAATCTAGAGACATTCAAATCAATTTTTCCATCAAAATATGAATACCGGATTTTTTTCTCGATCACAGTAATTCCTTTTTACTTGCGAAAATTAAGTAAAAACAGATTCCATAATATCATCGCTGTGGAACTACGGCTTGGCTGCTCCCCGGCAGTCAGCATTTGACAATTTTACCACGGACTGCGGAAGAGAATCGTTTATATTCTACATTGATTAGATTTAATAATTTTAATTTAACCGAATTTAAACGTGCCTTCAAAATAAGATACATTTACACAAAAATGAGTATACAGTGATTTAACATTTTATCTCACTAGAGCGCTAAATCAACGAGAGCCATGAGCTTTGCTTCTCTGCTACGAGTCGGCTCCATCTGGGGTTAACCCTTTAACGCGCAGTGGTTTCGCTCTGAGACCACCAAACTGTTGACGTTTTGACTGTTGCCAGTCACGAAGAATAGCTTTGATTTCTATAAAAATAGTTGCGGGTGACATAGCTCCACGAGAATCTTTTACTTTTTAGCACGTCATTTACCGTAAAAAAAATTGTCACGGTTATTTTTAACACCACTGACATCTGCCGAAAAATGGAAGAACGCGAGAACAGCCGGATAGATTGCACAATGCTGAAAAAAGGGCAGCCGTTGCCATCGCTCGACTTAACTACCAGCAAGATGGCGGACGATCGAAACGTTCATCGCGTGCCACAGATGTAGAGACCCTTTTTTTGACGACTGCTCACTGTGCTTGGGTGCGATATTTTGCTCTTTAACTCTTTGAGGCGCACCCCTTTCCCAATGCTGTGCTCGCACTGCCAGCTGTCGTCAAAAAAAGGGTCTCTACATCTGTGGCACGCGATGAACGTTTCGATCGTCCGCCATCTTGCTGGTAGTTAAGTCGAGCGATGGCAACGGCTGCCCTTTTTTCAGCATTGGGAAAGGGTTGCGCTTCAAAGGGTTATCAGGGAACAATGACACCCAAAATGCGCTGATTACATCCAGTTAGTTCCCTTGTTTTGGTTTGGTTGTTGTCACTGCAAAAAAAAAAAAAAAACTCGCTTTTAAGACAAGTTTGTTGGAAATAATGGCAATAGAAATTAATGAGACTAATTTTAATTCATAGACTTAAAATGCTTAATAAACAATAAACTAATTTAAAACAGTTACGAGATTTCTTCTGTTATAAAAGTATAAATTAACGCAAGCCCGAGAAAGTCTAAAACCGAGAGAAATACACCACAGTAAATAAAATAAAAATGTAATTTTCCTTGGCGGCCCGGTACCGTTTGATCCGCGGACCGGGGGTTGAGGACCACTGTCCAAAGGGACCGGGAAATCTCAAGAAGGTGGCTGCATACTAAAAGAATCGTACACTGTAAGAAATACCTGTAATTTTACCACACATATTGCTGTAAAATAATACAACATTGTGTGTTGTAAATCCACTCAAAAATGACGCAATGACATTGATAAGCTAATCACGAAGAACCTGTGGCAATGCTTGTATGGCAACTTGTACAGTCTACATCACAACGCGTTGGCGTTCCTTTCACCCACACGCTGTGCTGTAAAATAATACAGCACTGTGTGTTGTAAATCCTCTCACAAAATGACGTAATGAGATAAGCCCACCGCGAAGAGCATTGTATAGCAAGTTCGCACAATCTATAGCACAATGTGCGGATAAATGTAGTGCCAACATCACGATGTGTTGGAGTCGCATTTATCCTAAGGCGACCATATTTCTAAACAGTATTTTGGAGACAAATCAAGCATTGTCCTTGAATCCAAGGAAAACTTGGGGACACTAGAAAATATTTTTGGGGACTTATTCGAGGACACAACATATTACCATGTACACCAGTATACCCATACCTTAAATCTTGATTGACTTGATACTTAAAAATGAACTCTCATAGCTCTTTATATCAATTGCGTATTCTTATTTCTAACAAATTAATGGGAGTATTTCATTCATTTATAAATATTTATTTAAACCAGAAATATGAAAGGAACATCATGTTGAAATATTGCAATTTATTCAAAATTGAACTCTTGGCATAGTACTTATATTTTTCGGAAGACATTGCTTTTTACATTGGCTCATTTTATGATAATTTTTCATGAAACTTTTTACACCCACTAAAAAAGGTATTCGAGTGCAAGAAAAATTTCGTACTTCAATTTCATATAACATGGTTGGTTCTTCATGAAAAGTGATTAACCCATTCGTGCCTGGATATTTTTGCGACTTTCTTCGAATTTTGCTAACACCAGCAGTAATTGATAAATTTCTGATGTCAACTTTTTGAACAAGGGATGATTTCATTTAAAATCATTATGTATAAAAATTGAAATGTCAACATCCTACTTGGCCATATTAAAATATTTTGTGGAATTGAGGTTCAATACTCGCGAATAAAGGCTAGGAAAAATAAATAACGTTTTCGACTGATAGCGAAAATGCCGTCCCAAAAAAGGGACGCTAATCATAAATGGGTTAACAAAACTGAAATGGTAAATTCGGCTCATAGTCGAATACTTTATTGAATGTCTGCACACGCTACACACACACAATGACAAAAAACGTTTTCAGAGATCAAATTTCATTGTTTCTCTGAGTAGAAGGCGATTTTAGTAGTTTGATTTTTCTTATTTCTTCAGTTTTTTTTTTTTTCTGAAAGGAATAAACTAAACGGAAACTTTCAGGGGAAAAAGTACAAACCTTTAAATTTGCGGACCCAAGAAGTCAAGGTATTTTTGGGGACAAAGTAAAAAAGAAATACCTATATTTGTGGACTGTCCTCGAATTTAGAGGACATATGGTCACCTTAATTTACCCGCACTTTGGGCTGTAATAATTTTTCGTTCAGGGATTGAAACTGAATTTTAATTTCAACCTTAGAGAAACCCAGGCTCTCCAGTCACGCGTACTTAGGAGCTAGACGAGCCGCAGTCTGCTAGGAGGAAAAACAAGCAAAACTCCCCCTCACCAAGTGTTAAAAAGGCGCCTCTGCCGCAATGAGTGCTGCCGTTCTTAATAACTAACTAACCGCTCGGGCCACATTGTGTACTTTCCAAGCGTGACAGTTGTCATGAGAGCGAATCAACACAAATTTTATTTGGAGGGCAGCAGGGCGATAATGATGGACTCGTGGAACGTGTAATTTCTCTCGACGCTTTTTTCTGCCCCGATGTCTTTATAAATGACGCCTGCAAGGGCGCCCCGAGGTCTACGTCATGTTGCTGCTCCATGAGAACCGTCATTACAGATCCGAGATGTACCTGTGAAAAAAAAAAGAAGAAAGAACCTGTAGTAGCCGCACTGAAAGTAACGGTTTCAGGTGGTCTTGCACGTTGAGCTGGCGATGTTGTGGGGTAATATGTAGGCGAGGCTGTCATATTATGCTCCAGTAATACTGAGATGAGCGGACACAATTACAGTGTTAAGACTACCGTACACCTCAGTGGAGGAGAGTAAAAGAATAGCTTCAAGGGACGGAACATTAAGTATTTTATGTGACGAGATGGGGGTGGTTTCTTCTCCTACTCATTTTTAATCTTCAACCCAGATTTCTCTTGTTCACCGATGTTTTTTACATTTTATTTTTTTTCAGCGGTGCATTAAACTCGCTGACAGTATACTTTTTAGGTTCTATTGAGCCGGGGGGGGAGGGGCATCACCTTCTCATTTTGGATTTGCCACTGATGCAGTGGTTCCCAACTCAACCAGCGGACCACTTTCCCTAATAGCAATTTTCCTCGGGCCATCATCGGCCGGCTACGTGGCCGGTGATAACCCGAGCAAAATTGCCAGTAGGGTTCCCACTTCCAATTTACTCACGGACCAAAGATTCTTGAATAAAATTAGAAACGAATACATTATTAAAAGAAGTGAAAACTAAAAAAAGGAAAGAAATTATACGTGTTACACGTTTTATTTCTGTCTTCCCGGCGTTAAGGCTGTTTAACCTGACGAGCGAAAGTCGAATCGGGGACTAAGGGAAAAGCTTGAAATATGGGTGGTTTGGGGGTCCAAGCATACATGTCACACCATCTTTATTCATGTAATGGACACAATTGTTAGCTGTATTTTTTAGAAAATTTTAGAAATATAATTATAACTTTAAAATTAAAACGATAAAATGGACTTTTCTTGATGTAAAATATTGTAGTAAGTATTAGAGATCAGCGCGAGGTGATTTTTTCAAATGAAATTCGATTGAAACGCGATAAAACTGCTGAAATTCTTTGAATTTCCGTCTGAAATATCATCTTCATTTATTTACTTATTTTTTAAATTAAATTGCTCCTATAAACTTAATGTTCATAAAGCATCGTAAAGTAGTTTCAGAAGAACCATTATAAATTTTTCAGTAGCTTTTCTACTGTAATTTTATTTTAAATCTTGATCAGAAGTCATGTTCATTAGGTTTCATAAACAATTACGAGTTTCAATTATAAAGTTTGTAAAAAGCAAAATGCAGTACATTTTTGGCCCCAAAACATTCTTAAATACATCTATTAATTTATACTTCAAAGTTACTTTTGAAAGAAAATTTTTCAGTCCGCCAATTTTGAATTTGAGTTTAAAAAACAGTGTTTTTCCTTTTTTATTTTCATGAAAACTAACTGGTTATTCAGATTTTAAATTTGCAGTAGTCCGCAGTACAGTTCCCGAAGAAATATTCTGAAAAATTTCATTGTTCTAGGAATGTAAGTTTATTTTTTATCTGTAGTGAAAGTTAACCAAAAAGCAGACTTCTCCGAAAAAGTGGCATGTTTAATAATTTTTTTTTCAAAAAATGAAGTAACTTTTCAAATTTGAAATTTGTTTCAGTTCACAGTATGGTTTCTGAAGAAACAGTCTAAAAATTTTCATAGTTCTAGCATCATAAGTTCATTTCTCATCTTAAGTGAAAGTCTATCAAAAACGTTTTCCTCTGAAAAAGTGCCAAGTTTCACTATTTAAAAAAGAAAAAAATTAAATTGTTTTTCAAAATTTATCTCAATGTCAGTTCCCCATCTAGTTTCTGAGGAAACATTCTGAAAATTCTCATATTTATATCATCGTAAATTTATTTCTAATCTTGGGTAAAATTCGAGAAAATAGCGTTTTCTCTAAAAAAGTGTCAAGTTTAATAATATTTTTTTAAAAAATTAAATAACTTTTCAAATTTTATCGCAATGTCAGTTCTTATTTTAGTTTTAGAGGAAACATTCTGAAAATTCTCAAAGTTGTGTGATTATAAGTTTACTCCCTATCTTGGTCGAAAATCAACCGAAATCCTCCGTTTTCAGGTAGAACAGCCTTAAGGTGGTTTATTAGTACGTGCTTCTTTGATCACCTGTGGTACTCTTGGATTCTTCCCTATTTTCCAAGGATTGAAACATTTTTTTCAATTCTCTAAAACCGACTGTAAGCAATTACGCTTTTTGCCTTTCTACCTCATGAAATTGTGAGGGGCACAATTATTTTTTTAAACACTCACTCAGTTCAAGGGCCACTTAGAACTTGTTCGCGGATTACCAGTTGAAAACCACTGATCTAAAGGAAGCGGTCACTTCGAAATTCCTCATACTTCGTGAAATCTCATCTTTCAGAAAAGTATAACGGCAAGACGGTAATCGAATCACAGAAGACCAGAAAATATTATTTCTGTTCCAATGAAAATAGAAACAGAGAAGGTAGGGTTGCTTGTGAGTATTTTTTTTCTAATGGCCGGCCTCTGCCTTGAAGGCTTTGACCACAACAAGCCGGAATTGCTTGTCTCTTTATCGTGGGGGCACCTAATATGTGGACCAACGTAGCCCCTTATGAAGGGACGGACATGACAACCACTCCCAGTCGGGGATCGAACCCCAGCTGCCAGGAGTTGAACCCGAAACCGGCGTTCAGTGCTTTACCCACCATACAACTCGGTCGGCTTGCTTGTGGATATTTGCCCAATTGCACGAGGGATATTTGCCCAATTTGCCAAGGATGGGGTGCTCACGGCATCTGACTTTTCAAAATTTAATGTGGCAGCGAGGAAAAGTATAAAAGAACTATTCAAGTGCAAAATTTACCGAACTGAAGCATTCGAAAATGAAGTACATTTTTGTTCTCCATCATATGAAAGCAGCTGAAAAAATGAAAGGAAATGTTACTGTGCTAAAGGTTTTTTTTTGGGTCACCTAAACTATGAGAGTTCGTTATTTCTTTAAATTTGGTTAGTTTTGGAAATGGGGGGAGAATTCGGGAAACGCTTTTAATTTTTTGTAATCATCGCAAAAATTTCGTGGAAAATTTTTATTTCAGAATGATCTCTGTTATTGTCACTATTATTCAACTTTTTTTTTTTTTTTTGAAACATGAGTATTAGATTTTTTTAAATATGATTTCTCAAATAAAAAACATGTTTATTATTATTATTGTTGTTGTTGTTGTTGTTGTTGTTATTCAATTCTAAATAATCAATAAATCCAGATATTAATACTAGTACAAATTATTTTTGCTAAATCAGTGGATAAATTATATTTTATTTAGTATTTCCAAGAATAAAACTATAATTATGTCAAGTAAATGTATCATTTTATTATAAAGTAGCGTAACTCGCAGAGCGTATTACTTTGCAAGGCTGCTTATTAATCACTCCTAGTTACGGACAACTCATTTAATCTAGAAGTACGTGTGCATGTATGATCCCCCTATCCCCTCTGTCTTTCCTCCCCCCCCCCCTCTCTTCAAAGGCCATAAAGTAATAATTCCCCTTTAGCTTCGCATATACGTGAAACAAGCGAAAATCATATGCACAAACGACTCCATGCTTTGCTGGGTGATTACTCAACACGCACGCACAAACATACAACAACTCGCGCTTGTGTATAAGTGCGTACATACACACACACAAACATAATAATAATAAAATAAAACTTTTAAGGTAAAAAAAAATAAATAAAATAATAAGAATAATAGAAAAAGAAAACGGAGAGAGAGAGATAAAGGAAACGGCACACAGGAAGCCAAAAGAAGATGAGGCTGTACGCAGCCATTGGTGGATGGGAGCCGGATGGGAGCCCGAGTAACAATGGGAAAGGGAGATCGCAAATGACAGGAAAAAACCAATTTTACGAAAAACCTTCCCTTCTCTTCTCCGTGCTTTTCTTCCCGTGCTTGCCAACCAAGTAGCGCAGGCGTTTATACACCGAAGGGCTTATGTATGCACATACACATGCATCCGAACGGTTTTTGGGGGAAAAGAAAAAAATAATAAAATCTTGGAAGGGCGGATTGTTGTTTTATTTATTCATTTGTTTGTTGTTTTTTTTAAGAAATAGTTTGTCGTGAGGATTTGAGAAATCCGCCGTCGAATTCTCTGAGTAAATCTGCGGATTTTCTCACATTAGAGGGATAGAGAGAGGGGCTTAGACAGGATTGGGCTTAGACAACCCTTTTTTTTCTTCTTTGTCCTTTGCGTTGTTAGACTAACTATACGTGTCTTTTGAAGAATTTTAGAGTAATGCGATGTCTGCGATGGGTTCTGATGTTCCCGCGGCAAAAACGCGAAGGAATGGACGCGAAATGAAAAGAAGACACGTGTCATCTCGCAAAATTCCTATATTGTGATGATAAGAACTTCTGTCTCGTCTCGCAAAATCCCTGTATTGTAATGACAAGAACTTTCTGTCTCGTCTCGCAAAATCCCTATATTGGAATGATTAAAAGTTCTTTCTCATCTCTCAAAAACCCTATGTTGTAATAATAAAGTCTTCTGTCTTGTCTTTCAAAATCCCTATTTTGCAATGATAAAATTTTCTGTCTCCTCTCGCAAAATCAATATGTTGTAATGATCAGAACTTCTGCGTATAACATCCTTACATTGTAATGAGGAAAACTTCTGTCTCATCTAGCATAATCCCTATATTGTAATAAGAACTTCTGTCTCGTCTCGCAAAATCTCAATATAGTAATGAAGAAAATTTTCGGTCTCATCTCGCAAAATCCACATATTGTAATGATTAGAACTTCTGTCTCGTCTCGCAAAATCCCTATATTGTAATGATTAAAACTTCTTTCTCAAAATACCTATGTTACAATCATAAAAACTTCTGTTTCAGCTCTCAAAACCCCTATATTGTAATGATAAAAACTTCTGTCTCGTCTCGCAAAATCCTATATTGTAATGATCAAAAACTTGTTTCTGATCTCTGAAAATCCCTATATTGTGATGATAAAAACGTCTGCCTCGTCTCGCAAAATCCCTATATTGTAATGATTAAAACTTCTGTTTCATGTCGCAAAATCCGTATGTTGTAATGATAAGAACTTTTGTCTCGTCTCGCTAAAAAGCTGTAAGTCTCTGCCTCTTCTCGTCTCTTGTTCATCCCTAATAGCGCATTTGCTTGCTTGCTGTTGTCTTGCTTTTTTTTTTTTTTTTTTTTTTTTTTTAGTTTCCCAAACGTTTGTACTGTGGAGAAGTGTTGCATTGGGTGAATTTATATTTTTCAAAGAATAGAAAAAAAAAAATCAAACACTTTATTAACTTGTACAGGTTGCCTATGTCTTTCACTCATATTATTATGAAAACAGTAAAAGATAAAATGCCAAGAAATCTGCAAAAGTAACATTTTTAAATTTTTATTCCATTACAAATTTCTTAATTAAAACACCTTCTTGTTTAGTTTTAAAAGACAAGTGCACTTTAATGAGGGGTATCCAGAATATTTTTAGAAAATCGGAAAAGGGGGCTCTTTTAAACTGCCAAATACTATAGTATTTATTGAAGTATGACGTAAAAAGTTTAAGCGAATGTTCAGTATCTATAGGGATGGACGCGAGACGGCATTTTGCGAGACGAGACAGAGATTTAGAGCTTTTTTGCGAGACGAGACAAGCATTTTTAACATTATGATATAGGGATTTTTGCGAGACGAGACAAAGCTTTTCGGCTGTTTTGCGAGACGCGAGACGCCTATTTTTCGTCTCGCGTCCATCCCTAAGTATCTAAACATCTAGTGGTCCCTCCCCCGTATGGGTGTCATTGCACTAAACGACATTTTCTCATACTCAGAATTTAGCATATTCCTCTCAGCAACAAATTATACATGTTGAACACTGTTTTTTTCCCCTTCTATATCTCTAAATTTTATTGCAAATACTCGTATTGCATATGCACTACAAAATTGATGTACTTGGTTTTCCATCACTTAACATTTAGTTTCGTGTAAACGTCTCAGGAGCGGAAAAATACATTTAATGAATCTTACGGGCACTATCATTTAAACATTCATTTTAAAAGAGCTGTGCTGTATCTGACAAATATAAAAATTAAATTATATCCGGAATATATTGTTTATATTTTTATGTATGTATGTGCTTGTAAAAGTCATGGAAAATTTTTTTAAAAATTAATTTAATGAATGAACACATTAAGTTTGAATGGCACTTTACACGAAATCTTGTTTTTATTGAATCTGTTTCAAAAAATTTAATCGTCTCAAAACGGATTGTACTGGTAATTGTATATTCGTAATGGTTGATTCTGTTTCGGTCGATAAAAAAACAAATATTTTGATACATTATTATTTTTTTTTGTTTTTTCATTCATTTATTTATTTAGTTTTGTTCTATCTCATTAGGGTGCTCTCTCTCTCTGCTGCGGAATTTTAAAAACTCTTTCTTCTCTCTTTTCTCTGCAAACCACGAGCGTGGCTGCAACTTTCACACTGCAGATACTATAAAAATTGATTAACAGTAAATTTTACTAGAAACATCTGGTAAACATTTTCTATAGCACTAAAAAATTTTTAATTATTTATAGTAAATTCTGTTTGTTAGCACTAAATTACCTACAAAATTAATATAATTTTTAAAAAATTATATAAAATTTAAAAGTTTTGAGCTTTAGAAATTTACATAAAATTTAAATTTTTTTTTAGCATATGCTATTTTGAGCGATGAATTCGAAAGGTGAGTACTTGGCTATAATTAGCGTCTATATGCAGTTGCGGATACAGAAATGTTTCTTGGGAGGGGTTAAATTTTGAAAAAAAAAAGCTTATTTCGTCCAAACAAAATATACAATGAATCACAGTTTCAGTCTATGGAAATGTTTTCGGGAGGGTCAAGTTACAAGAAAGTAATCATTTTAACTTTCTAAAATGTATAATAAAGCAAAATGTTGCCCTTTAGCAATCTTTTTTTTGGGGGGGAGGTGAAGCCCCCTAGCCCCTCCTCTGGATCCGCAACTGTTTGTAAGTTGGGTTTTTCAACATCCCTAACCACTCCCCCCCCCCAATGTACATCCGTGCTGCAAACTAAATTCCTCTAAATATGGCATAATTTAAGAGGTCGATGTTTTGAGGGACAAAAAAGAAAAAGAAAAAAGAAAGAAAGAAAGAAACATGTTTTCCAATTTTTCCTTTCATCTAAACCAAATAAATATATTAAAGAACAAACTCTACCTCTAACAAAAGTGGAAAAGGAAAGAAAGAAAAAGCTCATCATCGCATTCTTTCAAATTCCCCAGATCATTACATACGAAATCACTCTCGTGCACGCCGTAAACATCCGAATTGTTACTACTGATATACCTAAAGAATTTCCTGACTTCTTTTCCACATTAATTCCATATTTTTTTTCGTATTGCCTTATGATCCGACTAATGTGAATCTCATGTTAAACCTGGCAAAGAAAACACGGCCACAGCTCTGGGAAATTCTCCTCACACACTGCTGTTTTAAATAAGAGCAAAACACGGTGTGGGAAACCGTATTTAAAGAACGACCGTAATTACACCAGTACGTACGTCACTGCTGCTCGTACACGTATTCCTTTTGCCATTCTTTCGCGAAATTACCCCCATCGCGAAGAGAAAGTGCAGCTCAAGAATATGTACGAGGCATTCTTGCGTTTTCTCAGCTGACTGACGAAGCGTGCGTTTTTTTCAGAAACCCACCTCTCTCCCCTTGCCCCTGATGTATACTCTAGGAAACCAATAGATCATTTGGCGTGTATTGTGGCCAATATTGGAGAGAGAAAGAAAAAAAACAGGATGGAGTGGAGTTGTGTTGTTTTTTGTTTTGTTTTGTTTTGTGGCGGAAGTTCCGGAGTTTGCTTAATTTGGGTAATGACAAGTTGTTTTAAAAATATGACGTGCGGTTATGGCTGATGGAGTAAGATAGGAGAGACAGGGGCGTCACGGCTTGTGAGGACCATAGATTTCAAGAGTGCCTTCTATTCCCCAGTCCATGGAGGAAATGTGCTTCCTTTCCTTCAAAACATCCACCTTTTTGTGAAGAACTGGTGTGCCGAGGACATTGAGTTAAAACATAGGTTTTTGGTTGATGTTTTTGTTTGTTGGTTTCTAGATCCAAAAAAATGATCCAAAAAAAATTGGTAAATTGTTGAATAGATTGGTGTCTTGAGCATAAGTATAAAGTGCCAGTGTCTTCAGAAAACGTTCTCCCAAAATTGCAATGCAAAAAACAGGTGACCATAGCTCTGAAAATATTAAAATACAGAAATATGAGGAATAAGAAATATCAAAGGAAGAGAGAGGAAGCATACATACATACATACATACATATATATATATATATATATATATATATATATATATATATATATATATATATATATATCTTTATGTGTATCAGTGGCGTATTCTGGCTTACAGGGTTGTTCTATCTCATTCCGCAGTAAGGCTTTGCTCACCATCGAAACGGGGCATTTTTCGCTAATTTCTCTTCAGAGATGAAGCTAACATTCATCGTGCTCTGAAGCTAGTCTAGCTAGTCCAGAGAATGCGTCACTGATACATATATATCTATATCATCACACATAGTCAATAGTGCACATAAATAGACACTCCGAAGAGCAGGCCTGCAGGCCCTACCCCGCAGAGCATGGTTATTTCGCTGGAGAAAGAGACCCTAAGAACTTAACAGCTTTACTGTCCCTAAACATTTGTATTTCAAAGTAAAAACAATAACGAACATGGAAAAGTATTTATTGTAAGTTCTACATTATACAAAGCACCCATGCTCTCATCCTATTCCGCATTTAGTGTTGAATGTTTTTTTATTTCCTGGCTGAGTTTTTGATAGCGGCCTCATATTTACTCTTATGTCACACCGAAAAGAAAACCTTTGTACTATTTCTCTGTAGATCTGTTCTTTTTTTCGTTTTAATTACAAATTTGCCAACAATTACGTAAAAGATATTGACACGAAATTTATATGTGAGTGTGTGTACGGGGAGGAAGGGGGGGGGGTAATTTACTTCTAGTGCATCTCTTTCTTTCAATCATCTTTCTCATTCGCTTGTAAGTTGAATTAGCTGGCTTGTAAACAAAATCTGTTAACATTTCCTCTCCACCTTAATCGTTCCTTCAAAGTTCTGTTTTTGAATAGTAAATAACACAATTTATAAGTTAATGGTACCAACTGATGCACGTCTTAAGTTCACGGCCTCTTTTTGTAGAAGTTAACATGGGAAGGGATGGACGCAAGACCATGCGAGACGAGAAATGACCAAAGTCTCGTCCCCTCTCACAATTTCATATGAAAGTCTCGACTCCCACCACAAGCTCTCGTCTTGCAGAGCTCTCGTCGTGAGACTTCGAGATGTCTCGTCTCGTCCCCCGGTCTTGCGTTCATCCCTAAACATAACTCACTCCCTGTGTGAAAATTTTGCCTAATCTGATTCCAAAAGTTTATTCACAAAAGCGAATATTAATTCTAGCATCTTATCTGATACTATTTGCTTCTTTTCTGGAGTCTGCATTTTATGACTGGTCTTCGGATGCATTTTTTAATGCTTCTCAAGTTTCTAAGAAAGTTTTCAAAATTCCTGTTATTAACATAGGAAACCTGAGCAGGTTTTGGACTGGTATGGTACTAGCAGTATTCAGTTACGAAACTGTAAGAGAACTGTATCAGTAGGGAACTCTGTAACGTTAAAACATTAAATGGTAAATTCGCCTATGAAAAATTTTTGTGGTTCTCCTTTTGTATTGATGCTCTAAGCACGCACTCAATTTCTTATGAGGTCAAGCGAGCACTGACAGAACATTTTGCAGAAAATTCTTTCCCCTCTTTGCATGGAAGAAGATATTAAAAGCATGCACAAAACATTAATAAAAAAAACGCACACGAAAAATGGGTTTTAAATGGCTAAAACTAATAAATAAAACACTTTGAACCACTTCGGGTGTACAAAGTATTCACCCATTTTCACTTGTCAACAGTTCCTCCTCAACCTCTGTTTCAAAAGACACTATAAAGTGGTATCCCTTTTTGAGGATTAAAATATTTCCCTCCTGCACATTATAAATTTCTCATAACGATAGCTCAGAAAATACCATCGTTACAACATATCGAAAACAACCAAACTTGCCTAAACACGCGCGTATATATCCCAAGAACTAAACGGCATTTCATTCACAATGCTTTTCTGTTTCCCGTCAGTCAAGAGTTAACGAATGGCCACTATCCATCTTTCATATCTTCTTGGATTGGCGGAGGAACCAGCAAGACACCGGACTGATCCACACTCTTTGGGACAAAGCAATTCACTGCTCATCATTTTGTTTTTA
This sequence comes from Cheiracanthium punctorium, assembly GCA_038373885.1. Classification (NCBI taxonomy): domain Eukaryota; kingdom Metazoa; phylum Arthropoda; class Arachnida; order Araneae; family Cheiracanthiidae; genus Cheiracanthium; species Cheiracanthium punctorium. The sequence goes on from JAWZYV010011853.1 coordinate 2,744,640, forward strand.
TTTAAGTTATCCTACGCTAGAGAGATTTATGCCCCTCGGATACTAAGTTACGGTACGAGAGAATTCCAGGCACAGGAGCACTTTTTGCCTTTTGGAAAAAAAGATGTGGAGGGAAACGTAAATCTCTGAATCGTTTTACGTTTATGGCTGATCGCTGGTTTGTTTATAGCGCTGGGAAAAACCCTCCATTCATACTTTCTGGAGACGGTGCGTGGATACGCAAGGAAGGGCACGTTCAGCGAAAGCCGGGCTGCCTGGGACTGTTAGTACTTACTAAAAAAGTCTCTGTATTTGTCATGCAATTAATTGCAAGCTCACTCGGGAATGAAGAATATCGTAATTCGAAAATCGCCACTTCTCGAGGTGTCTGTCGAAAGCCTAACTGAATTTTAATTAGTGCAATAGCGAAAAATATGCAGAAGCCCTACAGCAGAAAGTTCGTTTGAGGTACAGTCGAACCCGCTTATAACGAGCCCTGATTTAACGAGAACCCGGATTTAATGAGGAAATCGGAGATAATTGGTTGGTACAGTATTAACTGTCTATGGAAGCATGACTCGGTTTTAACGAGTAAACCCCGATTATGGAGAGCAATATATTTGTGATTCATATTATTTCTATTGACATCTTGTTCAGCTAATCCTTTCTTAAAAAATTCCTTTAACATTACGCAGCCTATGAAAGCTACGAATATGAAGAACTTCAACCTTAACCTCTCCCAACATACTGCATGGCTTTTGAGTACGCAGAAAAACTCCAAACTTTTCCTGAAGCCAAGTTTTACAGAAGTCTTCCGTATTTTTTTGCGTATACGGAAGATTTCTGTAAACAGAGTATACTGAGTTCTGTATATACTGAGAATCTGTAAAATTTGGCGAAGACATCTGTGAAACATGAGGAGATATACTAGCGTCATGGCTGGCAGTTTTTTTCTGTAATGTTGACAGACCTTTTTTTTTTTTTTTCAGCGTACCTATTATACCCCACCACACTAATCCATTAATAGAAAGAAAATATCTTAAAAAATTCTTTATTTTCCTGATAATAAACTGTTTAGACCTTTTTTAAACTGAAATATCGATAACAGAATTTATCAAATTTTCATGAATATATTAGTTTGTTGAAAGTTTTTTAAAGCTAACCAAAAAAAAATTTTTTAATTATCCAATAAGTAGATATAAGCTAACGTTTCCAAATGCTATTAATAAACTTTTTAATGAGCATAAATGTTTTCAAATTATGTCTAAAAATATAGGCTAAAAAATAATTTTTTTTTTTTTTTTTTTTTTATCAAAAAGACTTGACCTATCCCTTTTACCCCACCATACCCTAGTCTCGAAACTTTAAAAAACTTAACTACATGAACCCGGAAGCCTTTCTTTTTTATAAAAGAAGGAAGCATTTTTGCTTTCAAGGGTGGACTTGATAGCAAAGTGTATGCTAAACTCATGAAAAGAACTAACCCTTTCAAGCTGCGAATTAGAAAAAAAAAAAAATACTTTTTTTTATCCTTCCCCATGTGCACGCGGCCAGAATAGAGGTTTGGTCGCAGGGCAAAGGGCTGCTGGTTCATTATTTTTGCGCACTACCGCGTAGAATGAGGCGTTTTTAAAAAAAAAACTGAAATTAATGAGGTCTCGCGTCGTCGGTGCAGAACAAGGCATAAAAATAAAGGATAAAACAAAAGGTAGTGTAACCGATGCTGGATGAGCGCGAGAAGTTCTTCCCCGCCCCCCTCATGTGTTGATAAAAGCTATTTGATCCGTTGACAGTTAAAATTAGTATTCTTTTACCAACAGATATCAACTCCGCTTCCAAGAAAATAAGAATTTAAATGAATTTCATGATATGCATAAGAAGAAAATCGTATTTGACAAACTGAACAAAAAAACTGTCCAAAAATAAGAGGCACTTTATTGTAACTGGTACAAGAAAAGTCGTTTAACGCTACGTTTATTGTTTAACGTAGTCGTTTTAAGTTTTAACGGTGTAGTTCGAAAAAAATCATGCGATTTTGGTACATAACTACAAATAAACTAAGTATGTCAGACACTTCAAAATTTTGAAACTGTCTCTTTACAAGCTGTACTACATACTGAAATAAACGATAAACCTGTATCAATTCAAAAACTTTTAGAGAAAATTCTTAAAAACCGGAAATTTTCACAAAACGTGTCACCCTTCGAAAAATCCTGCCGCTCAGATCCATGTTTAAGAATTTTTTCTGAAAATTTCACAAGCCAAACTAAACACACTAACTAACTAAACTTCAAACTAAACATCTAACTAAACTTTCTACTAAAGCCAAAGCTGTTTCGCTTATTGCAGTGTGTAAAGCAGCTTATGAAGAACCATCTGGGATTTTTTGGAGACCATGACGCTATTAGTTTATTTCAATTTGTGTACCAAGACTAAAAACAGAGGGTTTTTTTCCTTCGAAGAACAGCCTTAACTTTTAGAGAGATCGCATTCATATTCATTTATTATAGTAAAAGTTTATATTCTAACAAATATTTTAAAGAAATTTTAACTTTTTCAGAGACCACATTCATGTTTATTTGTTATTTAATGGCACAATTTTCTGTTGCAACAATTATGTTTTGTTCTATAGATTTGCTTTTACAATGGTCAATGGTGTCTGCAGCATTTGCGTACCAAAGGGTAAAGGGTTGTGTTGTGTTGAAATAAGACATTTTATTGATGCAGCTGGGGCAATATTTTGTCCGGACTAATGACAGTTTTAACTAGAGTAAAACAAAATGAATTTGCCCAGTTTTTCACTTTGGAAAAAAATAAAATAAAATAAAAGAGTGTTTGTCAGAATCCACATGCATTTTATGTAACTTAACAAAAAAAATTGTCAAGTTTGAAAGTTATTATGACTTTTAAATCAAAATATATGAATATGTACAGTGGAACCTGTTTAATGGAATAAACATTTTGACAAGAAAATTCATTCTAATAAGCGGGATATTCCATTATCCGGGATCACAGTGATTAATTATTAAGATTTGGTCTATTGAAAATTTATTACAAAAAGTGGGATGTTCCTTTAACGGATATTCCACTAAGCGAGTTCGATTGTATTATAAATTTGTTAAAATAATGTTTTACTATTTTTCATTAGACATAAATGAAATGCTCAAAATTAGGGATGGACGCGAGACGAAAAAATTGGCGTCTCGCGTCTCGCAAAACAGCCGAAAAGCTTGTCTCGTCTCGCAAAAATCCCTATATCATAATGTTAAAAATGTTTGTCTCGTCTCGCAAAAAAGCTATAAATCTCTGTCTCGTCTCGCAAAAAGTCGTCTCGCGTCCATCCCTACTCAAAATTGGAGATATTCACCAATTTAGAGTATACAATAATATAGTACTATAATACTCACTTATGTTTATTTTACTTGAAATACGCCGCTATTTTATAATGCTTCGCATTCCATGATGCTAAATTTCAGGAAAAGAACTCACATTTTAAAATTGTGCTGAAAAAAAGTCGCTTACGTTTTCTTCCTTTATGATTTCGAAAAATATATTGGGTTGGTGCATAATTATCAGGCGTTTCTTTGACGTGCTATATTTTAATGAAAATTCACAATTTTTTAAAAGTAATTTTTGAAAATTAATTAATGTTTTAATTTAATTGCTTATTTTAATTAATTAATTTAATGTATTAATTATTGTGTTTATTTAATGTATTAATTAAATTAATTAATTTAATTACTACATTAAATAAGAATTTACAAACGCCGGATAATTATGTACTAACCCAATAGTATTCTGTACGTAGATGTTTCGGCTGTGACACGTCTTAATTTTTTTTTTTTATCGCTGCCACTCTACTGCCCTTCGCTTTTGTCTATTAAACGCTTCAAAATCTTTTCATCTGTAATATATGAAGCCATTAACAGCTTTACATCCATTTCTGAAATGTCGGAGATTTTTATACGCGTTATTCTTCCATTATGTTCACTTTTTCTTTATTTTCTTTCAATTCACACGCTATCTTCATCATCCGAATCAGTGTCATTTCACTAATCGATGGAAAAACGAAAAGGTAAGAAGGCTGAAAAATTCGTTAGGGAGACAGACATCTCGTTAGATGGAGACTATTTTTAATTTTATTAGAGTATTAGTGTTGTGTTCCGATTAAAAATTTCCTTATAGAGAGACAGCCACTTCGTTAGATGTAGAATATTTTTAATCTTATTAAAGACACGTCGGGTTGTTTTCCGATGTAAAAATTTTGTTACTGGGAGACTTCTTTATAGGAAGACTATTATATTACAAAATACACTGTATGTTTAAGTTTCTCTCCTGAGTCTATCAAAACTCTTGTTCTATTGTAACAGTCCTTAAGAACAATACATTTAGAAAGGCAGTTTAGTTCTTGTACTAACGTCCAGAAAATTGTGTTTCAGTTAATAACAAAATTTTCGTATCTATTTTCAAAGCTATTCAACTTGCTTACACTCTCAAATCTCTTATGAAGTCATTAAAATATATTTTAAAGCACATTTGTTTTACTTAAAAACTCAGCAGAAGTAAAAGTGTGTTTAAATATGTGAATAAAATCTATTATTTAGGGGTCTCAAAAGAGAAAATATCTAATAATGGTGATCAGAAATCTTAAAATGGAGAACTCACTGTTAAGAATAATACTTCAACATTTCACAAAACATTTCATGAATTAGATAGGATACAATCATCATTTGTTTCATCATGGTTGTAAATATTTAAATAAAATAAAAGATATTTAATGAGTATTTTTATTCAGTTCCAATGTAACTGAAAATTAATTTTAGCTATAACTCCAATCGTTTCTTACACGCGTAAATTTAAGCACTTCTCATAGTAAATAATTGCAATACACACAACTGTACAAAAAAGGGTAATAATTTTACGTATGATTTCAATTATTATCATTGCTCTTCAACATATTACTGTTAGGAAAAAAAGCTAAAAATTACAATCTAATTTAAATATTAAATTAATTAAGTGATGATTCTTAATGATTCTTTAGCTCCATTCGAAAATGTTAGGCTCCCCGAAAGAATTATAAATTTAAATCGCTTTACCATAAAAAAAAAATCCTGCATTGCTCGTAATCCCCTTCCCTTAAATTTTTTTAATTGCTGTTAAACTGTACCTCAGCGTTACACTTAACATTTATTGTAAAAAATAAAAAGAGATTTAATAAAAGCCTAAAACCTTGGATCTTGCATTATCTTAATCATGTCCTAAGCAAATTTTTCTCCCGCCTTTCTTTTTTCATTGAAGTATTGGAGTTTAACTATCTGATGCGTTTGTCAGGTTTTCATATTAGAAAGAAATTTTTTCTACAACTAATCTGAAACTTCCTAAAACTGAAGTTTATTTTAAAAGTTTTGTTATAAAAATGTAATTCAATCCTATATAAAAGCATTTAAGGCTTAAACTCTCGTAATTTGTTAATTTATTAGTAAAAGAAATGAGGACTTTGGCATAAAAGTTTGTTTGAATTAAGCACACAAATTCACACAAAATAAATAAATAAAATAAGGCAACTAAAACGTTCATTAAAAATTTTAAGCGGATAAAGAAAGATAAATAATTAAAAACGAGGTCTTAATTAAAATAAAGAGAGTATATAATTCAAAACAAGACATTTTAATTGCAATGATAATAATAATAATAATAATAATAAAAGAATATTCTCTTTTGGACAATCAAATATTTTCTCCAATTCACCATTTATTTTCAACGAAATAATTCGGATAGTTCAACAAATATCTTTTTAACATTGTTGTGAGCATATAATTTTATTAATTCAACAAAATATGTGCTAATGATCATCCCATTTCTCTGTAATAAAGAGCATATCATAATTCTTCTTAAGTACAAGACTACTTCTTCAATCACCAAGAACAAAAAGAGGAAAAATCCTCCAAAATAATAAAATAAATAACCAAAACTCTTTGGTAACTGTACGTAAAGATCTCACGAAGAATATGTTTTTAACCAAAGCAGGGTAATTGGCTCGGATTTGACGGGGGGACAGCGAAGCCAGTAGCCGCCAGACGAGACTCATCTCCCGCAGAGATTTTCCTCAACATCCGGCCGAGAATGAGGGTTGCAAGACGAACGTTCTCTCTCAGTTTTAAGCAACGTAGCTGTCACCAACAATCGCCAGAATTGAAAAACATTTTTCATGTGTGAGTATGACAATATTAGGATACAGATAAAAATATATTTATTCAGACATAATATTTTATTGACAGCGACAATTTATATATTATCTAACTTATGTTTGCCACTCTTAGAAACACATTAATTCCCACCACAATGAATGCATCGCATAGGTACTTTAGTATGATGTCAGTTTTCAGAAATTTTTAGTGTTTATTCACCACAATATCCCAAAGTTGTGCTTGTAGATTCGTTTTAGCTCCTCACATTGTTATTCTTATGTGGGGAGGTATCTAGGTACGCGTACCATCAAACATTTTGTAAATCTAAACCCGAAAAATCAAAATTTCAGCAATCTGAACAAAAAAATGTTTATTTTTCTTTAATTAAACTGAGGGGTTTTGAGCTTTTTTTTTTCTAAACCTAGAGAGTCGCTGTGCATACCACCGCAACATCTTGTTCAGGATTACTCCGGAATTTCCAAGACTTTTCTTAATTGGAGACCTATTGAAAAGACAAATATTTACATGAACATTTTCGAATTATTGGGGTAAAAAGAATTGAAAATACAGAAGACGTTTTGGCAAACAAGATTCTAATGCAATTTCCAAAATACATTCGGGAAATTTTATTTATGTAAAGAAAATTTCCATCATTTCCAAAAATTCTTATTTTTTTCCCAGAAGTTTTGTGAAATAATTTGTATAATTTTTTTATATGCACTAATATATGTCCATATTTAAAATTTTCCAAATTTTTCCGAATGGATTTGGAAACCAATCAATTTCCGAAATTTATAATTTCTTCTTTGATATGTAAACTATTCTTTTGTAACTTTGTAACGCAAGGTCTATTTTAGATTTTCCGTTATCTATAAGATAACTTCCCTGAAGTAAAATGTCTTCGTATTCTAATTTTTCATTTATTTAATAGGTCATTCTATTTTACGCAGTGTTAAAATTGATTGTTTTGATTATTTTCTAATTAATAAATAGCACAATAAAAACTCTACGTTTTTATTTTTAAAAAACCTTAAGTACTTTTAATTACTTATCAGGATTTCTAACGTTAAAAGTGCAAGGAAAAATACAAATACACTGTAAAATAATAATAATAATAATAATAATAATAATAAATAAATAAATAAATAAATAAATAAATAAATAAATAAATAAATCTTGTTCAGGATTACTCCGGGATTTCCAAGACTTTTCTTAATTTGAGACCTATTGAAAAGACAAATATTTACATGAACATTTTCGAATTATTGGGGTAAAAAGAATTGAAAATACAGAAGACGTTTTGGCAAACAAGATACTAATGCAATTTCCAAAATACATTCCGGAAATTTTATTTATGTAAAGAAAATTTCCATCATTTCCAAAAATTCTTATTTTTTCCCCACAAGTTTTGTGAAATAATTTGTATAATTTTTTTTATATGCACTAATATATTTCCATATTTGAAATTTTCCAAATTTTGCCGAATGGATTTGGAAACCAATCAATTTCCGAAATTTATAATTTCTTCTTTGATATGTAAACTATTCTTTTGTACTTTGTAACGCAAGGTCTATTTTAGATTTTCCGTTATCTATAAGATAACTTCCCTGAAGTAAAATGTCTTCGTATTCTAATTTTTCATTTATTTAATAGGTCATTCTATTTCACGCAGTGTTAAAATTGATTGTTTTGATTATTTTCTAATTAATAAATAGCACAATAAAAACTCTACGTTTTTATTTTTAAAAAACCTTAAGTACTTTTAATTACTAATCAGGATTTCTAACGTTAAAAGTGCAAGGAAAAATACAAATACACTGTAAAATAATAATAATAATAATAATAATAATAATAATAATAATAATAAATAAATAAAAAAATAAATAAATAAATCTTGTTCAGGATTACTCCGGAATTTCCAAGACTTTTCTTAATTTGAGGCCTATTGAAAAGACAAATGTTTACGTGAACATTTTCGAATTATTGGGTAAAAAGAATTGAAAATACAGAAGACTTTCTGGCAAATAAGATTCTAATACAATTTCCCTATACATTCGGGGAATTTTATTTATGTAAAGAAAATTTCCATCATTTCCAAAAATTCTTTTTTTTCCCCCACAAGTTTTGTGAAATAACAAACTTTAAATAAATATATATATATATAATAAATAAATAAATAAATCTGAAAAGTTAGCCCAAAGAGTAGGCACGGAGAAATAAAAATATACCGCTCTCATCTAGAACGAAGAGATAGCTGTTTTCTGTGTCCCAAAACAGGAGACTAGATCGTAGAATTATGCGTATAGGTGATTACAACTGGTACAGACGAAATGGTCAAGAATTTCTAGTCCGCAGTATTCTGGCTAATCACAGCAGAATGACTAGTTTGCGTAACGATAAATTATCGTTCGATTTTTGGAGCACTAGAATTACCGTTTGTGAACCTACCTGCGCAGCGTGCGCAGCGATTTACAGATATTTTCATTTTGGTAAAAGCACTGCAGGTTATAGAGGAGATATCTAAAAATTGGATAAGTGGGTTCAGAAGTGTTTCGCTCTATGATCCAGTAAACTCATAAACTCTAGCTCCACCAGTTCTTTTCTAGATGTCAGTGATATATTGTTTTTTCAGTGTGGGGCAGAAATTGTGCTTTGAAACTGCTGAAACGTTTCCACGGCAACTGGCGGGAAAATATTCACAAACGTTTCCGCATGGCAAAAGAGTATTGAGAAACCTTTCTGTGTATTTCTGGAACCTGGCTCAAAAAAAAAAAAAAGTATTCAGAAGCATTTCTGTATATTCAGAGACGTACTACAGTGCCTTACTGCACTGTAAAAAGTATTATCTTGATAATTATGGCCAGATTATTTTTTTTCCCCGATGCATTTTTCTGACGCTTCTTAGAATTATTATTATTTTTACTCCCAGAACTGTTCTTTCAATACTTGCAATTAATAACTCACTTATCCTTTGGCAGTCTCGAACTCAGGATCGTTGGATGGGAGACGAATACTTAAACCACTATACAGATCAAGACTCAACGCAGTTTATTGAATTGTTGAACTTCTTACTAAGGCGACTTATTGAAACTGTAGTGGGCTTTCCATCTATGAAAGGATTAATGAACCCATTAAGTTATAAAATAATCAAAGTTTTTTGTTTTCTCCTCCAAATTTAAATTTTAGTGGCGCCCTCTGTGGATGAAAAAACAAACAAATCCAGCTTTCTAGAACATAGAAAAATTTAAATGCGCATGTGCAAAACGCCCAAGATGATGATTTTCTTACCGCTGTGAATAATTTACTTCCAAATGTAGGTTATGTTTCCAAATTCGGGAGTCTGAATTGAGAATCGGTAGTTTATGCTACATTTTCGGAAACCTTTCTGCAATAACTGTGTAACACTTCTGAATTTTTCACATATGTATGGAAGAAAATAGACTTAAAAAATAAATAAACAAAATAAATCTGAAACACTTTTGTACTTTAAATATGCACTAAAGTGCTATATATTAAAAGCGTATCTTAATCCATGGGTCGTCTCTATTTTTCTTAATTATTTGATTAAGTTAGAAAGTGCGTTATTAACTGTGAGCGTGTAGCATTTTTCTTCCTTGTATCTCAAAACACTTCTTTTGAATTAAAATCTATTTTAAAACCGCTACTAAAACAGTTTTATAACCTTCCCCTAACTATACTTCTCCTTTGTAATAAAATGTAAGGTTATTCCAGTTTCGAGCCAAATATGGAAGATACTTCTAAGATAGGTTTAGTTTTGGGGACTTATTTTTTGTAGCCAAACGTGGCGTACCAACGTGGCGTAGCCCGAAACGTGGCGTAGCGAACCCAAACGTGGGGTAGCCAAACGTGGCGTGAAGCGTGGCCAAACGTGGCAAAACGTGGCGTAGCCATTTTTTGTAGCCAAACGTGGCGTATCAACGTGGCGTAGCCCCAAACGTGGCGTAGCCAACCCAAACGTGGCGTAGCCAAACGTGGCGTGAAGCGATAAACCATCAAAAATTGCAAATTTTGAAGACTTTTACTCCTCCCACTCCACCACCTTCGTGCTATCTGGCAATCCTATTGCAAAATGCAACGAAAGCGTATTGACGCAAATCGATCCAGAAATTATGTTGACAAGAAAATACAGGAATGAACGAAAGACCACTCCAGTGATAATAATTCACCATATATATGTGCAGTAGCTTACACACAAATTTGAATGTCTGACAGAGGCAATCTAAACCTAGTAGTAGCATAAAAGAAGTTTGGTCGTGTCTGAAAATTGGAAGAATGATTGCTAGGGATTTGCTAGGGCGGAATCGTCTCAATCAGTTCAGTAGGCAGATATATGAATCTTTCATTTTCTAACTATCGATGTGTCTCTCTTAGAAGAATGAGCCGTGCCCAACTTTAGAAAATTTCATGCTGGTAACAATACCAAAAAAAAAAAAAAAATCTGAAGTGATTCCACTCGATTTTTCCAACACTTGATCGTTACTAAGCATTTAAATAAATTTGAATCGGCGAATTAGCAAAAACACAAAAATGAAAATTATTATATGGTGTTTGAATATTGGACCCCAAATTCGTATATTTATATAATTAATTTAGTATACATTAAAAAACAAAAAAATGTCGGTACTATTTTACGAAATATGCAATCAACTATGCACTTGTCAGGAACACTTTTCACGTACAAATATTTTAATCTCTAAATAAGCACATAAATAGAGATGGAAACGAAAAAAAAAAAAAAAAGCCACTTGCGTCTCGCAAAACAGAGGGAAAACTTGCATATCTCGTCTCGCAAAAATCTCTTTTTGTGAAATTATGATCTAAAAAATGTTTGTCTCGTCTCGCTAAAAAAATCTGTAAATCTCTGTCTCACCTCGTAAAAAATCTGTAAATCTCGCAAAAAGTCGTCTCGCACCCATTACCATTCATAAAATGCATGTCGAACACTCATCTTTCACATAACGCCAAATGCGAACTTAACCCATTTGTGCCTGGATATTTTTGCGACTTTCTTCGATTTTTACTGATAACAGAAATAATAGATAAATTTCTGATGTCAACTTCTTGAACAAGGGATGGTTTCTTTTAAAATAATTATACATAAAAATTGAAATATAAACATACTACTTGGTCATGTTAAAATATTTTGTAGAGTTGAGGCTCAATACTCATGAATAAAGGCTAGGAAAAATAAATAACATTTTCGACTAATAGCGAAAATGCCGTCTCAAAAAAGGGACGCTAGGCATAAATGGGTTAAATGAACCGTTTTTCAGCTACTCTTTGCCTGCAAAATTTCAACTTAATCTAATGCAATATCCAGACGCTAGTTCATTTTGAATAACTTGAGCTAAAGACCACAATGTATAAGAATACTTTCTTGTAGCCCTGTGAAATACTCTGTCAAGTCCTACACACACCAAAATTTATACGGTATGTAAGACAGTGTCCTATAATTAAAAAGTGTGCAGTCCTCGACCCAAGCCACACTGTGGCACGCGTGCCACGGGTTGATCATTGCCATCCATGTACTGTAGTACGCTGTGAGAAATATCTGTAATTTTACAACAGATATTGTTCTAAAACAGCACAAGTGCTGCAGCTTTGGAATACAAACACCGTGTGCTTGTACATCCACTCACGAAATGACGTAATGGCGTTGATAAGCCAATCACGAAGAACCTTGTACAACAAATTGACGTATAGTCTTTACATCACAACGTGCTTGCGTTACGTTTACTGACACGTTCTGCTGTAATCTAGGAAAAAATTTTTTGCAGTGTATAGGAAAATCAAAGCTAATAGTATGCTTAACAAATTCAATGAATTGTATTCACTTAGCAACTTTAATGTTGTTTCTTTGTGTTCAAATTCGGATCTACGTCTCCCAAACTTAGTTGTTCGTCGAAATGACCTGTACGTATTATTTATATAAAAACAGGTATACAAACGAGTAACCTTGTACAACAAATTGATGTATAGTCTTTACATCACAACGTCCTTGCGTTACGTTTACCGACACGTTCTGCTGTAATCTAGGAAAATATTTTTTGCAGTGTATAGGAAAATCAAAGCTAATAGTTTGCTTAACAAATTCAATGAATTATATTCACTCACCAACTTTAATGTTGTTTCTTTGTGTTCAAATTCGGATCTACGTCTCCCAAACTTAGTTGTTCGTCGAAATGACCTGTACGTATTATTTATATAAAAACAGGTATACAAACGAGTAACCTTGTACAACAAATTGATGTATAGTCTTTACATCACAACGTCCTTGCGTTACGTTTACCGACACGTTCTGCTGTAATCTAGGAAAATATTTTTTGCAGTGTATAGGAAAATCAAAGCTAATAGTTTGCTTAACAAATTCAATGAATTGTATTCACTCACCAACTTTAATGTTGTTTCTTTGTGTTCAAATTCGGATCTACGTCTCCCAAACTTAGTTGTTCCTCGAAATGACCTGTACGTATTATTTATATAAAAACAGGTATACAAACGAGTAACCTTGTACAACAAATTGATGTATAGTCTTTACATCACAACGTCCTTGCGTTACGTTTACCGACACGTTCTGCTGTAATCTAGGAAAATATTTTTTGCAGTGTATAGGAAAATCAAAGCTAATAGTTTGCTTAACAAATTCAATGAATTATATTCACTCACCAACTTTAATGTTGTTTCTTTGTGTTCAAATTCGGATCTACGTCTCCCAAACTTAGTTGTTCGTCGAAATGACCTGTACATATTATTTATATAAAAACAGGTATACAAACGAGTAACCTTGTACAACAAATTGATGTATAGTCTTTACATCACAACGTCCTTGCGTTACGTTTACCGACACGTTCTGCTGTAATCTAAGAAAATATTTTTTGCAGTGTATAGGAAAATCAAAGCTAATAGTTTGCTTAACAAATTCAATGAATTATATTCACTCACCAACTTTAATGTTGTTTCTTTGTGTTCAAATTCGGATCTACGTCTCCCAAACTTAGTTGTTCGTCGAAATGACCTGTACGTATTATTTATATAAAAACAGGTATACAAACGAGTAAGAGGCTCTCAAAGTTATTGGTAAAAAATGAATTTCGTGTACACCGTATAAAAAAAGTAACACAAAACATCTATAATTTTCATTGTAAGTTTGTCTCCGCGGCAACATATTTACGAATAACAACAAAAAGATTTGAATCTGTAAAAAGCATTGAAAAGGTTACGGAAACACTGAAGCCACGCGTAAAAGGACAGTTGTCACTTGCTGTTATTATTATTTTTTTCTTTTTTGTTTTCCATTTTATATTCGAAAGCCTGTAGTTTGCAGTCTTCACCACTTAGCACCATTTACCCCGAGTCGTCAGCGAAGGTTCGAAATTGAAGGCTTCAAAAGAAGGTTCGTAATCGATTGCAAAATGGAAGTCAAAGTTAAAACAGTCATTGACAAAAGTATATAAGAAGAAGAAAAGAGTAGTTTTAAAGGACTCTGCAGGGAAAACTTATAGGGGAAGACAAGCGAACGAAAAAGTGAATCATTTTGTTTGAAAATGAAAGGCGAGAGGTGTTACCAATGTGTGGCTGTCATTGTAAAAATTTTCTTAAAATTGTGGCGCACGACTGCTGTAAACGTTCTTTACATCTAACAATGAAGCGTATGTAAAATTTATTTATGAGTGCATATAGAAATCACTTTGGAATCCTCTGAGGCCTCTGAGCTAGAATGCAAGAACTTTGAAAGAATGAGTTGACTGTAATAAGGGCGTAAATGTAGTGTCCAAGGGGCCAGGGGGCCATGGCCCCCTCCGAAATTTTGTTTTTGAACTTAATATTCGCATACTTTACGATTTCCACGTCCACTTTGCATTTTTAACAATGTATAGACCATGTAAAAAGTTCAATGGCTCCCTCAGAGAATTCAGTCTAGAGCTAGCTGCCCTTGTTAGTGTCTAATCGAAATAATGAAATAGAGTAAAATCATAGATAGAAGAAAAAATTTTAGCAATTGTTATCAAAGTATTACAGGTTTATTGGGAATTTTTTTTCCGCATACGCAAAGCATTTCGAAAATAAATGAATAATAGCCTTTTTAATTATATCATATTCCGTTATTCATTACCCTAATATTTCATATGCATTTAAAATGAAGGCCTTATTAGTGAAATGTTTATATATATATATGTACGATACCAAAAATTACTTACTTAACGATTATTAAATATATTAATCATGTTGACCTTTTCTACTTATTTATTTACTTTTATTGGGTATGAGCAGTTAACAAAATAAAAATAATAAGTAGAAAAGTCTAACATTTATTTTTATTTATTTTTTAAAGCGTTAAATTAATATGCGTATATATTTATATACCTACATATAAATATTTACCACAGTTCTAAAACTTATTAATTTTATTCACATTGTCATTTAACAGCAATTTCCAATATTTTATGATACCTCCTTTTTGTTCTAGGAATGTTTTCAAATGATCGTCGAAATGTATAAACGCTAAACCAGGCACGTGCCAACAGGGGGGGGGGGGCAGGGGGGTTTATCGCCCCCTCGGTAAATGATTAGAAGGGGCGAAGTATATAATTCACCCCCTCTGTATTTTAGCCCCCTCAATACTTTTCTTCAGGATGGGGGGGAGCAATTTTTCCAGCCCTTCCCCTCAAGAAAACGGTTATTTAAACAAACTACAATGAGGCATAAACGAAAATTTTACTAGCTCAAACGGAAGGGGGGCGGGTGAAATAACTGCCACCACCATCCTCTTCCGCACGAAGAAAACTTATTTTAACCCATTTGTGACCAGATATTTTCCCGACTTTTCCCGATTTTTGCTAATCCAGCAAATAACAGCTAAATTTCTGATGTCAACTTCTTGAAAAGGGGTGATTTCTTTTAAAATCATTACGTATAAAAATTGAAATGTCAGCATCCTATTTGGTCATATAGAAATATTTTGTGGAATTGAGGTTCAATACTCGTGAATAAAGGTTAGGAAAAATAAATAACGTTTTCGACTGATAGCGAAAATGCCGTCCCAAAAAAGGGACGCTAGGCATAAATGAGTTAAGCAAGCTATTGAGATACAAAAAAAAAAAAAAAAAAAAAAAAAAAAAATCGGTAAATTAAGTTTACATGAAACTGATACAGGAAATTTGGCTTACACTCGAATACTTTTTTGAGAGGGTGTACAGACGAGGTTAAAAAAGATTGAATTGAAGCCGATTATTTATAAAAATTGGCGGGTGGGGGGGGGGGTCAAAATAGCTGCCCCGTCTCTGAAGAAAATGATTATTGTAGTTGAGCTATAGAAGTACAAACAAAAATTTTCCTGGTACCAAGGATGACACCTTTTATTTTAAAAACATTTGTTGGTGGAGGGGGGGTGAGGGGCTGGTGAAATGACTGCCGCCCCTCCCGATGTCGGAAAAAATCGTTCGCCCCCCCCCCCCCCACTTTCCAAGACGTTGGCACGTCCCTGCTCTAAACAATTTCAATAAGCATAAATTTCATGAATTAAAAATTTAGTTTGTTTTCCTTTTGTCGAAAGATTACCCGGGGAATTCTAACACTAGAATTTATCGAATTTTTAAATCGCATTCAAGCTTATTTTTCTTTGATAATGCGCAATTTGACTGTTCTAATAGATATATTGCAAGAACTGGAGCTATTGCGTTACGCGGCTTAGACTCAAGCGCGGCCTCAGTTTCTCCTTTCTCAGTTTTCTGACCGTGTTTTTATCTTATCAGGTGAACTGAATAAACATGATAAAACGCCCACTTCACGAGTTTTGTCGTCGGCCTTCAACAAAATTATTATTATCACCTCCCCTGCGTCGACGAGGTGGCCGAGTGGTTAAGGCGATGGACTGCTAATCCATTGGGCTCTGCCCGCGTGGGTTCGAATCCCATCCTCGTCGCATTTCTTTTTATTTTTACGTTGTTCATCGCTCAAAAATTTGAAAAAAGATATTTCAGTAATATTCATGAATATCATTTATTTATGCTACAAGAGATGATATTTATTTTTACCCCTTGTTTATACCGTATATTTAAAACTGAAAATGCACATGGGAAGTTTCATTAAAAAAAAAATAATAGTAATAAGTATTTTTTCAATAAAAAAAAAATAAGAGTTAGAATGTTTAGTTTCCCATGTGCATTTTCAGCTAGCACAAATTCTAGATCTGCTGAAACTCTCTTCATGCAATGAAACAGATTTCAATGATTACTTACATTATTTTTTATCATATTTTTTATTATATATAATATGATAATGGTTTTATATTGTGTATATATATATATGTGTGTGTGTGTGTTTCAACAGATATTTGGATGTTAAGAGATCAAAAAGGTTTTTTTTTTTTTTCGTTTTTTAAATCTTAAAAAAAGATTTACGCAACTTCTTTTTATTTGATATTCTTTCTCAACTTTCGTATTACGTTTAAAGAATTTATCTTCAGAGGCAGTCTTTTTAAATGCTTTCCATGTAACTCAGTTTCTTTAAATTTTCTGTACATGTTTTTACATAAAAAATCTTTTCATGAATTTAACAATATGTACGCTATTTTTAGTTCATGTAAATAAAATGACTTTTCAAAGTTAGATTTGTTTTTCACTGTATAAAACTGTTAAAATGGGCATTATTTAACATCCACACCCATAGTATAATTTCTACAGTGAAAGAATAACTTTATAAATAAAATGCAGTATATTAGCTATCTTCATCAAAGTATATTTTTTTCTAATGTATCATGTAATAAATCAGTAATAATTTACAAATTAGTTTAGGAACAGCTTTCGTAATTGCGATTAAAGGCTTTCTAGTTCCGTTAATAGTACAAGAAAAAATTCACTAGAAAAATTGAATTTAATATTTTAACAGATTTGTGGGTTTTAGATAATAAATAACAATAACAACAACAACAACAATAATAATATTAATAATAAAGCCTTAAAATGTCATTCGTTAGTTTTGTTAACCATTACGCTCCAATCAACTGTTTCATGATTTACTCTTCTCGTGAAAAGATTTTTAAAAATATCTTCTACAACAATCAAGACAGTTTTTCTTTTAAAACGCTTTTTTATGAATTCATTGAGACTTAACGTCCCCGCAGTGGTGTAGTCACTAAATTCCGTTCCCGTAAGAACACGGAATGTGAAGCAGCATCTGTTTTGGCCCTTGGCCAGTGCCTGGGAGGGTAAGTTCCTCTCTCGGCTGGACTGCTGTGGGTCCGTGTACGGTAATAGGAGATTTTGCACATAAAGTCCTTCGTGGGTCCAATGACCTCCATGGTCAAATGATACCTCTGGGGTGCCGGTTTCCGGTGTTTGGTGGGTCCCTCATCTGGTATTGGTTCAAAATTAGGGAACAATATGCAAAAGCCCAGCTCCCTCGGGGGCAAGGGCACCTCTTACCATGGATAGTCACATCGTCCATCTATGGACACGAGCGAGAACAACAACATTGTGACTTGATTTATTGTGTTGTTTGTTTTATATATATATATATATATATATATATATATATATATATATTGTTTTTTTCGATTAAATTGAAATGTGTGTGCGGTGGCGCCTGATGATAGAGCACACCATTTCAATATTAATTCCATTTTCCGTCTATTTGTGGTTACATGTGACTAGGCTTAAAAAGCCCACCAGTTCTAATTTGGCGCTTTATATCCAATTTATCCACTCTTTCATTGCCGTAAAAGGCTATATTTAAACACTTATCCGGTATAAGCTCGTTAATTGGCACCATGTGCTATCTACTTTTTTATTTATTTTTTTCACTTTATCAATGGATTATCTTGGGATTTCACTTTACGTAAGTAAGCTATTATATATTATATATATATATATATATATATATATATCCTTCTCGATCGACCAAAATCTTACATTAGTAGAGTATTTGTATCAGAAATATATTACTTTACGAGTAGGGATTGATGCGAGACGATTTTTTCGCGATGCAAGTCAAATTTTACAAGTGAGGCTATTAAACATTTCCAATGACAAAATGTTGAAAGTCGCGACAGCACTGGCTGGTAATTTAACTTAGCAATTACAATTTTTACTCTTGCCAACAATGAAAACTTAAAAATCAGTTAATGCATTTTTTTTTCTTCTGCGAGATAAATAAAATCAGCTTAATACGTAAATCAATTATCACATTTGTTTCAACCAGGAGAAACTAAATTGTATCTCAAACAACAAAACAACTCCCCGCTGTCTCGACAACCGATTTTTCTTTATTCTTTTTCTTTCTGTCGATCACCGACCTTCTGAAATCGTTTAATGGGCACACCTAATAAGCTCCCATTGACCTTGTGGGTTAGGAGTGAAAAATCCAACAGGTGACTGCTGATGGAAGAGTAAAGCTCCTTCATGACAGGCAGACGGAATTGCAGAGGGGATTAATATTCGGCGAGGAAAGTGCAAATAGTTATAGGTACTAAAAGTTTTTCTTTTCCCGATGGGAAATTTCTACTTTTAACGTTTTAAACTAGGGCCGTATTCTGAAGGTATTTGAAATGTATAATCAGGCATCCATTATATTAATAAGGTAGCTTCCAAGACGGTTACATGTTCTTAGCGTCAAAACATTTCAGATTATGCTAAACGAAAACATGACACAGCAATGGCTGTATCAGGTATATTTCAGGTGAAGTTTGATTAAGAGTAGCATAAGCTATTTGGATAAGATTCTGTGATAGTTAAAATTATAAAATGGTAACAAAATATGCTGTAAGAAAAAAAAAAGCTCTCCGCCATTTTTACAGGTTTTCGCAGTTTTGCCAATTATTCCATAGTGATTAATTATTTCTGTTAAAAAAAGTTAAATTAATTAAGATTGGAATCAGCAAACTGTATTAGAGACACGGACAATTTTAGTATGCCTTCATTAGAAATCATAAACATAGTACTATAAATTTATAATTAATGTACTATATTTCTTGAAGGGATTTGCGAAGCAGTATACTTATCAGTACACCATTCATTTGTTTTCCAAAGAATATTCTTATTTAGCAAAAAGACCCCACAAAACTGGCGCTTTAAGCACAGTTGAGAAAAAAAATCTATCAAGCACTTCAACTTTCAACACAAGTGTTTTATTATAAAGTATAAAATATTGTTTTAATAGACGAATTGTTGGATGAAATTAAGTATTCGTGGAAAATAGTATCTTCAATGGTTCTGTGGAGCGTATAGTGCAGCTTTTAAGGCCTGGTCTCTACAATTTATAGCAGACCCGTAGAACATGATATTTGAGATCATTCCAGCATATAAGGCAGGGACTGCTACTTGGATACATTGTCAATATTACTGAAAATTGGATACATTATAGGCTACATTCGGAATAGCTATGTTACATTATTTAAAGTATTAGTAGAAAACTATCATATTTTCGGTGAACACTTACTACGTATTTTACCAATAGCTAGATTAGTGGATTGGGAAAAGATTATACTGTTCTTTTAGGTACGTGATTTAAAAAAAAATACTTTGGGCCTTTAAAACGGTGAAAATAATGAATTAAATTCTCGAAAATGTTCTGTACATACTAACTTTGTAATATTGGTTGCCACAGTCCACTTCAATTACAATGAGTTATGATAAACAACTACGCATAAATGTTTGACGATATCATTTATTCTTAGTCAAAACGGAAATGGAATTTAAAATACGACTGTGCTTTCTTTTCCATGTTTACCCACAGATATATTCCTTGCCTATAGAAAAAAGGCGCTTTTCAAGATTCTTTGACATATCATGCAATTATGCGCTCTTGGCATCGCGAAGGACGGATGCTAAAAGCAGTGAATGGTTTCTTGAAGACTAGTTCGTTCATATGTGTCACGGACCGGTCCAACGGACGTCTTCTTCAATCCGTGACGTCACAGTGACCTTGCCGTCGTCCTTTACTACAGAAATACTACTTCATTAATGGAGAAGACAAAAGATCGTGAGACAATGCGCCACCGAATCTTCATTCACAAAAATGCCTCGGATTGGAAATAAGCGAGTAAGGGGGCTTTCCCCTCAGTGAAGCAGTTTCAGTTTAGGGCTCGCTGGTTAGTTACCATCTGCGAGATTCAGCAAGCCACGATATTTCGCGTTTCATTTCATTTTAGATTCTTCCCCCTTGCACCACTGAGCGGCCCAGAAAATGTTTCGTGTCTTGAAAGTGAGAAAACAAAGTAACGAAATTCCTTGTATACTTACAGGACAGGAAAATTTATTTTAGTGATAGTGACTACAGTTATGGATATTTTTTTTTTTTTTGTCAGTTTTTGATCCCTTGTTTAGTCAGTCATTAGGTTTGGTGCTATATATAATACTTGTTCTAAAATTTTGAAGATTATTTTCGAATTACTTTTAAATAAATAAAAATCGTTATTTTCCAGTCATAAATAATTGAAATCAGTTATATTATGTTCAACAAGGATCCAGTTTATTTACGACGCTATATCCGAGTAACGTAATAAGTGAGTTTTTCTAATATTAAAGTTTCTGGGAGAGCTGTTGAACGATACAGCATAGTTTGAATAAGTTGCTGCGATATGCGAGGTTACAACAGCTAAGTTTTAAACTGTACTCCATACATTTCTTACGTTAACGAAAGTGAGAGACTTAAATCTCATGTCCCTCCTTCCTCCCAATAATTTTTTTTTTTTAAACTTATCGCTTATGCCAACAGGACAGCAGACATAAAGTATGTGCCCTCATGAATCCTGTATATTAAACGTTCTTGTTTCTTCTGCTGTTGCTCTTGTCAAAGCCTGATCGTGATTAGATCGGGCTACAAGGCAAGAGGTCTCACTTCGGTGACCTCCCATACTATCACAAGAATTGTAACACATTTTTGACTGCTGTTGCGTTTTCAGAACATGAAAATAAAGCACTATAAGAATTCAGATTGAGAACCGGACAGGATTGTCAAGCGGAACATCAGAGGACATGTATCGAGGCGAGGACAGGATAGATGTCCAGCTCGCCTTGAACAATTGCCCAATTTGTAGAACTGAAACTATGAATTGTTGTTGTTCTCATATCCATGGTGGATATGGATAGACGATTGCACTATCCACGGAAATAGGTGTCATTGCCACGAGGGGCTTGGACTTCTGCTTTGTAGTCCCTAATTTCGAACCCATTCCAGATGAGGGACCAGTACCAACCCCCACCTGAAATCGGCACCCCCAGAGGTATCGCTTGAACATGTTCGACATTGGAATCACGACAGATTTTTACGTGCACCAGCTCCCATTGGAGTACAAGGTGCCACAGCTCCCCAGCCGAGGGAGGAGTTCACCCTCCCAAGCACTGGCCAAGCCGGATGCTGCTTCACTTTCCGTGATCTTACGGGAACGGAGTTTAGCGACGAGACCACTGCGACGTGGAACTATGAATTCAGAACATCTTTTGAAATGACCAGGACTGAACGAGGATGCTCAACGCCTAATAAAGAAGTATCGCAAGTTGGAAGCTTAGAAGCCTCATGGACTAAAATGTAGTGCATGCCCCCTCTTTATTACTCTCTCTCCCTTTGACTTTTTGTGGTGTGGGGGATCGACTTATCAATGGCCTTGTCAGTAAGAGTAAGCTTGACTCCCATAAGAACTCTGAAAGTGAAGCCGCGGCGACCTTGGTTGGGAGGGTGTCAGTCCCTCTCGGCTGGACTTCTGTGTGTCGGTGTACACCGAAGAGAGCTGGTGCACGTAAAATTTGTTCATGGCTAAAATGTCCTCCATGTTCAAAAGATACCTTTGGGGGTGCCGATCCAGGTTCTAGGTCTCTCATTTTTTTTTTTGTTGGTTCAGCATTCGCAGGTTAATGTAATCTTGGACACTCCCTGCCCTCGCAATGATCAAGCCTAGTCGGCAATGGACCCTGCCATTAGGGGAAAAGAAAAAAAGAAGTCTGAATTTCTAATACATAAAGCCGGCAGGTTTGGGAGGTGCCTTATTTTTTAAGGGTGGGGATGGCTGCGAGACGATTTTTTGTGAGACGAGACAGAGATTTATAGCTTTTTTGTGAGACGAGACAGAGGTTTATATCTTTTTTTGCGAGACGAAACAAACATTTTTAACTTTGCAATATCGGGATTTTGCAAGTCAAGACCGAGATTTATATCTTTTTTGCGAGACGAGACAAACGTTTTTAGCATTGCAATATCGGGATTTCGCGAGACGAGACAGAGATTTATATTTTTATTGCGAGACGAGACAGAGATTTATATCTTTTTTGCGAGACGAGACAAACATTTTTAGCATTGCAATATCGGGATTTCGCGAGACGAGACAGAGATTTATATTTTTATTGCGAGACGAGACAGAGATTTATATCTTTTTTGCGAGACGAGACAAACATTTTTAACATTGCAATATCGGGATTTTGCGAGACGAGACAGAGATTTATAGTTTTTTGCGAGACGAGACAAACATTTTTAACATTACAGATGTAGCGAGAAAAGTTTATCCGCTGTTTTGGGAGACGCGAGAGGTCTATTTTTCGGCTCGCGTCCATCCGTATTCAAGGGCCCCGGGCTATTGCCCCGCTTGCTCGTGTGACAATCGGCCTCTGGCTCTCGTTTAACCCATGGCGCCTCATTTTACTGACCTGAATTTAGAAAGTTCTCACCTCTCTCGCAAAGTCCCCTTTAACTCAACTAATTCGTATACTTACAGCCATTTTTGTTTACCCTCAATGAGTGGACTTCCGGTAGATATGCGGAAAAAAAAAAAAAAAAAAAAAATGTTTTTCCATTATTTGCCCAACACCATCAGTTGAGATAAAAGTAAAAGAATATTATTAAAGAAAAAAAAAAAAAACTAATAATAATGGAGGAGGGTTTGAGGTGGAGAGGCAGTAGCAGGAGGAGAGAATATAACTAACGCACACTGGCGACTTGAATAGACAGGATGAAATCTCTGTAGGGATTCTCGGAAAAATAAAGTTCGCCGACCCACTGCTAATGGCAAAATAATGAGGGTTTCTTGTTCGATGGAATTCTGGTATTAGCAAGTACTCCCGATCAACAATAAAATAAATACTGTTTCTCGTGTTCCAGTTCCGTCAAGGTTACTTTTCGGGAAAAATCTCGCCAGACAATGAAATTCTAACATATAGTGTTGTTACGTACACGTTGTGGTCAAACTCATTCTGCGAAAATTCGAGACGGCGACACTTCTGTAGCTTTTATATATACGTAGATTCTTCCCCCTTTATTTGGGACAAGTTAAGTATTGATTGAGCAATTCTTTTTAGTTTGCTAGTGTACAAGTGCAATATGCTCAGTTTGTGATAAGATTTAAAGACCGATTTACTAATTTCGTCAATCTGTGTAGAAAAAAAAATAGCAGCAAAATTGAAGATAAATTTATATAGTTTAAAATTTAACTAAAAAAAAACCTGGAAAAATAGCTTTTTTTAAGGGCCAAATGAAGTGAATGTATATATATATATATATAACAAGTAAAACACAAAACATACTACAAATAAGACATATCTCGCATAAAAATATAACAGCTATTAGCAAGAATTAGAAACCAGATTTTGAAGCCAAATAAAGTGCAAGAATTATTGTGATAATATAATGGAACGGAAATTATAACCACTGTCACCATCGTCAGGGGCCACAAACAGTGGATTATAATTTACAGCAAACCAAATAGTAGGGTTTCGGTTGTGTGGCATATCAGAAGAGATATTAACTCCACACATCTGGGCCCTACCCTACTATATAAAGGAAAGAAGAAATCAAAAAGATAACAAAAATTAGAAATAGGAATTATAATTTTACATACCAGACCTTGAGCACATGGAAATTTCATTTGAACAATTGATATGTGTTGCCAATGCTAAGAATTGTAAAAAGTGAAAAATGGTGTTGCCACTAAATAAAAGTGTAAAAGTGGAAAGAAGAAAGCATAGGAGTTGCCAAATACTAAAAGGTAATATTATTAAATTTTAAGAATATCCAGGTATATTAATATAATAAATATATATTGAATAATAATAAATTAAAATGATTGAATAAAATAAATAGTATAGCAAAATTAAATATAACATATTGTTTAAAAAATATAATGATTATTATTATTGACAAAGTATGTATAATAAGTTATTGTATGACAGAAGATTAATCTAGTAAATAAGAAAAAAATAAAAAATAATGTTTAGGACAGAATAATCACAATATAGGAACCCCGTTTTTTTTTTTTTTTTTTTTTTTTTTTAATTCCTCCGGATATATATATGCATGCATATACACATCCAAATTGTTTTTAAACATATTACTTTATATATATATATATATATATATATATATACACAGGGTGTAGGATGATTCGCTACCACACTCGCAAACTTGCAGGAGATGTAGGGGGTACAGAATCACATAGCAATGCGCAGTCTGAAACGTCTTCTTCATATACCTGTTAATAATCACTTTAGAAGAAGTGTTCAAGAAATAGTAAACTTTTCGAGCATGGTTTTTTAAAAACTAATCCATCTTTCATCGATTGCGCTTCATAAAAATTGTTAATTCAGATTTTTCTTCTTTCATTTCATTGATGAACTTGTCCGAGGAAAGCCCATTGTTTATGGAATTTGGTTAAGAAATTAGACGCACACACTTAAACACATCTTCCAAAGTGATTATTAACAGGTACATGAGGACGACATTTGCGATTCCGTATTGCCATATGATTCTGAACCACCTTGGTATATCCTACCCCTCCTAACAGTTTATAAAATTAATTTCGAATCATTTTGAGTCACCCCATATATATATAAACTTCGTAATTAATATTTTCGACAGGAGAATGACACCGTCTCAAGTATTCACAAACAAACAATAAAAAATAATAATAAATTTTATTATTATTATTATTATTATTTATTAGAAAATTAGCTCAATTGTTTTGGCGTTTCTGTCCGTGCGTGCTATAATCATCACATGCCAATTCAGCTATTAGGATTCTCCGAAAAAGTGATAAGGGAAATAAAGGAATATTCATGAAAGTTATAGTTTTTAGGGAAGTAAAACCCTGTATAGTTGATTGTTGATAGTTGTAATTTTGCTAGATTCAAGTCAGTAATTAAACATTATCCACTAACATAACCAATCTCGTCTTCTGAATATCCTACGACCATCAGACATAATGATGAACAGTGGCGCTCCCAGAATTTTGGTTTAAGGGGGGGGGGGGTTACAAATACTGCTGAACTCTGTTATAGTGACCTAGATTATAGTTATAAATCTAACGTTAAAAAATTAGCAATTGCCCATACAACACAAGCCTACTATCCACATAGCTCGTTAGAGTAGTAAATAATTATTCAACTTTTCATTGATGTTGTGCCTACGTTTAACTTCATTTCATACATTAATTGTAAGTATTTATTTAAAAGCCAACACCCCCCACTTTTAATTACCCTCCCCCCCCCAAAAAAAAAAAAAAAAAGAAAAAAAATTTAGAAATAATTTGAAGACAATTTTTTCAAATAAAATATTTTGATTCATTAGTGACAATTTTCAATTTTTAAAGACTTTCGAATCAAACGCTAGAAAGCTTCTTCTTCCGCTCAGGGCACCGACGACGCCTAAGGCTTAACTCCTTATCCACTCCCTGTGTTTTTTGCCTTACAAAAAACACAAAACAACAAAACTTTCTGAAATTAAATTGGATTAAAATAGTAGAAAAGATACCTTTTCATTCGTATTTCCATAAAAATAAAAAATATCAGTATAATTTATAGTTAAGGAATTTTTTTTATAATACATTAGCTGCTGTTGTTAAAAAAATAATAATAATAAAATTAAATAAATAAATAAAAGTTTTAATTCACTATACTGAATAATTATAAATTGAAAAAAATAATAATAGTTTCATTTTAAAATTATCACTATGAATAATTAATTTAATAGCATTTATTTGAACAACTTGTTTGTCATGTTTCTGTTCAAATAAAATAATAGTAAAAATTACGCCAAAATCATGTTTTGCTACAGCATTGTAAAATGCTGTTACAAATTAAAAAAAATTTAATGCTCTTATCTCCTTAAAAATGAATAAAAGTAACCATTTTTTGCTGATTATAGTACTTTATCTTTCTAAAAATTAATTGATTAATTCATTGCAGATATTGAAGTATAAACTATTTTGCAGTAGAATAACACTAATTTGTTTTATTTTTTTCCACGCGATCTAATTTAAAGTAAATAATTTAAAAGCTAAAATCCCGCGGACTTTCTTTTCCAACTACCCCGTCCCGTGTCCGCGTTCACATAACATGTAGGGGGGGGGTGAGGGGGGACGAGTGCAGAGCTTTCCACCCCTTGTAGGAACCACAGTATTACACAGGAAGACGAAATGGACCTTTCCTATTATATCGGTCCCTATTCATGGTCAATCGAAGAGCGGAAGTTGGTGGTTTGTTTTTTTTTTTTCGTTTGCTTGTCCATTCCATTCCAAGGCTGTAACAGAAATCATCTCGCAACGTAAACTTTTCAGTAACGTGGATTTTGAGTTTTCTCAGAGCAATGAAGAAAGGAGATTGCTGTATTTTTCTCTGGATAAATTGCGATTTTTTTTTCCTAGACTAAATGGCACTGACTGCAGCTAGACAAAAATTTTAAAATAGTCTGAATGTGGTTAGTGCTTTTTAGTTTTAAATAGGCTAAGTTCTTACGTCAGTTAGATCGGACTTTGCTGTAGTTTTCTCTGGATAAACTGTGATTTTTTTCTAAAGACTAACTGGTAATAACCTCAACTAGACAAAAATTTTAAAGTTGTCTAAATGTGGTTAGTGCTTTTTTGGTTTTCATTTTGCTAAGTTCTCACGACAGTTAAAAAGGGGTAAGTTGATTTTTAAGTATATATTAAGAATTTGTATTTTTTCTTAGCTAGATTTTTTTATGTTATCTCAGGGACTACTAAAATAAGATGTAGTTCAAAACTGCTAATTATTTCTAAATAATGCGAAAATGAAATTTATAATTCAAGTAAGCAAACTTGGAAACTATTAATAAACAAGCAGGACGGTATTTTTAATAAATAACTTACATACTGCATTGAAAAATGTGTCTATTTACTTTACTTAATTTCATATTACTCAAAACAACAGAAAAAAATAAGTATATTCTGTTATAGAAAGTTCCTTTCTTCTACTAAAGGATAATCCTATGAAAATTCAGTAATATATAAAATATTTACTTAAAGTAAGTATCTTCTAATAATAAACATGGTTTTATTAATACTTATTAGTTTCATATATAGTTTAGCACTAATCAACCTATTAAAAATAATTATTATTATTATATAAATTACTTTACATCACTGGGGCTAATTTTGAAATATACAAAATACTTAGTTATTAAGTATAAACAAAATAATTTGTTTGTATATTAAAATGTTTAATTATTTTGAAGAGAAAACGTTTTTATGAAATTAACCGTTTATTTGTAGAATCAGCCAATATTTTAATTTCTTTTAACGTATGTTGTTTACATTCTTCTTTAAAACAATATATATAAAATCAAAAGTCAACTTTATTTTGTATTATGACATAACTTAACAAAAAAATAAATTAAAATATTTTTTAAAAAGCATGTTGTATAACTTTAATATATTTTTTCTCTCTTTTTTTAGCATTGCATGAATGTTTATTTATAATCTTTGGTTCTAGAAAATTATAAATTTTCTTGGCTTCTAAAAAATTTTTGGAAGAGAAAAAGGAACATTGTCTAGTTGAGCCTAATATGTTGTTTAAAAAATGTATATGGTCTGATAAACATATAGTAACACGTTTAAAAAAATAAAAACCATTGGTTGATGCATAAAAAAATAATACGGTTAATTTTAAAAAGAGCTTTCCTTCTTAAATTCATCAAATATTTTCTTAAAAACAAAATAATTTGCCAATTAGGTATTTTTGATAAATTTAGTCCTAGTGGTGTAAAGTCATTTATATAATAATAATTATTATTTCTTTAATTTGTTGATTAATACTTTAGAGAACTAACTACGGAACTAATTAGGGTATTTTGGGAATCAATAAGGTGCTGGCCGGTTTTCGATATTTTGTCGTTGCCGTATACCACACCAAAAACGTAATGGTTTTGGTTCAAAAGTGGCACAGGGCTGGGCCGACGCCGTTATCGTTTTTGCCGACACCGAACCAGAACCACCCCATCCTTTCGGCCCGACACACGCCCAGGCGGACGCAATTTTGTCGTTTTCGGTACCGCGTGAGCGATGTCGCCCCGGCACATTCTGCGCCGGCATGCCAGTGTCGGCCCAAAACTTATCCGATAGGGCTGTGTTTGCTGGGACCCTACTATATAAAGGAAAGAAGAAATCAAAAAGATAACAAAAATTAGAAATAGGAATTATAATTTTACATACCAGACCTTGAGCACATGGAAATTTCATTTGAACAATTGATATGTGTTGCCAATGCTAAGAATTTTAAAAAGTGAAAAATGGTGTTGCCACTAAATAAAAGTGTAAAAGTGGAAAGAAGAAAGCATAGGAGTTGCCAAATACTAAAAGGTAATATTATTAAATTTTAAGAATATCCAGGTATATTAATATAATAAATATATATTGAATAATAATAAATTAAAATGATTGAATAAAATAAATAGTATAGCAAAATTAAATATAACATATTGTTTAAAAAATATAATGATTATTATAATTGACAAAGTATGTATAATAAGTTATTGTATGACAGAAGATTAATCTAGTAAATAAGAAAAAAATAAAAAATAATGTTTAGGACAGAATAATCACAATATAGGAACCCCGGTTTTTTTTTTTTTTTTTTTTTAATGAGAAAAACTACCTCCGCCCGACCCAACCATCCAATTACAACCTTAAAACCAAAACCCCACCCAACCTCCAGTAAATTAACAAAGACATTAGACGCATCATTATCAAGAATTGTATATAATAGATTTTAGGAACTTAGTGGGATAGTTGTATTGTCTAGCTGACAGAAATAGAGATTTAAAATTGGAGACTTTAAAATCATCAGAACATAGAAACTTGATTCTACAGCAGTGATTATAGATGATATTGCGAAATACAGATTTATGTAAGCAGGAGGGAAAATGAGTAAAGCTATTTACTTTAAAGCTAAAATCTGTACGCTTATCGTATATATTGAAACTAAGGCTATTTCTAGGAGTGATGGAGATATTTAGATCTAGAAAACTAACAGAATTGTTAAGCATATCATTTTTAATTAATTCCAGAGCAGATGGATATTTTATGGGGAAGATAATGTTATTATTATTAGTAGTGTTTACAAGTAAGATATCATCTATATATCGTTTAAGAATGATGTATGTATTAGTATAGTCTTTTTCATAGTAATATAAGTAAAGATCTGCAAGGTAACTAGATGCTGAACCACCTAATATACACTGGGTGTAGGGTGATTCGCTACCACACTCGCAAACTTGCAGGAGATGTAGGGGGTACAGAAACGGTTCAGAATCACATAGCAATGCGCAGTCTGAAACGTCTTCTTCATATACGTGTCAATAATCACTTTAGAAGAAGTGTTCAAGTAATAGTAAACTTTTCGAGCATGGTTTTTCAAAAACTAATCCCTCTTTCATCGATTGCGCTTCATAAAAATTGTTCAGATTTTTTTCTTTCATTTCATTGATGAACTTGTCCGAGGAAAGCCCATTGTTTATGGAATTTGGTTAAGAAATTAGACGCACACACTTAAACACATCTTCCAAAGTGATTATTAACAGGTACATGAGGACTACATTTGCGATTCCGTATTGCCATATGATTCTGAACCGCCTTGGTATATCCTACCCCTCCTAACAGTTTATAAAATTAATTTCGAATCATTTCGAGTCACCCCATATATATATATATATAGGATTCCCCGAAAAAGTGATAAGGGAAATAAAGGAATATTCATGAAAGTTATAGTTTTTAGGGAAGTAAAACCCTGTATAGTTGATTGTTGATAGTTGTAATTTTGCTAGATTCAAGTCAGTAATTAAACATTATCCACTAACATAACCAATCTCGTCTTCTGAATATCCTACGACCATCAGACATAATGACGAACAGTGGCGCTCCCAGAATTTTGGTTTAGGGAGGGGGGGTGGGGGGGTGAGGTTACAAATACTGCTGAACTCTGTTATAGTGACCTAGATTATAGTTATAACTCTAACGTTAAAAAATTAGCAATTGCCCATACAACACAAGCCTACTATCCACATAGCTCGTTAGAGTAGTAAATAATTATTCAACTTTTCATTGATGTTGTGCCTAAGTTTAACTTCATTTCATACATTAATTGTAAGTATTTATTTAAAAGCCAACACCCCCCACTTTTAATTACCCTCCCCCCCCCAAAAAAAAAAGAAAAAAAAATTTAGAAATAATTTGAAGACAATTTTTCAAATAAAATATTTTGATTCATTAGTGACAATTTTCAATTTTTAAAGACTTTCGAATCTAACTCTAAGGATTTGGGGGGGGGGCTTTAGCCCCCATAGCCCTCTCCGTGGGTGCGCCTATGATGACGAACATTACAAGTAACAATAAGACTCCTGCAGTAGTTACGTATTAAACAGTCGAACAAGATTATTCTCTTGAGATCTTATAATAGGCTATTAGATCTTTCACAAATGATTTAATCTTTACGAAGTTATCTGTAGATGGATTTTCCTAGTCATGGTTCGGGCGATCTTTAATAAGCATCGTCTTTAGATCTTATTAATATTTCTACTAGATCTGTGATAGATAGTTCATTGCAGAGGTCCTCTTTGAATCAAATGGAGAATTGTTTAACAGTATCTTCTAAATGTCCATCAAATGGATTTTTATAAAACGCGTTTTAACAACAAATACAGAACTCAATTATCACGTCATGAAAAGGGATAAAAATACCTATGGAGTTTCATTTATCGGGGGTAGGTATAGTAGAAGTAAGTGTAGCCTCGAATGAGTATTGAAGAGTACAATTCGAATTTACAGCTTTGTTTCCTAAACTTCATAACAAAATGATCATTATTTATAGTCGAATTCGACTCATCCAATTTTAAAATTGGAATCTTTAGGAAATACTTAAAAATTCGAAAAAAAATCCACCTCCTGAATGTGAAATAAATTTCCTAAGAAAAAGAAGAATTGATTCCAATTTACTTATCCCGAAAATAAAAATAAGTTCTGTTCACGCTGTTCAAAAACTATCAGAATCAAACCATGTTTCGTAGAACCCGTAGAAATCTAGAAGTTATTACCATTTTTGTTTGATTTTCCAAGCTTTGGAAATGCCCTTTAATGATTAATTCGAACTTATACAGTGTGTGCGGTGTTCAAAAATTAAGATTGCAAATGCAAACATTAAAGAATGATAATTTGATAAAAAGTGGGTTCAATGCATGAGAATTTGATATACTAATTATTTCAAGCTGAAAAGCAGGAAATACTAACAAAAAATATTTGCTCAGGAATTTAATGTAGGCTGATATGGAAATGAGAGCAACATTAGTCAAAATAGAATACGTCACAAATCTTTATTGCTTCGCCTAATAAGAGGTGTGAGCATCTGAGATTGCAGCTAGCCATACAAATGCCACATCGAGACCTCATACTGTTAATGAGGCTATATGGATCAACAATTGTGGCAGTCATTTCCAGTCTTCCAAAAGCGCTAATTTTAACGACTGGAGGGCTTGTAACTTGGAGGTGGTTATGTATTTGCAATTGTTCTTCTTAGAGCATTCCACAAGGGCTCTATGGGATTGAGATTTTGGAGACCTCGCTGGTCACACAATGGGGTGAATATCCTCTTACTTCCAGATAGTCGTCGGCTTTGTAACTTTACCAGCGTAGAAATGATTGATACGAAAAATAGCACTTTCCTGTAAATGCAGCTTTTTCCTTGCTAGCTTTTGCTCTCTTTTTTACTCTTTTACGTATTCAGCCACATATTTGTACGTCTAACACTTAATCTGAAACATTTGAATTTATCGTTGTTTTAAGGAATAAGTGTGCCTAGACAAAAGATCAAGTGTCCCTGCAATTAGGCAGACTTGATTCTTTTTTTCACCTGATATATGAAAAGAATATATTCATTTTTAAAATGGATTTCTGTAAGCCAAAGAAGTACTACAGTAAAAAATAAAAAATAAATTTAAAAAAATGGGTCTTTTATAAAAACGGACGTCATAAAAAATTGCTTTACTTTTCTGAAATATTTTTTTTTAAATGCAAAAAGGGACCAAGTCTCCCATACTGTACAACCGAACTATTCTGATTTTTCTTTTTCTTTTTTTTTAAACTTTATTTTCTCAAAAGTAAATAAATAAATAAAAATCCTCGGGTCTTCGAGCCTCGTCAGGGGGAGACCCCCCCTGAACCCCCCTAATTTTTTAGTTTCATTATGGCCGTATTAAAACGATATTCATTGACTTTGTCATTTTATCTCTCATCAATCCTGTACTTCGCCTGGTAACCCTATATTGAAAGTTTTATTATTGTAACCTATTTATAGAAAAATACATGTGATGCATATTCTACAGCTTACGAAATATTGTAACAATATATTAAAGCTGTTGTGAACTAATAATATTTAAATACATGTAAAATTATGTCGCATTTTTGGGACACATTTTGGGGACAATTTTCAATAAAGGGGGTGAGAGATAAAATGACATAGTCATTAAAATTGTGAAAAGGGGATCAAGTATATTCCCTATCGACCCTCGTCCTTTATTTCCTTATGCATTCTAAAATGCACCCATAGTACAGTGAAACCTGCTAATTTGACCATCCAGTGGTTCCACGTTTTTGTGGTCAACTTCTCAAGGGTACAATACTTTTAGATTTTCGAATTTTATCATCTACGTACTGATACATTACATAGTATATGCAGCAGACAACAAAATTATATAAAATATGAAATTAAAATCATACAAAATAGGAATAATATTGTTTATTAGGGTTAAGCACTAATTTATACGTACCTATTACTGCATTACATATAATTGTTGGATAGTGTCATAGTACGTATAGTTACTACGTATAGTACGTGCAGTAGTAAGTTGAACAGAAACAAGATAATTTAATTATGGATTTTTTTAAAATTCAATTTGTTAGTGTATATGAAAAGAGTGAAAAAGTTACATTTTGCATAGTGTACGTATTAAGGGTTTAGTACTTCACGCATACTTTACTACTGCATACGTACTAATGCCGTTACAAAAAATATGAGCTGACATAAGGAATTAAGACGAATGATTCATTAAGAATCTGGACTGAAATAGTGATTAATCTTGTTTTGTCAGCAAGCTTTATAGACTTTAGACAAATAGAAAAAAAAAGTATAAAAATTGTTAGAAGAAAGACATAGGAAAAATTCTAGAAGTGGTCAACTTACAAAGGTTTTGAGCTAGCTATGCTTTGGGACAAATTCTACCTAATTACCTGGTCAACATACAAGTTAGACAGGTGGTCAAGTTATAGAGGGCTCACTCAGTGTTAAGTAACTAAGCCATCCCGTCCTTGGTCCATTAGTTCAACTTAGAAAGGTGGTCAACTTCACAGGTTTCACTCAACATCTGTAAGTTTCAAGTACATTCAACGATCATAATGAAGTGTTCTTGAAGAGATCCTGTTGATTACCAAAAACATTCTGCTGGATTCAGTCATATCCGATAATTATTTTTATTTTGCACGTGTACAAAAGTAGGATGTCTTCAGGATGTTTACAGGATTGATAATTGGATGTAATATGGACATGCTAAAAGAGCGTGTCATTACGTGGAATCTGGATAGCTCAAAAACTTTTCACGAAGGTATCCCTGTACCTTAGGTATTTTACACCGTCGATAAATACCAGATAATTTAACCCATTCATTCCTCTGAGAGTCTCATAAAATTTTAGTGTAAAAATTTATTTAAGTACATCAACAAACCTTCTTTATAAGGGAACGAATATAAGTTCTGTGTTTTTCAACTGTGTCTTTGACTCGAGCATATTATGAAATGAAATTATTTCTATTTGTAAAACAAACGATTTATAGAAATTCTAATAAAAAACTTATATATCTTACCAATGGTTCCACAAATGTTTTGTTCAATTAATTGATTTTTTTATTTATTTAAACATCGTTCTCAAAATTAAGTATAAGCATTGCTGTACTCTTCGTACATGATTAAACAAGATTATATGACAATTTGCACATGTAGCATTTCCTGAACTCAGAGGAAAAACCAAATTATTTCGTTATTACATGACAAAATCTGTTGTTTAATTTACATAAGTTTGGATCCGGTTAAAGGAAAAGTAATAATAATAATATTACGGATGATAATAATAATGTTAATAGTAATAATAACAACAACAATAACAATAGCAAAAAAGCAAATTATTTTTCCCATTAAATCAGGATTTCCCAATGCTCACTCCGTGAAAAGAATTCGTCTTATCCTTGAATTCACTAGTCACAGTCACATTTGCACAAGGACATTCGAAAATATTACCTCAATTAAAGTAGCTAAAACTTTCTTCAGAGGTTTTCTTTTTTTAATCTATATTAGCAAAATACTTTTCTCTGTGCAAAATACTCAATGACCACGTACATGAATCATTTTATTTCTTCTTTCCTGCAAGTGGATATGTGCTTGCGTTATGGCAAGCCTACATGAGGGCATTTGCTTACGCGGAGGTTACCTTGGTCGGAAGACTTTTTAAGGGATTCTAACGCGTATTCACGTTACATCTGGAGAAAACAGACTAAAACTCCAGATCATTTGATGCCGCACAGTAGACCCAAACCTGGGGGACCTTCACACTTCAGCCGTCTGCGATGTTCAGCGCCTTATCTGCTCGACCATGATGGGGCTCCTCCAAATAAAGAAAGTGGTCACTGAGCTTTACAGCTGTAAGTTCTTATTCTTAAGACCGTTCTTTTAAGAAATTATGCAACTTTTGAACAGCTCTTTTAATTCAATTGCGATAGGGACTCGAAAATTTCGAATGAACCTTTACACGTTCTACTGTAAACTACTGCAAACAATATGAACCTATAGGAGTTTTGTTGTTGCAAAGGAAATTTAAACTACCAGGTTGTGAGTGGGAATCGAACCCACGACCGCACGCTTAAAGGCTGTTACTGGCTTGCAGGAGACTGTCGGGATTACAGGGTAATCAACATATTGAAAGCCTTTGGGTAAGAACAGACGCTCGCGGGGGGAAAATCTGCCGTTGCTCTCTCCATTGTGTGGGAAGCGGGGTTTGTGGTTTTCATGCTTTAGCTTTTGTCTTTTTATCCGGACTCGTCATTAAAAGGTCATAAATTTCAGCAGAAAGAACGGTCTTCTACCCCTCTACAGTCCCGACAGTCGCCCGCAACTCAGCAACAGCCTTAGGCCAATGCTGACTAAAGACCAACGCTCATGTGAGTGCGTTGTCATACGCTAGAATGGCAATTCAATGTATTCTTCAGTATCTTCTTACGGGATTGCGGAGAAAAGTCTCCCCATTGTGTTTGGGGCGTAGTTTAGTGGTGAATCCCGACTAGTCATTAAAATCCCATAAATATTTCGACCCTGCAGTACATCCCTTCCTTTTACAATAGCCTGCACGGGCAAATTCCCCAGTAAAAAACTCCCCTCATCCCTTGGAGCGTATGTCAACGCACTCATATGAGCGTTGTCCTTTACGCTGCGGCCGTCGTGACTACAGAGGGTAGCAGGGCATTCTTATCGCAAATTTACGACTAATGACCAGTCTGGATCCATCGACAAAAGCTAACGCGTGAAAACCACAAACCACACGTAAAATGCAGAGAGCAACGGCAGATTTTTTTCCCGCCAGAGTCTAATTTTTATTCCAATACATTGATTGCCCTGTTCTGTGACAAGAAGCGTGAAAGGGAGAGCCTACCAGTAGGCGATTTGTAGGAGGTATGAAACATACAGAGGAAAATGCTAAACACAGGGAGTTTAGTAAAGTTTTCTAAACAACAAGTAGCATTTCAGATCATTTTTGAAGGCATTTTTTGTGCTTTTGAATTTTTTTCTGAAAGTTGCATGAGAGATATAGATTGACTGCTAATGGTAGTATAATATAGTGCAGCTAATGAAAAAGCATTAATAGTTTTATCGAGCCTACAGCATCATTAGTTTCTTTCTTTCTTTCTTTCTTTTTAAGACTCAAAAGTTTTGTGACGTCCAGTGGCGCACCCAAGATTTTAGTTTAGGGAAGGCTGGGCAACAAATTCTGCTGAACTCGTTTATAGCGACCTCGATTATAGTTATAACTCTCTTATAACGTCAAAATAGTCTGTGCCACCTGACTTGCCCGTAGAGCAACATGCGAATAAGCAATGTAACTCGCTATAGTCAAATAATTATCTGATCTTTTCAGTATCGTTGAAACTGAGTTTAACTGTCCTTCGTACGCTAATTGTAAGTATTTATTTAAAAACTAACTTTATTTTTTTCCCCGAAAAGTACTTTAGAAATAATTTAACCCATTTTTGCCCAGATATTTTTGCGACTTTTTTCGATTTCTGCTAATACCAGCAATACTAGATAAATTTCCGATGTCAACTTCTTGAACAAGGGATGATTTCTTTTAAAATCTTTATGCATAAAAATTGAAATGTCAAAATCCTAATTGGTCAAGTTAAAATATTTTGTGGAGTTGAGTTTCAATACTCGTGAATAAAGGATAGGAAAAATAAATAGCGTTTTCAACTGATAGCGAAAATGCCGTCCCAAAAAAGGGACGCCAGGCATGAATGGGTTAAAGACGATTTTTAGAAAAAAATTAAATTCATTAGAGGCAATTTTTGATTTTTAATGCTTTTCACTTCTAACTTACCACCTTTAGGGACAGGCGCGTAGCCAGGAAAATTTTTCGGGAGGGGGGGGATATGCGCCTGGAAAATATTTCGGGGGGGATATGAACTTACCTCTACTTATTATAAAAGAAGGTGTCTGTGTGTGTGTGTGTGTGTGTGTGTGTCTGTCGGCAGCGTTACTGACAAACGGCTACACCTAGAAACGCCAAATTTGGTACTCTGGAAGATGTAAATATGTAGTTGTGCACCTCGAAGCGATTTTTTCAAAATTCGACCTAGATTTTTTTTTATTTTATGTTTTATGCGATTTTTGGCATTTTTTCTCACCTAATTCGTAATGACGGCAGAAATTACGCTTGCAGCAAAACGGCATTTGTATCATCGGATAGAGGAGAAAATTTTCTTTTAAAAACAGTTTGTTTTGAATACGTAACATGATTTACCGATTTTTAGGAATTTTTTTACTAACCATGTGTTTCGACAAATTTTTCGTAAAATAATTTTAAAACTGTCGCATCTTGAATTCTATCCGTCATAACTTTTTGATATTTTGACAAATCGTGAAACATTCTTTTCTCTCTCTTTTAAAACAAAAACGAAAAATTTATGTAAATTAGATGATTTTTTACGAATTTTAATGCAGCCCAATGTTTAGAATTTAATAGCATCAACGCGATCTTACGCCATTCATTACATTGCGATCACGGCACGAGAATTTATGTTCAGTTGTTGCCACAGAAAGGATTAGAAAAAAGGGTTTTTTCAACCAATCGAGTTTTTAAATGGGATATCGGAATTTCAATTCGCAAGTGAGGATCTATGACGTCAAATGCTTTAAGATACGTAAAAATTACGCCATAATTTTAAAACATTTATCCCTTTTTTTAACACAAGGAGGCGATATTTTGATTAAAACTTACTTTAGAAATAAACTGAGAAATTCATGAATATTATTATTATTATAAGTGGCATTTTAATCCGTGCTTACTTAAAAATTGAAATATTTTAACGCGGCTGATAATGTTCTTTATTTTAAAAGCTACAAAATTCATTTTAAAGCGGGATATATTAAAAATTTTCTATTTACTTATTTATTTTTCGCATTTAATTATGTTGCAGGCATATATGTTTCCTAACATATGCATGTTGCGAGTATAGTTTAATTTTAACGTTGGATTACGTTCCTGCATAGTGTCCTATTCTAAATTTCAATGTCGTTGTAAATTTTAATATGATACCTTTTGAAAGCTATTGAGCAAAATATCCAAATTAACTCCCTCAACCAACCGGGGTATCTTTTACGGTAGTTAAACAGTGACATCATAAATTTTAAAAAACGCCTGAAATTTGTAAACTCTGCAACTCTAACGCCCTGTCACAGTTATAGCGATTCTAAATCGCTCCTCGAGATTACAAAATTTGATGGGTACTTACCTATTATCCCAGCGGTCCGCCAAGACAAGCGAATTTTTGACAAGATAAATGCCGGGCACGTGAAATTATTAATGGTTTTGAATACGATTGGCGACAATTTAGCAACTCATTTGACTAAAAAATAGTTTGGCGAGAATGACCGCCGGGATAATACGTAAGTACCGTTTGATGTTTTCAGTAGACAGAACTATGAAGGATTTATAAGATGGATACATGGATATTTAAGTTGGCACTGCTTGAATATTTTTCACCACGGTGAGATTAAATGTTTGCGGTGCTAAATACGTCAATCTTACAAAACTATGCATAAATTAAACATGTATGGAGAGCTTCCTTAATAGTAACTATTATGTAAATGAATAATGTTAATGGTAATGCGTAAATTGCCATAGAACAAAAAAGTCCCATTTGTGCGAAATAATGTAAGCTGTTTCGTTAAATTGAGCATTAAAGAGGGAGAAGCGAAGATAGATAGTATTAATATGCGTAATAGGTAGTATTATTAGATTTGTAAGGGTAATATGAATAAATCACAATATAGTACGTTTGTAAATGTTTCATGATATTAAAAGTGTTCTGTTTATCTTTTTTCAAGGGTTGTTTTACAACCAACTGAACGATAAGTAATTCTAATTTGCGTTGATATATCCCGCAGTAATTTCAACAGAGGAGATTACTTGACCTTTTTTTAAAGTGAAATTCTGTTTTGTCACATGCAGATATGATTTTAGTGAAATATTCGCTTCTTCCCGTATGAAGAGCGGGTACTCAGCTGTTTTAAAATAAACAGTTGTCCATTTCATGTAGTGTCTGAGGTATTTAATGCTACAACTTGAACCTAAAAACAGTATGATGTAGAAATAACACATTTTGAAAGTCAGGAGTTCTCTGCAATCCGCCAAGCTTTTCACTTTTCTAGTCGCGAATGACACTGACGTAGTTTTTTGAGTCATTATATTGCAATGATGCCAGGTTAGTACTCATGACGCTGACTTTACATCATAAGTCAAATAATTTTGCTTTTATTTTAGATTCACATCACTGGAATTAATTGGAATTACACATGTAAGGAAAATTATCGTTTCCTACCGTGCGAAGAACGGGCACGCAGCTAGTATGTGTATAAATAAACGGAATTTCATCACTAATCCAAACATTTCGGGGGGGGGGATATATCCCGATATCCCCCCCCCGGCTACGCCCCTGTTTAGGGAGGGGGTGACTTGTGCCCCCCATAGCCCCCTTCGTGGGTGCGCCTATCGCTTTTCAAAAGAAACACCCTTAAAATGAAAAAACATATTTAAAAAAAAAAGACGAGCAAAAAAAGAAGAAGTGAAATTATTCCCATTCCCTATTAGAGACGGTTTTTCGAGGGCAAAACTCCCTCTCCCTGGACGAGATTATACCTGGTTTTTGCTGCAAGCATCCGCCCCCACAACAGCCCACGTGCGTGTGGAAATCTGTCCCACTTGAAAAAGCGTGAGAAAGTATCCGACGATTACCCCCGAGACGAAATTGAAGCAGGAAACCCACAAAACCGTCGTTGCGTGAGCCAAGGACGACGCACCTCCGTGACGTCACGGAGAGAGAGAGATATGTCTCACTCGAGTGGTGATGCCGGGCCCGTACGGGCCCGCAGGCATCCGGCCCCTATCACCCCCTGCGACCAGCACACCACGAAAAGGGCAACAAGTGGAATGACACACCTCTCAGCATGCTCGAGCCCGGATTGATGCGATGCATTACAATGGAGGTGGAAGTGTCTCGGCAGGGCCCCCTGGCCTTCTTAACCCTTTAACGCGCAGTGTTCCGGCTCTGGGAACACCAAACTCTGACGTTTTGAATGTTGCCAATCGTGAAGAATAGATTGGATTGCTATAAAAATAGTTGCGGGTGACATAGCTCCACGTGAATCCTTCACATTTTAGCACGCCATTTCCCGCAAAAAAAAAAAAAAAAAAAAAAAAAAAAAAAAAATTGTCACGATTATTTTTAACAGCACTGAAATCTGCTGAATGCGAGAACAGCTGGATAGATTTCCCAATGCTGAAAAAAAGGACAGTCGTAGCCATCGCTCGACTTAACTACCAGCAAGAGGGCAGACGATCGAAACGTTCATCGCGTGCCACAGATCTAGAGACCCTTTTTTGACGACAGCTGCGGCTACGCAAAAAAGGGTCTCTAGATCTGTGGCACGCGATGAACGTTTCGAACATCCGCCACCTTGCTGGTAGTTAAGTCGAGCGATGGCAACGGCTGCCCTTTTTTCAGCATTGGGAAAGGGTTGCGCCTCAAAGGGTTAACCCTTTAAAGGCCGTTCTCGTTCTTTTCGCAGCTCGCATATCGCTCACGTTAACCTTATATGGCTGTTTTGTACTTTTTTTTATAGTCGATAAAAATCTCCAAACCAAATAAATAGTTTTGATTTCTTTCTTTTGCAGCTTATGACTTTGTATTGAAATGACGATTTTCTTAATCGTTTAAGAACCAGTAACTTTGTGGAGTATAAAATGAAATTTTTTTAAAATTTTTAAAAAAAATTAGAGGACGATGTAAACAGCATGTATGTCAAGTTTTGTGAAAATTCGACAACAGATTTTGTACAAATTGATGTAACATTTGTTGTGCATGTGTGGTCCATCAAATGCAAAGTTACAACTTTTCCCAAAATTTTATTAATTTATTTTATTCAACTCAGAAATACTTGTATAATCAATGGTTAAGACTTAAGAGACCCTTTAAATGTGCATTTAATCTTAAAATGTTAAAACCTTTTAAAATTAAATGCACATTACGTACATTTAATCTTCAATTAAAAAATAATCCTTAAAAAAAGTAGGAACATGGCAAAATGCTTACAAAAATGTCCCCCCCCCCCCTTCCTTCACTTCGGAATATTTTGAGAAGAAAAACTAACTTATTTATTTGTTTATTCATTTTGCATAGATTCAGATTCTGATAATGCAATAAAACGGAAAAACAGTTTGTAAGTTGTTCTTATTCGATAATTTATAAAATGATTTTGAAGTTATGGGGCATATATGCCTCATGGACCTTAAAGGGTTAAATTCTGAGGACTGATTCTGGAAAGTAGAAGTATTTCGTGAGTATGGACAGGGCCTCGGGAAAACGTTGTAATTGTTTTTAATAAAGAGTTTCTTTTTAATAACCTTGCTGAATATTACGATGTGTTAAACTCGATATTCAATTTTTACTTCACAATTTAATATGCATGAAGAATTTATTGGGTCGAGTATGAAAGCGGGGAGCGGAATATATGACTCCTAACATTTCCAAAATTTCAAGTGAACTTGCTTTGCTATATGCGATTTTTTTTTTTTTTTTTTTTTTTTTTTTTTTTAAGTAAAAAACTTCTTCAGGCACGTTGAACACTTTTGGGATGAGGAAAAAGCACTGAATTCGCGTGATCGTCACGCTCAGACACACTTGGGGAAAAAGTGGATGGTGACGTCATAGCTACACCGTCTCTTGCTGCTGAGATTTATTCCCCTTTTCTTTGAATTTTAGTGTCATTTGCTTTTATACGTAAGAACGTCAAGTTACTTTTTAAACCGGGTCCTTCTAGCTTCCGTGACATATCCAATTGTAGACCTAAGGCGTGGTAAGCAAGCGTTCTAACCACCAGACTGGTTCGACTCGGGATGAAATGACTAAAGTGAAGTAATTGCTGTTACAATTTCGGAATGGGAATTTTTATGTATTTAAATAAATAAAGTTAGACTTTGCCTGTACACCAATTGGTATTAAAAAATTTTGCAATTTAAAAAACAAAAATGCTCGCCTTTCTGTCGTTCTGTCAGTGACGCTTTTCTTTTATTCGCACATCACGTAAAACTGACTGAAGCGAATGAAATAAAATTTGGTGACATGATAGGCGGTCACTCAACTTAAACTATACACGTGAATTTTTAAAAAAATCATTAGATTTTGAGATTTTCCAAAAAGTGTTTCAAACTGCGTAAACTTTTATTCGCACATCACGTAATAACGACTAAAGTGAAAGAAATGAAGTTTGGTGACATGATAGATGATAGATGATCACTCAACTAAAGATGTAGGTGTCAAATTAAATATATATATATATATAATATATATATATATTATATATATATATATATATATATATATATATATATATATATATATATATAATATATATATATATATATATATATATATGTAAGATTTCGAGATTTTCTGAAAATCGTTTCAAACTGCGTGAATTTTTGTTTCAGTCTGCATGAAAACTGCATATAATTTGCACAATAAGTGTAACTTTCAAAATATTCAAAAATATAAACTTTTTATGTACAAATTGTGTACAATCTATATATGTCTTTGCAAATAAAAAATGCAGACTTTTCTAGTTGGGTAAGTGTTATAATTTTCGATTATTTATTTAAAAAGCTGTACTTAATTTGGATAGCTATATACTCATTGCAGGCGCGTAGCCAGGAAAATTTTTCGGGGGGGGGATATGCGCTTGGAAAATTTTTCGGGGGGGATATGAACTTATATCTGCATAAATAGACGGAATTTCATCACTAATCCAAAAATTTCGGGGGGGGGATATATCC
The DNA here is from genome assembly GCA_038373885.1 of Cheiracanthium punctorium. Lineage (NCBI taxonomy): Eukaryota > Metazoa > Arthropoda > Arachnida > Araneae > Cheiracanthiidae > Cheiracanthium > Cheiracanthium punctorium. The sequence continues at coordinate 2,787,736 of JAWZYV010011853.1, forward strand.
CGATATCCTCCCCCCCTGGCAACGCCCCTGACTCATTGTGCCATAAATTTAACTGGATAATGTGTAGAGTGTTAATAATTATATTATATACTGTACATTATTTGAATTATGAGTGTTATACTGCAGTGCGTTTGAATTTGAATTATAAATCCTTCATTCATTACAAATAAATAGGATATCTGTTCATTACAACGTACAACGAAAGTGCATAATTATTGATAATTAATGAATTTGCGTAGATAATTGTTGAGTGAATCGAACACAGTCCAACACGTGGAGAAAAAAATGTGTATCGCTGATGTATACCGTTACCGTACGCACATACCAGCTGCCTCATGTTGAGGCCTTGTGCGCGCCCTCCCTTTCTCTTTTCTAATTTTAAATGTGCACAGAAATCGAGCGCGAAATTGGTAATGTAATTAAATAAAAAATATATAAAAATTCCAATGCTAACCCAGTGAAAATCTGTACAAACGTACAAAAATATGTGAAATTGTGAGAATATCACAAATAAATGTGCGACACCCTTACAGCCTTAAAAAAAAAAAAATAAAAAAAAAATAAAAAAAATAAAAATAAAAATTCCAACTGTATAAAAATGTGAATAAATGTTCATAAATGTTTATTTTTTGTTAATAAAAATGCAATAATGTGTGAAAACGAAAACATGTTTAACTGCATATAAATATATATTTTAGAATGCTTGAAAAGAAGTTCTCACTTCTGACGTTCAGTCCTACGACTGACAGTTTTTTGTTTCTCTCTGCTCTGTTCATTAAGGCTGTTCTTCGAAAAATAAGAACTCTGTTTTTAGTCTTGGCACACAAAATGAAATAAACTAAAAGCACCATGGTCTCTAAAAAATTCCAAATGGTTCTTCATAAGCTGTTCTACACACTACAATAAGCGAAAACGCTGTGGCTTTTGTGAAATTTTCAGAAAAAATTCTTAAACATGGATTTGAGCTGCAAGATTTTTCGAAGAGTGACACGCTTTGCGAAAATTTCCGATTTTTAAGAATTTTTTCTAAAAGTATTGCAACTGATACAGATTGGCTTGTCTTCGCAGTATGTAATACAGCTTGTAAAGAGACAGTTTCAAAATTCTGAAGTGCCTGGCATAATTAGTTTATTTGAAATTATGTACCAAAATCACATGATTTTTTCGAATAAAACCGTTAATGAATACTTCCATCCTTACTACTGTTGCCAATTTAGGGGAGCTATTTTCATTATATTAACGACACAGCATTGTATTTAAGGCAAATATTTTCCCTTTAGTGAGGTTTAGTGATTTTTCTGTGATTTAGGGCTTTTTTTTTGGATAAATTTGCTCTAGGGCAATCGCTGGGCTTCGGTGGAGCGTTGAACGAACCATTCTCTGAGAAGCAACATCAGTCAAAGAAAGGTAGACTTCTCCGTTGTGTTATGAGTAATGTATTTTATTCTTATGTACTATATCATGTTCCTTACTGAAGATGGTGTATGTAGTATTCATAGTTCTTTTTCAGGAACATCCAAAAGAATTGCAATACATGACAATCTATGGCAGTTTTCAGATATTATTACATTTCAAAGACTATACAATAAGCATATAAAGGTTTTTCCGTAAGTAGTGTTGCAAAATGTAAGGGGAGGTAAATAAGAAATAAGAAATCCCATAGCAATGTAGGGTCGGAAACGTAATTTTCAATAGCTGTTAATAATCACTTTGGAACAAGTGCTAAAATAATAGGCAAACTTTTATTTTTGTAGTCAAATCTGCAAGGGGGGGGAAAAATTTTTCCCGCTGTTCGACTAATGCTTCAGCCCATTTCTCTCTCCGTACTAGACAAGGCAGAAGCAGACTGGCCACGACGCATATCGGATTTGTGTGCTTGGCACAAAAGCCGCTTATAAATCCTCGTCAGTAGGACAACACAAGGGGAAATGCCCTCCGTAGAGGGTCTTCCTAAGGGGTTCCAGCCCGTATTTCCGCTAAGTTTAGGAGAAAACCTCGGAAAACTCCGAACTGTTAGGTCGACGGACGCGCAATGGGACCCGAACCTGGGACCTTCACACTTCGCCCGTCTACCATTTCCAGTGACATAACCACTGTGCCATGGTGAGGCTTGGAAGTTGTGTCGTGTGGGCTACATACAACTTGAGCCGTATTTAAAAATTCTCCGCTTTCCAAAAATTCCTTTTATTCTTCATAAGCTGGCTGGGACGGTAATGACGTTTTCATTAATTTTTTTTTTTTTTTTTTTAATGGAGGGGAGCCGCTAAAATCCTTCGCCTAGCCAAATTTGCTCGGGGCGGCGCTGTTAAAGGTTCGTTTATAGGGATATTTTGATTTTTGCAATCATTTTACAGTTTAAATTAAAATCAAGGTTAACTAAATCCACTAGATGGCAGCACTGCAAACGAAAATAACTACGATCCACCCACCCAATGGCAAAGGCTAATACAAGGGAAAGAAGTAGAACATCAAGAAAAAATAAATAAAATACAAAGATGACAGATGACCAAGATATTTACATACATTTTACTTCCTAATAATCCAGACGACTGCCCTTTGGCTAAGGGTATCAATCAACCAACCTCACAAATCTCAAATGATATTTTAAAGGTTAAGTGTGAGTGCTAATTCTAAAGTTTGGGATTCTTTCTCTGATATATATATATATATATATATATATATATATATATTTATAATATTTTGAATTTATATATGAATTATAAGTAGTGTAAAAATAAAATATTAACCTAAAGTCACTAGAATTTTATTTTATTTTTACCCTAATGTTGTATCTTTTTCCTTAGCCCAAGTAAGATAGTTTAACTTTTCCTTACACTGTCTGATCCATCAAACTGGATAAAAATAATGATGAAAAAATTTTATCATTGTGCAATAAATATGTTATCGAGAATAAAATAATTTTCAAAATAACCAATATATAATTTCTAAATTTTCTTGTCAGGGCTAACCCGAGGGGTGTGGGGTCCCCTAAATGAAACAGAAGAACAGAGACTCTTCCCTATCGTACATCCATTTTGCATGTATTAACTTTATTAATTACCAATCATGGGTTTTCAGGCGACAGGCAACACTTGTAACTCCTCGAACCGGTCCCATTCATTTAGATTTGCTCCCAGTCACTTACATTTATGCATATTAATAAAAAAAATTCAGAAAGTTTGGTCTGATAATTAATATTTGCTTATTGTTTCTTGGTACTTTCAGTAGTATTTGAACTCAAAACACATTTGAGAACCTACTTCACCCCTTGAGAAAATAAGTGATTGAAATGACACTAGATGGCAGCATTTTCTAATACTTTGTTCTTGGGATGTAATTGCCCGGCTACGATCTAAATTTATCAAGAGCTGTGAATTTTTATATGATTTAAGAAATATAGAGAGCATTTATATTTTGTTGTTCAATATTAAATGGGATTTCATTGATTGTTTACTGTAGAAAATTTGAATATCATTTCTTTTTATTAGTTCCCTACTATCTACAAGATTTCCTAAAGATTCCCAAGATTTTCTAAATACCTTAATAATTAAATAGTCATCCTACACTAATATATTATTAATTATCTTCCTGAAAGGTCTGATGCAGTTCTCTTATTTTAAAAATGAACCGGTGGTAAACGGAATCGGATGGCTTATATTGATCACTAAAGATGATTGCATTCCGTTATCATATGTAGCTGCATAGCCCACTCCGATGATGCATGATTCGTTCATTGAATCGAATATGACGAATGAATAATTGACTTGGCGTTTATTTATATTTATGCTTTGTTTTGTTATACCGGTGATATCCTGTCATTGTGATAATACAAAGAAATTTGTAGATCCTGCATTGCTTTTGTTACTTATTTTAAAAGCTTTCTCTAGTAACTGTTAGAGAAAAGCTGATTGTATTGAAGTCGGTAACAGTTCTATTGTGCCGATATATATATCTATAAACGTCTGCCAAAACTGGAATCTTTTTACTAAATCATGGCTGTTTATTTAGATTTTAACGCTACAACCCCGGTTGATTCTAACGTGCAAGCTGAAATCTGCTCGGCTTTAAAATTAGCGTGGGGAAATCCTAGTAGTTCTTATGACTTCGGGAAAGAAGCGAAATATGTTGTTGAAAATTCAAGGTGTGCTGTGGCCGAAATGATAAGCGCAAGATCCGATGATATTATATTTACATCTGGTGGAACGGAAAGCAATAATATGGTAATCCAGTCAATCCTTCAGCATTTCAGTCACGAGCAAAAGGATTCCCCAGATTCTAACACGGACAGTATACCTCACGTAATCACCACTAATATCGAGCACGATTCGATAAAATTACCTTTAGAAGCCCTCGCGGAAGAAGGTCGATTGGCCGTTACTTTCGTGCCAGTTTCAAAAGAAACAGGCATCGTTAACGTCGATGACATCATCAACGAAATAAGACCGAACACCCGGCTGATAACCGTGATGTTAGCTAACAACGAAACGGGCATGATACAGCCGGTGTCCGCAATAAAGAATTACGTCGATTCTCTGAAACGTTCCAAGCATCCGATTTACTTGCACACCGATGCCGCACAAGCGATCGGGAAAATCAACGTGGACGTCCAAGAACTCGGTGTCGATTACTTGACGATTGTCGGGCACAAGTTTTACGGCCCTCGCATCGGGGCTTTGTACTACAGGAAGCCGTGCCCTCTGTATCCCATGTTCTACGGGGGCGGTCAAGAGAGCAGTCTCAGACCGGGAACCGAGAACACTTGCATGATAGCTGGGTTGGGCAAGGCAGCTCAGCTGGTGGAGAACAACTTGGAGAAGTATAAAAACCACATGCTGACGATGAAGAAGTATTTGGAAGAAAATCTGAAGAAGTCATTTTCGGATAAAATCGTTTTCAATTTCAAATGTGAAAGCTCCAAGTTGCCGAACACCGTAAGCGTGGCGTTCGATTACGAGAATATCACTGGGAAAATGTTGCTGAACGAAGCGTCTGGCATTTACGCTAGCACTGGTGCGGCCTGCCACAGCGAAGGTAAACCGTCTGAGGTGCTGACAGCTTCGGGGGTGCCGGTGGACTTGGCCTCGAAAACACTCCGCTTGAGTGTCGGTAGGGAAACGTCAGAAAATGATGTTGATATTGCTGTTAAGCATTTGGAAGAGGCCCTCTTGAAGCTGTCCAATAAAGTGACTTAATTTGTTTGTCTCGAAGCAATAAAGCTGTCTTGAAAGGGGAGGGAAGTTTAATATACTTCCCGTGTGGTGATATTCAACTCCTTGCATCTTCCACTGTTGCAATTGAAATGCAATTTGCATGTTTCTGTGCTTTTCTGTAAAAACCCTGCAATGTGCTTTGGCATTATATTGGCATAACTTAGCAAGGATCGATGCAGGCGAAATTTAGGCCCGTTTTACGGTCCCTTCACAAAATTCAATCGATTAAAACGGTCCCTTCACAAAATTATAATCGATTAAAACAGTCCCTTCACAAAATTGTAATTGATTAAAACGGTCCCTTCACAAAATTATAATCGATTAAAACGGTCCCTTCACAAAATTATAATCGATTAAAACAACCATTTTTTGACATTTTACCATTTATTTCAATTTATTTTGTAAATTACTTTAAGAAAAAAGTAAATTTTACAAAAATTGGTATGAAAATTCACAAATTCTCAAAAATACTTCCTGAAATTCACAAAAATAAACAGTTTTCACGAAAATGGGACCCTAGAAAAAATTCCTAGATCGACCCCTGCTTAGAAAGAAAATGAAATAAAACAAATGCAGCAATAAGGTAATAATTTATTGTATTTTAAATGTTAAATGCAAAATATAAATAAAAATGAGCACTAAGTGATGGAACAGAAAAGCACAGAAGCAATCTTGTAGCTTACGTTCAAAAAGTTATACAGTCGAACCCGTATCTAACGAACTCACAGATATAATGAACAAAAATTTTGGTCCTGCCATTTTAATATTTTGTATTTGTTAATGTTTCTGGTACTTATGTATTATCCCGGCGGTTTGCCAAGACAAGTGATTTATGGCCAAAATAAATGCCGGATACATGAATGTATTAATGGTTTGGAGTACAATTGGCAACACTTTGCCAGCGCATTAGAAAAAAAAATAGTTTGGCGGGAATGACTGCCAAGATAATATGTAAGTACCATGTTTCTTTTATAGCGAACAAAACTTTTGTTCCCTTGAAGTTTGTTATAACAGGGTCCGACTGCACTTGTGATGGATAGGCAATATATAACCAAAATGTGCTATTATTTTATGTCAGCTTGTTATAAATTATTAATCTTATGTGTGTATATGTGTTCTACATATTACCCCTGCATTAGGGGAAAGGATATGGGGCTTTTTTGCAGCAAATTAGAACTCACAAAATTTGTTTTGGTCATGATGTAAATTTAATGCTAAAGCCTGATTGAGTTTCTAATGCAATTATACATTTGTGGCATCAAAATAATGAGAACTCTATTTTGAATTTAAAACAATGTGCTGGAAGCAGTTCCTGTGTACTCAGTATTATTTACAAAATACCTTTTGGAAATTGTAGTAAAACGTTTAAAAAAAATATTAGGTCTACTTAAGGAGTTTTATTATTATTTTGTTAACAAGGATTCAGTTTTGGGGGTTAGGAAATCATGCTCTTGGGCCCTTCTGTATAATGAGTTTTATTTTTTACTCAAATGCAGTGGCAGCACATGACTCAAAAATAACTGAAGAGTTAACACATCAACTTCCTTATCTTTTTGATACATATATAGGGTGATTCAAATATTTGAGTAATTGAAACATACTTTCAGTTAAAAAAGTGCGTCAAATAAAGAGCAGCTTTCAAATATGGCAATTTTTTTACTGGGGGCCAGCAATCATGATAACGCCTCTAGATGCGTATTTCATGCCTTAGAAATTCAGAGTGTGCCTTCGGAATTTTGGAATGCATGTTTTTACACATTGCTTTTCCATTTTTATGATCGGTGATTATGACGAGATTTTCCCCATGTAAATGATTTTTTTTTTTAATTTACCGCCAACTTTCTGAAATCCGCAATAACATTTAATGTAAACAGTGAAATTTACAATTAACACTAACAGTGTAACCTAGATTGTATAATCAGTTTTTATTAATGTGTTAAATGCAGTTTAATTATGTATTTGAAAATGTACCATAATTGTTCGCTGTTTTAATTGTACTCCTTTGGAAAAGAAAATACTCCTTCTAAAAAGGAGTATTTTCACTCTTTTGAAAAAATCCTAGATTGATCACTTTAGGGGACAGAACAGCTTTAGGTCGTCTTTGGCAATGTTTTGTTTTGTCGCTATGGGAAGACCCGGGTTTGCCGATCGGAAATTCTGACGCAACCCCAATGCCAACCAGCTTTGCTGATAGTAAACAGTAGCGCAAAAGTGCAAAAAATCGGCTCTCTAAAAGGATTAAATTTTTGAATAAAGCATTAAAATGAGATTTTTTTAACTTAAAAATTTAGCGATTATGCATTTTTAAACATTTTAGATTTTCCGAAAATAGCACGCATGCACAAAACATCGGATTTAGAAAGTGATTTTTTTTTAGTCAACTTTGACCAAACCACAGCAAAAATATTGGAAGTTATGGGAGTGTGGGACGTGGACCTTGCTTCACATGACGCTCCACAAAATGCATTAAAAATGTTTACATCAGCAACCTATAAAATGCTTAGAGACATCCACAATGATTAACACCAAATTTTGATCACAAAATGATAAAAATATTCATTGTGGGGGGGGGGCATCCCCCCCCCCCGCTTCTCTTAAAACCAAGGGACAAAGATTTATACACATAAAAACAGTATAAATGCAACAACAATATATCCAGACTAAAGTCTATAAGCAAAATATGCAACAAATATGCAAAATATGTAACTAAAATGCCGTGCCTCCCCAAGGTATGCTTATTATTAGATATTAGGTACAAAATACCTTGCCCTGCATCAATCCCTGGTATCACAAAACTACACACATCACGAAAGGCATGATATCAAATAAAAATTCATAAAACAAAAATGTGAAAACCTGTAACAAAAACACCGTGCATCCCCAAGGTATGCCTATTATTGCAATAGGTCCAAAGTACCTTCTCCTGTATCAATCCCTGGTTTCTCAAAAAAAAAAAAACCACTCATACTGGAAGGCATTATATCAAATAAAAATCAAATCAAAATTCATAAAACCTATAAACCTTCTACCGGAATGGACTGCTAACAATCCCGCATACTGCCGGTGAAAAAATGTAAATGTCATATTCATCAATTGAACCGTGTGCACTGAAAAAAACAGGGCTCCAAAAGTAACAGCATGGAACAAACACTCGCTATTCGCCAGAGAAAAACGTCCCTGACCAAAAGTTAACGCTTCGTCCGAGAATAGGCTTACCATGCTCTCCATTCTGGAACGTGAAGGCTACCACATTATTCATTTATCTCTCCAAAAAGGACTAATACTAAAACTGTACCCAGAGGGCAGTAATTAAAATAGAAATTTTAATTTTTATAGGATCCCTCCTTTCCTCTCACGAATATATGGGAAAATATTGCTCTGTATTTAAGGGGGGGGGGGGATCTCATATTTTTGAGTAGAATAATTTCCGAGATTCTGCAAGTTGAATTTGTAGTCAAATACTAAGGGAATTCATCTCAAAAGGGAGAAAAATGTAATTACTTTTCAACTGACATTAATTTATGTTAGTGGTCATTTGACATCAACATTTAACTTCTAGAAATCCTATTTTAGCTAGAATTCTTCTTGTAATACAGTAGAGCCTCGATCTATCGTTTTTCAAGGGTGCATAGTAAAAAATGATGTATGCAGAAAAATGACGAATGCGGGTTAAAGTCAAAATACAAAGAAAACAATGTATACAGTATACCAAAAATACTAAATTTGTTACCAAACTGTGAAAGAAACAAATTAAAATTGTGTTTAGAAAATTAAGTGATACTTATTTTTTTAAATTCAGCAATTTTACACTGGGTTTTTCATTTTTTAATTAAACGAAAATTTTCCAAGATTTACAGTATTTCTCTTGTCTTTTTATGTGTTTTCATGTTTATAAATGTTCAGACAATTTCAAATACCATTATTGTGTCGGATACTCTTTCCACTACTGTTTTCTCAGCCTCATCAGCGTGTATATTATTCTCAGCTTTTTCGCCATTTTTTTCATCACTGCACATTTCTTCCATTCTCAGGATACTGCACATTGCTACTTCTATATCAACTGAAACATAAACACTCAATTTCACACCATACACATCCCTGCTGGATGTAAGAACTAATAACCATCAACCCAAGAAATCATATCAGTAAGTAATTAAATTCGTATGCTTGTATCCATTTAACCTTCTGTTTCATTTCAGTCAGAAGAAACATAACAGTGAATGCAGAAAAATGATTTTTTGACAAATGATACATGTGGGTTTTGTTAATATTATTTGAATACGACTTGTGCTGGGACCATAGAAATAAAAGGATGAATGCGTGAACAATAGATCGCGGGCAGGGCCTCGGAGAAAAATTTTATTAGGCGGGGCGAAAATCTTCCCAGCCCCTTTCATAAAGCACAAAGGTTTCGAAAAAACAGGAGGGACGGAAGCAATTTTTTTGTAAAACTGCTCTTTTTAATGATTTTCATATAAAATGCTAAAAGGAAAGAGAGTGGGAGGGAAGTGTTTTTGATATGTAATGGATTTCTAGGAGTTAAAATAGGATTTCTAGAAGTTAAATGTTGATGTCAAATGACCACTAACATAAATTAATGTCAGTTGAAAAGTAATTACATTTTTCTCCCTTTTGAGATGAATTCCCTGAGTATTTGACTACAAATTCAACTTGCAGAATCTTGGAAATTATTCTACTCAAAAATATGACTCAAAAATATACTTTTAATTCATGTTCGAAGATTGAAAATATACTAATATTTAAATGGTAGAATTAACATTTCTGCCATCTAAATCATTCTAGAATTATGTATTCAAAATTTAGTTTATTTTAAAAAAAGATTTTAACTACGGATCTATAAATGAAATTTGTAACACCTTCTGAAAAATTCACTAAAGACAAAATTCACTTCACACATTCTGAAAATATACTAATATTTAAATGGTAGAATTAACATTTCTGCCATCTTAATCATTCTAGAATTATGTATTCAAAATTTAGTCTATTTTAAAAAAAGATTTTAATTACAGATCTATAAATGAAATTTGTAACACCTGAAAAATTCATGGACGCACTTCAGCTCAACACGGGCCCACTATAACTTGCACAGGCCCAGGGGCGGTGCCCCCTCTTCCTCTCGTAGGGCCTGATCATGGATTCCGTATATACTTCACAGTTTCTAGTAAAAGTTTACACACACCATTTTCTAACCACCCTTCACACCAAACTAAAAAACGTAGTTTTAAAACTCCTTATCTGGAAGTGTGACATAATTACCATATTAGTCTGATATAATGCAATGTTTTTTTACTGATCATTTCCCGCCAAAAAAAAAAAAAAAAAACCTCACTCACACTAAGTTTGAGGCCTAAATATTGGATTTTTATAATTATCTTGATGAAAAATTTTGGAGTCGCATTATATTTGGGAAAAAAGAAAAATTTTTGCTATAAAATGGAAACCGACATCGCAGGTAAAGTGGTGGCTTGGGAACTGCATCACTCAGAGACATGAGATAGGATTTATATATATATATATATACAGGGGCGTAGCCAAGGGGGGGTTTTAGGGGGGTCATAACCCCCCCCCCCTTGAGGAATTTTTTCCCATACAAAATGTATATTCTTCACTACATTGTCACACACAGGTATACATATATATGAGTTATAGTAGTCGTAACCCACCCCCCATGAAAAATTTCTGGCTACGCCCCTGTATATATATATATATATCTTCTTAGACAGAGTGGTATTTTTTTCAAATAGAAGTAATTGGGAAAGTGGAACTGTACAAAAATTAAATTTTGAATTTCACTTTGTATGCAGTCCTTCATAAAAATAAAAAAAATTGCCGTATCTGAAAGTTAACCTTCACTCGACAAATTTTTTTTTACCAAAAGTATATTTAGATAGATTACTCACAGTTTAAAAGATAATCACTGTAATCTCTATTTTGAGTTACCCCATGTATCAATAACCTTTCTATTTTAAGCAAATATCACCACAGTTTTGTGGTGTAATTAATTTGTAAATAGTAACAAAGATTGAAAACTACTGGGTTTTTTAACTTTTTGAATCCTGTTTACCTGCAAGGATAAGTATGAATATCATAAAATTGAGACTATGTGACCTTCAAAAAATAAATATATATATATATAAACTGCAAATTAGCTCACTGGTATTGAAAAAGTGCTCTTTACGTAGTCCTTTCATTGAACTAGCCCTTTTACTACTTTTTATTTTGGGAAGTTTGTTAATTTTCTAACCTTTTCACTTAGAATAAATCCTGATAAATGTGTGGTATGCTATAAATATACACTCATATCCAGAATTAAGTATGAAAGCACATAAAATCTGTGAAAACTGGTGAACTATTCACTGTATTGTCACAAAATTTAGCACGGAGATATAATACAATGAGAGGAATAATATGATAGATTACCAATATATGTTTTATTTGTGAAATAAGAAACAGGCAGCGATGTATCCAGGAAAAAAATTTCAGGGGTGGTCCAAATGATGCAAACTGGAGATTTAAAAAAAAAAAAAAAAACTTCATCATCACCATTTTGTTAGCAAAAATTTAGAGGAGCTTGAAATATATGGGAGACAGTGTATATCAGAAACTTAAATCATGAATAAGAGATAAACCATTTATCTCATAATAGGTTTCTCCAGAGGCGTAGCCACGGGGGGGGGGGGGGTTAGGGGGGTCATAACCCCCCCCCCATGAGGAATTTTTTGCCATACAAAATGTATATTCTTCACTCCCTTATCACACACATGTATGCATATATGTGAGTTGCAGTAGTCGTAACCCATCCCCATGAAAAATTTCTGGCTACGCCCCTGGGTTTCTCTATTATAAAGTGTGGCCCCCGTGAACTATTATACAAGCCTCACAATGAGCCCTCATACTGTATTGATAAATTGTTGTTGTAGTCCGATGATAAAGTCCGTTCTTCCAAAAGTGCAGCATTTAACTCCTGGAGGGTCCTGAAAGGAGAATTATGCCATGAAATGTCTCTTCCTAAATCTCCCAAGCATGTTCAATAGGATTAAGATCTGGAGACCTTGCAGTCCAGTTCATTTGACAGATATTCTCTTCTTTGAGAAATGCATCAACAATATGAGCTCTGTATGGCCGTATGTCATTGTTCATAAAAATAAGAGTGAGCCTAAGCACCTTGGTACAGTCTCACATAGGCTTCAAGGACCTCATCCTGTTAGTGATGTGCAATTCCCGAAGCCGCATCAAAGACCTGTAGTCGTGTACAGCTGCCCAACATTATACCACCCGAGACAAGTATTCTTTTGCTACCAAATTGGAGAATTTACTTAATGTAGGAAGGATGATAGCAAGTTCTACAATGATGAGAATCAGTCTGTGGAGTAAATCTTGTTGTGCCCAAGCTTGATGGCCTTGCCCAGGCTTCCTGGTGACTGACCTTTTTCTAAAATGATTCCATAATCTGGATACCACTTTTGAAAACTATTGGTGAAACTTCCAGACACTTAAACAGTCTAATTCCAGTTGTTCTACAAAAACTAATGCTAAGAATCATTTTCTCCAAAGGCTGATACTGTTTAAACCTTCCTTCAAAATATATAAAATACAAATTCTGTTGATTTTTTTCCTATAACAGTTTAGAATTATTTGGAAAAACCTGTTTGTGACCTTAATTTTGGACATTCAGTCTATGTGTATTTGTATTCATTCCTGCTAGATCTTCCATTTTAAAATGAAAAGCAGAAACTCTTCAACTGTCCTTGAATCGTTGAAATAGCCCATTGCAGAAAAGTTGGTTAAATTCTCAGTAGTTTGCAAAGTGCTGAGAGACAGGCTCTGTATCTAGTCTTAAAAGAAAGAAGCAATATTATTTTATGTTTTATGTATGATATTCTGATATTTGTATTTGAAATTTTCTTTTAAAATGGTACTGTGCGTTATAATTGTGGGGACAAAAAGTTGTAAATGATATATTTCTATCTAGAGTGTGATACCCAAAATTGTAGCATTGTACCAAAATGCTATTTAGCAAGTTACCAGAAGTGACAACTATCCACTGTCTGCCATAATAGAAAATGTAAAACAACCTAAATTCATTATCAGTCAGGGTAAAAAAAAAAAAAAAAAAAAAAAGCATGTAAACATTATTGACTAAAAAAAACAGACTACTTAAAACACAGTCAGAAATCCTAAACTAATTATTTTTATGATGGCATTCCAAACCTGCTCCAACTTTATTAGTGTTTGTTCTGTTGCCATTCCATTGTGGTTCTGTAAATAAATTAACCACCCCATATCTTTTATTCAAACCAGTGCAAAATACTCAGAATAGGACCAATACTGAAGATAGGTGTCACATACTGGCTAAGAAAATAGTATTTAGTCTTTTAAAGGCTTCTATTTTTTCTGCTGTGGGTTTATTCTTATTTTGATTTATTACATATTGCATTTTATTTATCCAAGCAAGGAAAAAGGGTTCTTATGAAGGAATGAAAATTAAATTATATATCAGTCATATTTTTAAGGTGACATGAGTAAGCTGAATTTTTGAGTTTAACAGCTTCACTTTGAATATTGTTCAGTAAAGGGCACTTTCTATTCCCTTTCTATTAAAACTGTCAAATCTTATTTCCTAATAGGGATATGTTAGCAGAGTATCACATGTTCCTGTTTTCAGTTTTGGTTTATGTTCTGATTCAATCTTGGAGAAAAACTATGTTATGGTTAAAAGAGAATATTTTGTAATTGCTCCCTTATTGAGTATCCACTTTTTTTTAGCTCATCAATTTATATGTATTTTTTTCCTTTCTACTTAATGTTATTTTAGAAGTGTATATGATATACAAAAAAATATGTTTAATGAAAAATCGATTAACACGAAATGATGAGTGGTCCAGTTGGTATACTATGCAATTTATTACAAATCGTTCAACACGAAATTTTTTTAACATAAATATTTTGGACCCTTCAGTTATGTGTTAAACATTTTTCACTGCATATTTTTTTATACTAAGTATTCAATTCATTTCAGTAATAATGATATCTGGTTACATATTCTTAATTTTTACTGTGTATTGTGGTGGCTTGAGGGAGGAGATCTCTACTTCCAAAAAACTTTCTGTAACTGTTGTGTAATGTGAACTAGAAACTGAACAATTTTGTTGTTTCATAAACTGTCATGTCGTTCATGGTTTTAAAGACCATGGACATTCTATGCAATCTTGTAGAACTTGTTTGATTGTCATCTTTGATATGTATCATTAATTTTTTTTGTGGTGCTAGATTAAATTAATATATAGCTTTGTGAATCATTCTGTTTTATGTCAGTACATTTGATGTTACCTTGATGATTTAATGAAATATTTAGTGAAACTAAATATTGTTGTGCAAGATCTTTCTAAATGACCAATTTTCGCAGATGTTCCTCCTGCTACGAAGATTACTGTGATATTTCATAGTTTTTATAAAAAATGATGAATTTTTCTACAATTTTATTTTAGACGTTTGTTTTTAAAATGAAATGATGCATTATATGCAGTAATTAACTATTTATAAAACATGACAGCCATTTAAATTTCAGTGCTGCTTTAAAACCTCTCCTGTGATTGTGTCATCACAAACTAAACATTAAAAAGTAAATAAAACTAAGAGTTTAAATAAATAAATAAGTAGTTTAAATAATACTTACTGATTGTTAATTTTTACATGTGAAGTATTTTTTGTACTTTTTACCTCTGAGCAGTTTTGCCTGAATACCTTTCGAGTACAGCAAAAAAGTAGCTAAATTTCCTACTTTTTTTGCTATACTCAAAATAGGTGAAATTTGCTGGAATAGCATTTGAGTAAATTTCAGGGAAAAAAAGTTTACTCAAGTATTGCTCAAGCTACATATTTTTTATGCCAATTTATGTGAAAAACTTTCTCTCTTTTTTTAGTTTGCAGTGTTTCTGACAAGTAGCTCTAGTTGTCGAGTAAGCAAGTGTAACAAGATAAGGTTTTACTGCTTTTCTTTTATGTTGGAAAGGAACAAATTTTGTTTTCACTTGTGTTTAGCATATCGCACATTGTAAATACTATTTCTTTTCTCACTTTTTGTTAAAATAAAAGTGAGTGTCAGTAACTAGCTCATAACAGAATGTAATACTGATATTACATCAGATAGTCGTTTGGATATTTCAATTATGAATGTATTGATACTAAAAAATTTTAAAGGTTCAATCTTCTGCTTCCTTTAAAATCCATTTTTAAGATCTAATTTTATTAATTTATATTTAGATTAATTTTATTTAATTTATCTTAATTTCAAAACCATCACTAGGAATGCTTTCACAAAACTAAGCCAAGTTTCATTAGATTGCTCTGGAGAAATTATTGTTGAATTTCCATTAAATGAGTTCTGGGCAATTATTAGCTTTTCTGTATGTGGATATATCCTTGAAAATGAATTGTTATCTCAAATTTAATTAATGGTATCTGGTACTAAATGAAAATTTTTAGATAGCTGATAGCTGGGTGTTTTATTTTCAATTTTAGATTTTAATTCCACTGTAGATGAAAGACATACCATTTAATAGAATAGATATTTACAAAGTTGGGCAAATACTGTCAACTTGCAATAATTTGCTAATGCTTGCAATACACCGTACATTTTGGATGCAAATAAAAACTTTTAATTTCAGTCTTGCTGTCCAGCTTGTTTATATTAGTTAGAATGCCTTGGGTTTGATTCCAGACCAGGACTTGAGTGTCACTTATTTTGGCCCTTCTTAAGTATATATTTGTTTACCTAACAATGCCTCCATAATAAAACAACAATCTTGTTCTTGTTAGTGCCAATACCTATTGACTAGAGCTCAGTATTAAACAGCTAAAGTTATCAAGAAAAATAAAGACAGATTTTTCTTCTTGCCTAAAAGAAAAAGTGATGCAAATATTCATTCTGTTGAAATTCAACTTAATAAATAGATAAGAATAAACAAGTGTGATAGTCTACATCTTCAATATTCGCATTTCATTTGTAGTAAGTAATAACAGATGAAACTTTTGGAGATAGTGCTAATTGCAATTACACTGATGCAGGGGCGTAGCCATGGGGGGGGGGGGGGGGGTTAGGGGGGTCTCACACACACACCCCCCATGAGAAATTTTTTGCCATACAAAATGCATATTCTTCACTACATTATCACACACACGCATACATATATCAGTTGTAGTAGTCGTAACCCCCCCCATGAAAAATTTCTGGCTGCGCCCCTGCACTGATGTGTAACAATGTATGGGAACGCCCATTTTTTTTAAATTTATTTATTTAAGAATTAAAGATATTTTCATTTTGTTTTCAATCTTAACAATACTAATAGTTTCATTATAAGTATATATATATATATCACATGAGCTAAAATTATGCTCTATTTGAAATTGCTGCATGTCTCGAAGAATAAATTTTGCATTTCAATTTTTCTTCATAACATTAGAAACATGAAAATTTGCATCTTGTTTTCAACTTCAACAAAAATCCTCCAGCTAAAGCACTCCATTCCCTGGCAGCAGGGGCAGCAAGGTTGGGTTTTTGATGTCAAAAACTGGTTTAAACTGTCCGAATCTAGTCCATAAAAGAAAGAGAACAATATGTAAGCTAATTATTCATTATGACTAATTATTAACTTTCTTTACAAGACTTTCATTTATTGCAGAACACAAAGAATTTTTCATTAGTTTAAGATTAATTTTATTTACAAAGCAAGCAATCAAAATGAATTTACAGTTATTGAAACACTCACAGAATCTGACTGAAGCACAGTTTGCAAAACATAGTGGAAGCCATCTATCATAAACAATGGAAACAAATTTCTGTATTCAAACATAAAAGAACCTCGATCACAATAAATTGCTAAGTAAAATTGACTTTTATAATGTTGAACTATAGTTAACTATCAAAAATAACTTTTATTTTCCTTATTTAAACAGTAAAATAACTGTTTGTTACATAAACACTTTTTTGTTTGTTTTTAAAAGACGGACATTTAGATGTTGCTGGTTATGTTTTATAAAATTCTCATTATTTGAGTTTAATATAGAAATGACGTAAAATCTGGAAAATTCTGCAATCCACGCTATCTTTGGCCAATACTTGTGTAATTTAGAGCGAGTTACTGTTTTTCATATGTAGAGAAAATTATATTGATGCAATAATATAGTTGATACCACCTTTTAAATAAAATATTTGTTTGATTAGTGACTTCAAGATTGGAAAGTCTTGGAAAATGAGGTCCTTTCAGTTTTGGACAAAACTGGAAAGTTATGAAAGGAACTGTTAATCAAACAATACAAATTGATCAAGAAATACTACTATATTTACTCTTCTATTCTTTTGACACCGCATTAAATATTTTGATGTTTAAAAAAAAAGTTAGAATTTTAAAAGCTCTTTTAGAACTTACTAAAGCAAAAGCATATACTATTTTTAATCACGTAAGTTCTATCAAGTTATCTCAAACCAGGGTGCGAATTGACGGGGGGGGGGATGCCGGGGATCGTCCCCGGCTGAAGAATGTAATATCCCTGGCTAGAGAAATATTAATGGATCCCTGCCAGGGATACTATTTAACCCCTGCTGGAGAAATGTTAAAATTAGTCTCCTTACAAATTCAACAGTGCCTAATGATTTTGAGTATTGAGAATAGAAATTCTTCTGTTTACTAGACAATGGAGCAAGTTACAAACATCCCTTTGAAACGGATATAGTATATACATGCCTGATGCCACTTCTTATTCTGCAGCTGGGGTCAGGTTTCCAATTAAGACTGCGATGTGAATGAGCAAGCGCTGTTCTGCCGCGAGCCGAATTTGAGGGTAGACGTAGAATCGAAATAGACAGGAATATATGTGCATTAAAAATTGGGGTCGACTTTCGTTTGAATTTTAGTCCCTTTCCAGATATATTAACGACTGCATTTGTCATGTAATACCAAATATATTATGTGAGTGGAGCATTTTACGCCTTCCCTCCTTTTTTTTCTTTTCAAATCTCCCCTCCTGGAGAATGTTTTCTTTCAAATGTCCGCCCCCCCCCTAGAGAAAATGTTCAATTCGCACCCTGTCTCAAACACAGATAAAAAGTATAAAGGTCCTACTGCTGCTGGTATGTTATACTAGACTACTGAGTTTCAACTGACTTTATGTTGCTAAAATGACTAAGCTGACTAACTTACCTTAAGGTAAAAAGTTTTTTATTTAGAAATGTTCGTTAGAAGATCTGTACTCCAAAGTTGTCCTGTAGACAAAATCGAAGTAACAACAGAAACTAAACCAGAACTCCCACTCCTCCGAGGGACGTAGGCAGGGTGTGGGCCATGGGGACGAGGGCAACCCCCGATATTCTGAATTTTTGTAAGTGGATGTCAATCAATCAATCATTTTTTAAGAAATTCTACATTTTTCATATTTTGGGGCACCGAAATGTTTTTTTTTTTTTTTTTTTTTTAGCTGCTTCCCTGACTCCTCCCAAAATAAAACATTTAAAGATGTTAATTTTTTGTATTAAATGTATTTTTACATTTGTTTAAAATTGATAATTAAAGCAGGTATTCGAAATTTGTTTGGCGTATTGGTACGTAATTTTAAAAACCATTTTGAAAAGTACGTTATCAAATAATGCCTAATCCATTCTCCTTATTGTTGTGGTGCTGCCATCTTGTATAATTATTTTAAAAGAATTAGATAAATTTCAACGAATGAATCAATATTTTTATTTTATTTTATTTTTGTATTTATTTTAAAAGCAAACACATATTAAGTAAAAAAAAAAAAAATCCGTTAATTTTTAATAGAAAACTCTAGTTGATTATGAATAAAACAATTAAAAATTAGTATTATACATATGGGAGCCTTGCTTACTCTTTGATTAAGCATAGTAAAGCTAGGTAGCAGCACCACTGATAGTATATAATTTAGTAAAGAGCTATCTGCTTTGTGTGGCTGTCAGATAGGTACATGCAGCTCCTTTCTACATCCTGATATTTAAAGGCGTTGTTCGAAGAAACGCGGACATCAGTGGCGTAGCCAAGGGGGGCGGATAGGGAGGACACGCCCCCTCCCTTTAAGGATAATTCTTCATAAACTGCACTGCACACCGTAATAAATGAAACAACAGCGTCCTTTATGGAACTTTCTGGAAAATTTCTCAAGCATGGAGTTGCACAGCAACAATTTTTGAAGAGTGACGCATACTGCTAATTTTTAATTTTTAGGAATTATTTCTGAAGGTTTCGTATCTGCTATTGGCTTATCATTTATTACTGTGTATAGTACAGCTTGTAAAGAGGTATTCTAAAAATTCTGAAGGACTTGGCATAGTCCTTCCCCATTTATTTGTATTTATAGCACCGAAATTTCATAATTTTTATTCGATACACTCCGCAAGAAACTCACGAGTGCTACATTTTTATAATAGTATGCGCAATAACTATCAGTCATAATCGTTAACGTTCTCTTTTAAAAACCATGTAACAAATGAGAAGCTTATTTGGTGGGAGGGAGGGGGGAGTGCAAAGATGGGGCATCTGTCCCCGGAAGGAGCAAACAAGGGGCGCCAAATTATTATTTTAAAAGGCTCAATGAATGCCAATAATAAACCACCGTTTGGCAACGGTATCAACTGACACGTTTTGGCGCACTTTGTTTAAGTTACGCCGTTTTTTTTTATTATTATTATTTAAAGTCTCTAAAACGAGTTTAACAACCCAGGTCGCTTCCGCCGACCTAGCCGTTCGGAATTTTCTATGGTTTTCTCCGAAACTCAGCGTTAGGACCCCTTCGAAACACATCCCCCCCCCCCCTACACGGAGGTCACCTTCCCCCTTTCTATATCCCTAGTGCAGATAATTGGCCGTAATCCCACAAAAAACAAAACGAGTTTAATTCGAACAGTTTTTATAAAAAAATCAGAGCTGTCAATGACGAGAGAGCACAGCTTGAGAGAATTTACAAGAATTGCTTTTAAAACAATTCAGTAGAAATGAACGGGAATGTGTCATTAATCCGAAAACATTAATCTGAGATGCTATTCCATGCCTTTTCTTTGGAGCTCTAATAATAAGGTTTAATTAATTTTATAAATACTCGCGCTGATATCAAATGAGTTTTTGCTTTTTGTACACTAACACGCCAATGGATTCGCTATGTCGTTACGTTGCCTACGTAATACTACACAAGGCCGGGAAATGCGGCTTTCAAAACTGGGGAAAATGTAGATGGCGCTTTTTGGTCCTATAAGTACTCATCGTTGCTTTATTAACATGTTTAAACGTCTCCAAAACTCATTGTTTACAATCAAACAGCAGTAAAACACAAACGTTGAAGGGTCATAAAAGCGCCCCCAACGGTCATATTAGTGAACTAAGTTTTCGCTCGTTTTATTGCTGAAAAACATTACCTTTTCCAGTGGCGGCCCGTGGTCAAAACTGTTAGTGCAGCCGGAAGCATACGAGCCCCCCCCCCCCCTTTCCTCCGGACAGGATTGGAAAATCTTTTGTTACTGTATTCGAAAGCTGGCGGATTAAGCCCTCCGAGGAAAAAAAAAAAAAAAAGAAAAAGAAAAAGAAATTATATAAAAAATGTAAGAGTTCCTATTTTACTTCCATAAAATGGACATAAATTTCAACCAGCCGCTCTTATCCCCAAAATTGCATTAATCCGTGTCTGATTCGAAGTTTCCTTAGAATTTTCTTTTGTAACGATAACTTGAGAAGAAAAGAAAACTTACTTATTTTTTATAAGTCAAATTAATCCTCCTTTCTTTTAAACATGCGAATCCGTCAGTGATGTCCCCATAAAAAAGGCGTTGTTTTAATTCAGATATCAATAATTTTAAAAACTCTTTAAAATTTCCCATGTTTAAAGAATTTTCTCGCTCGCCATGTCCTCTAAATGCCAGTTCTTGCTTACTTAAAAACAATACTACTCTGATGGGTAATTGTCCATTCATAAGCGTCTATTCAGGCTTACCTTCTTGATAAATTCAGCAATATAAAGTCGAGAGATTTCCAAACATATATACTCCTTACCCCCTCCCTCCTTCTCGTCCGTGCCAATCAGTTAGTCGAGTTCTCAAGTTCAGCCGCCGTTAAAAAATCTTTCATCGGCGGTATCAGCTGCATACTCCCTATGCCGGAGAGGCTGCTTACGTAGTCGTTCTCATGGCAACGGTGCTGCCAATTTTCTTTTCAGCGCTCTGGGCTGAACCAAAGATTTTCCCAATTGATTTGCGGGAAGATTAAAACGCTCTTTTTCTGAATGAGCGATCCGGCCACAATATGTTTTTTTTTTGTGTTTGCTTTTTTTTTCGGAGATTTTTTTAATTTACCGTAGGAATTCCGCAATTCTAATCTGAATTTAGGAAAATTAGTAGAATAAATTATTTTAAAGTATGTGCTGATAATTTCAAGTGCAGCCCGGCTGTACTTGCTGTATCCCACGAGCCGCCACTGACCTTTTCCCGGCCTTATGTAAGTATTACGTATGCAACGGTCGTTATCATCCATGCATTCGGGGCCATCGTGATTTTACCGGGCCTGCTTGTGCATTCCGAAGAGTCATCCGAAGAGGCCTACGGATGCTCACTTATTGGTCCCAGCACTTAGATACGTCATCTAACAGCAGAATCTAACCAATGAGGAAACGTCCGTAGGCCTGTTTCGGAGTGCACAAGCAGTCCCGGTAGAATCACGATGGCCCCGATGTATTGCACAAATCGGGGCCGTCGCTATTAGCAACCGGGCCTGCTTGTTCGTTGCCAGTACGAAAATTGAGTTTATCATTGAGGCCTGTTTTCGCGATTAGCACTGTTCTATTTTATTATTATAAGTATTATAAATATTATATTATTTTATTATTTTAAAACAGTTCTTTTGTAGTTTTGTCGTACTAAAGAACTTTAGATGTAGATAATCATTTTGTGAAGATTGAGCCATTTTTTA